>CAFUXE010000269.1:350326-378627 GCA_903364295.1 Serranus cabrilla | reverse complement strand
TTTTCATCATCCGGCTTCACTCAACCTAACAACCGCAATCACATTGAGTGGTTACATAACGGTGGCATATGACGTATCTGTAATATATGGACAAACTGTAATATTGGACGAATACAAACTTGTTATCCAGACAAAAAGCAACACAGTTACAGCTGCTAAATCCAGGACGGACATCTGGAAAATAAACTTTGAATATTTACATTTATAGGCTTAAAAATTCACTGCAAAAATAGTCAACAAAAGGTGCTGACACATCTAAACAAAGGGAAAAAAATTGAAAAAAGTCTTCCTTTTACAGATTTTTCAAATGAGAGCTGACTCAGCCGTAGTAAATTGCAGTGATGCATTACCACAGTAAGTAGTAAACTCTGGCTGAATCAATAGTTCTTTTTTAACTGGTTTCCACAAAAGTCCTGCTATATTGCCGTAACAAGCTTTGCCAGCGTTTCGCCTAAGGACAAACTGATTCAGCAACAGCATAATATTGGCATGCATTCACTTTGCAGTCCGGCATCGTGGAACAAAGTGGCGGGAGACGCTACACAAACTGCCCCTTTTGTACAATAAGCATGGGCAGTTTGTGTGCAACTGTCATTGCATCACCAATGTTGTTCTGCATTTTGCTGAACGTGATTAGATTAATGTTGGACTGTGAGAGGCGTGTTTCTGACGATGTATTTTCCGTCTTGCAGTTCACATTGATCCCGCCTCCAACATACTCGCCAATTTAACGCCTCTGTTACTAAATCCGAAGGCGGTACAGAGCCGGGATCACTTGGTCGCTACATGGGACGTTCAGATTGCACGAGAAAAATATAATATGGTGGCTTTGAAACAGCCGTCTGAAAGGGGTGAATGTTAGCTGTGCAAAGCTTGGAAATCACGGCACATAATATACTGCAATGTACTTCGGATCATCATTGAAATAAAAACCTCAACCAGGGCACATGGGAAAACGTTTTTTGGAAGGCTTTCGGAAATATCTATTTAAATGTAAGGTATCAAGAGTGTTTTAGTGTTAAAATGCTAAGAATGATATAAAACCTACAATACAAAAACAAATAAAAATGGAGTCGCCTTTTCATTTAAATATATGTTCATGGGAGCATGAGCCAGTGGGCACATTTTTCTTTTCCCTGTTGTAAAACATCACTGCTATCTAGGGCAAGGGAAGCTCACACTACAATTACATTAAATTCATGTGTTGCTCAGATTTATTCTTATGGAGTATATGCCGATTTTAGCATCATGCTTTAAGCTGCAACCCCAGTGGTGCAAAATGGACTCAGGAGCAAATATAGAATAAATATTTAAAAGAAAAAACATAATATAAAGTGGTAATGCATTCATGTCTCATAAGAAGCCTACAACAAGTCTGTTTCAATCAGTCTCTGCTGTAGAATGACACAATGAAATGGCTTTTACATGCATATCGTCCTCTAACAGGAATGTGTATTATGTATCTGAAAGCCCAGGCTAACCCTGAAGCTATGACTCTCCACTAAAGCAGAAAGGCCAGAAAAACATCTGAAAATGAGTATCTAAAAAGACTTTTCCTGTCTCTCTGAATCTCCCATTCACCTCTGCCACCAAGTGAAAAATAAAAGAGGTGCTGAATACATTTTCTGAAAAAGTTCATTTATCCACGGATAAGTGCCTCTTTCTCACTTCTAATCACATATCAAGAGTTGGCAATGACTTTTTCTCGCTCTTCCGCATTAATTATGGATTCTCTGGTAATTTTCATTAATTACAGAAATGCCTGCAGTTAATCATCATTATTCTCTTTGGGTATTTGGGTTATTTTCTGCATTCAAAGGTCGAGGAACTTGTGCATGTTGATAAGAAATCATCACAGAGATCGCTCCAACACTGTGGGCATGAATAGAAAACAGCTTTCGGAGAAGAAAAAATGAGTGCCCTTTGGTAATTTAGATGACTATTAATTTGACCTCTCTGCATTAATGTCTGTCTGTATGAGTGTGTGCGTGTGTGAGAGAGCTGAATATTAAGAGGTTTTTGCAAATCTTTTCTGACGGTTACATTCTTTGATGAGCAGATATTGCTCTGTTATAGTATTTTGCATGCACTAAATGCATTTGCACACATTTGAACTGTAAACCTTCTACACTTTTGGGTACTCTGGTTATTCAGGATTGTACTTTTACTGTATGCTTTCGCCTGGAGTATTAAATAGTAAAAGTCAAAATGCAGAAAAGGTGAAATGTTTCCTGTTTCTAGGTAAATAATGCTAAAACATGTTTTTAACCAGGTCGCCTTGCTGGAAGAGAAACCTGACAACATGAAACACCAGATGGCCACAAAAACAGCAATCAAGCAACAAATGGAGTCAATTAAACGTTACATTTATCAAACATTACAAGAACCATAAAAAGCTTTAAAATCTCCAAGTGGTATAAAATAATAACAAATTAAAGAATCTTGCTTGAGGGCAGTTTGCAATTCATTTCATTAAAAAGGTGTATAATACCTGAAACTATAGTTCAGTGACTAAGCTTTCTGAGTTATTATGCAAAGTATAATGCTTACTAAAAAAATAAATAGCCTACTGGGAAATTACATTTTGAGATTCTAGCTATGTGCACCATGAAATAAAACTGGCTAACAACTCATGTGGCCTAAACAATGCAATAAACAATGTAAAATAGATGCTTTTAACAGTGCTTTGCATATACCATGCTGCAAAACTCCAAAATAATTATTATGGAATAGAACCTACACCATAATGATATGAATATTTAAAGTAATTAATTGATTAATTAACAAACAAACCCAATATAGCTTGTTTGCAATCAGGTTCAGATGAGTGCAGAAAGTGACAACATAAAAGGATTGGATCAACCTGCACACAGCAGCTATCGTCAGAAAATTGAAACTCAAATTGGATGCAATTCATAGGAAATAAAGAAAAGCCAGTTTTCTACCACTTGACTGATTTTTGCCGGTTAATTGTGGTTAAAAGACAGCCGACGGGTTCAGAGATTTCATTTCAGCCAATGCATTCCTTCTCTTCAGCTCTCCACACAGACTCAAACATGATTAGTTAAAAGTACTTGGACACCAAATCAAACTAGAATGATTCTGATGCCAAATTATAGTCACGTTGCCTACAGATTTCACATTCATGCCGAATCTGCAATGCAATACTTTAAACTGACGTAGTTGACTCCGATCATCCAAACTTTGGATGGAGACGCCTGATGCACGTCTGCCGGCGTTTCTTTGCGAGGTTTTCAAAATTCTCTTCTTGATGTACGACTTGTTTCCAGGACTCACAAGTAGCCCTTGATTTGTCATGATTCGAAGAACCATGAGCAGCACAAATTATAGGCATTTGTAGTGTTGGTAGTCATTGCCTCAGAGCCGGCCTCCAGTTGCCAGCTCTCCATCTGGAAATCACGCTGATGTATGACAACATATGCCAAGAAGCTATAGGCATAAATATAGCTTGTTTTTCCAAAGGCTTCAGAAGAAGAAGTTCAAAATAAGCCTCATTCTGTCTCATGATCTGATGAGCGATCAAAGTTTGATTTAATACTGCCAACTGTCAGTTCTGAAAAACCCAATCATCACATGTCGAAACATCAGTAAGCATAGAAGTTATTTCCTAAGTAAAGACAGTTGATGAAATGTTTTATTAATGTGGAACACAAAAACACATCTCTTTCCTTTTGATGTAAATCACACTGACCTGCTGTAGTAACATGGTTATAAACCATAAATCAAATACAGCCTGTGTCTAACGACTCTTGTTTTCAGATGCAAACATTTGCATAAAGAACAAAAATGGCTCGTGTCAATAAGCGGCACCCGTACAATGGCACACTCTGGCGTCTCCCACCCTATTGTTCTCCCGCACTAATCTGGAGCTCGGTCTACGGCTGCGGATTAATTCCACTTTTCTTCTAATTTGCATATTTGATTATGCAAAGGAATCCTTTTGACTTTGCTGTGCTTCCTGAGAGCCTTTATTAATTTCCACTGACGAGGAATACTTCGATCACAATTAAATGATAAACGGTCGAGTGTTGCATATGGAAATCCCAGTCTGTCTTGTTTAGATGCAAGTCCTTCTTCTTTTCTATAATGAATAGCTTGGAATTAGTATGAAAGGTCACATCCACACCGGGTCGAGGATTTGGCACTCTCCAATGCATGGTGATTGCTGCTTTACATAAATCATGTAGTCCTTCAAACTGAGTTGAGACAACACAATATTCTCCTCTAAATGATTTCCTTTGTAAACAAACTTTTCCTTGCAATGTGTGGATCTGCAACCTAAGTGTTTGTTTGTGTATCAGTCTAATTATACAATTCTAAAAACATGTCTGTATCTTATGTTGTAAAGTCTTGTTTTCGTGCGTCAGAAGAGAGGACTTGATGGGTATGGAAGCTTAAAACTGCACATAATGAAATCAATCTTTTTAAGATCCTCCAGCGGTCTCTCGAGGTCATTGATGTGTGTTAATGTTCAATCAAAGGTTAATGGCGTCCAGTGAACCTGAGGCAGATTAAAGGGGAAGATACGCTCAGATGTTGATAAAAATCAATTAAAGAGACAATTTTCTTTAACTCGTGTGAAAAATACCTGGCTTTTGGCATAATGAAGTGGGGTTACTAATGCAAGAATGCCCCCATAAAACTTTTAGAATCAACTTTGAAAGACATATTGAAATAGGAGCCAATATCTTTGGCTATTAAACCGCTAAATTCCTAGTTAAAGAATGGATACGCCAAAGCTGCAACAGTTTAAAGCTCCCAAATGTCTGTCTTTGTCACTGGAATTATACAAGGGCACAATCATACATATGTGATCTCTGGCAGGGACCGGCATTACATGGATTTTGTCTTTTATAAATGACAAGATTTCAGTTGCATTTGTTTGTGTGTGGTTCAGCCAGGGGTTGCAGTAATCCCCCGGTAGGCCAGAGACTCTGATCTTCCATTACACATTGTATTGAATAGCCTGTGGGGAGGAAATACAGTTGCTTGTTCTTTCCCCCCTCAGACAGCCTTTTGTGCTTTGAACGTGTCTTTGTGGTTTATTGGGAAAAGAGCACAATGCAGAACTGCCTCGCATTGTGTAAGAAATGTTCTCCATTGTTTCATTAATCAGCAGCGCGTAATCTGTGTTTCTTATTCGAGGCCGGCGAGTTACAAATGAGAGGACAGCTGTAGGCAATAGCAAAAGAAAAACACAAGATGCAAAGATAAGAGCCTACAGGTGAAGCAGCAGCTAGACAAATAGTCCTTAAGTGAGGTTTCAGAGGAACAGTCTGGGAAATGAGGTCGATACTGCAGCTTCACTTGTTCCACTTTATTAAAACATTGTGCGAGTCTCATGAATAAGTGAGTGTTGACATTTTTAACATTTAACCAACAGCACGATCCCGCACCTCAACTGCACCTCAGCCATTCTGTAGTCTGATGATCACAACTGAGAAAACCCAAACACATCGACCGCTGGAGTCGCCCCCTGTTGGTCGTTTGAAAGAATGCAGGTTTACTGCACCTCCGTATTGGCTTCACTTTTCGGGACACACTTTGATTTAACACTGCATGCCCCAGAAATTTTGAGCAGCTATTTTTTTTTATAGCATTTGGTATATCTGTTTACTGCACAGCTAAATATACTGGTGTTGTTTTAAAAAGTATGTACATAACAGGCCAACCACAGCGGTTACTGCTTCACAATAAAAAAACAACCTGTATTTGGCCAGTTCAAGCCTTTAATGTGAAGCAGCAACACTAGGAAATGATCAGTTTGCAGCTAATAGAGCTTTGACACAGCTGTAGGAGCAGTAAACAGAGAGGCTCATATCAGCGAGGTCAAATTAAAAACAGCAATGCTGGCCTGCATGCATCGTTTCCCTCGTGTGTAGGCAGGCAATTCTCCTCCTGATTATAGCCACTCCAACGCTAACAATGAAAAGCACTGCAGCTATAGAAAGTTAATTACAAAACCAATTGATTGCTGAAAAAACACTGCCCATAAATTATATAAAACACTGGGTTTAACTTTGTAATAATTTTAAGGATTGTAACTTTAATGGTAAGCTCATCTGACCTTTACCTGTCAAACATAAATTAATGTCTCTCCCTACCTGATAAGCCATAATTTTTAATTTCTATAAATGATCCCTCCCCGTGTCCTTCCCTGCCCTAACATCCTGTGTAATTAGGAAACACTGTGCATCAATTTAAGGAAACTACATGCTCTCAAAATGTCATCACACTGGGTCTCTAACCCATAAAATTAGAGTATCACCAGGACTGGAAAATGGGTTGAGTAGCAACGGAGCACCATGTTGAAAGTAAAACACCACAGGGGACAGCGTTTGAAACCACTCCAGTTTCTCCACTATGAAAATGACTTGGACTGCAGTTTCTATTCAAATATACTGTTGTCTAACTGAGGAATATGTTTATTGATTGAAACCAGCATCTGACAAATATTCACTGAAATTCGACAGAACTGCAGGCTGTTTACACAGAGCAGAGAGGAGTGGACAGGAGAGTTTGCATGTAAAGTTTGTGATAAGAAAAAAGCAAATAGTTCAATATGTATAGCATGTGGAGACCCAATTGTTTCCCAATATTCATGAAACCTGTGGCACTTTATGAAATAAATGTATAAATATATAAATATGAGATAAATGTTCTATATATGAATTCCATTTTATTCTATTTTTTTAATTATTCGTCAGAGAAATTTGTTATTTAAACTGTATTATTCTGCACAAAATGCATTTTGAGTTGTTCCCACTTTTAGCCATGAAGTGCAGGATTTATATATCACAGTGAAATTCAGAATCACTGTGAGTAAAACCTAAAAAGAGCAAAAATGCCCTGAAAGAGTTTCAGAGGGTTAAATATTGTACCAACAATTAATAATTACACATGAAGTTGTGGCTTGTGCACGTTCTCCATGTTGTGTAAATACAATAAAGCGTTATGCAACAGAACGGGACAGACGACTGTGCAGGGACAACGTTGCAGTCTGCTCGCTGCTAATAAAAATGCAGAGACTAAATAGGAAATGATGGTGAAGGTGACTGAGAGAGAACACTTACAAACGATGAGTGCGCATTACAAGTGCAGAACTAAAGGCTGTTATGTAAAACAAGCTCATTTAGGGCATAAAACCTGAAACATCCTGTGCATCCACAAAATCTCTCCTCCGTTCGTACGGTTCACTTTTGGAGCACGTCCAATGTAAAGAGAGAGTTTATGCTTAAAAACTGTGAACATAGTTCGTGCCAGTCGTGGGTGGAAGTGGATGACATTATTTTTGGCTTGTGCCCTGCGCCATAAAATACATTCAATCACTGGGAATGTGCTTTACTCTGCAGCATGGTATCTGAATTAAATGGATCGGGACAGTAACAGGATATGTTTTTAGCATAAATCAAATCGTAGAATTATCTTGTACAACAACCAAACAAGCCAGATTTAATATCATTACTTCAGTTAATTAACCTGAATGTTGTGTTTTGGGCCCTGGAGACCCCTGGCCCTCTTTAGAATCTCAAAAACAGACTTTATATTGTTTGTGATAGTTCCTGGTTTTTCCCAATTTTAGGAAAATTTTCAAAGTATCACTTTAATTTTACCCAAGCTGTAAAAAAGTTAAATACAAGGGATTTGTTAAGCCTTGTATATGTGGTTGCCAACCCTTTTAAAGGTTACTTCAACCATATTAGGCCTTATGATTATTTTAATAGTTGATTTGTCCACTGATTGTTATTTAAATTGTCAGAAAATAGTCCCAGTTTCTCCAACTCCAAGATGACTTCTTTGTATTTCTTGTTTTTCAGTGTAAAACCAAAAGATTTTTAGTTCACTATGATATAAAGTGGAGAAAAGCTGGAAAATTCCATGTTTGAGAAGCTGAAAACACCATTTTCTGCCATTTTTGCATGAAAAATTACTTCAATGATTAGCCAATTATCTAAATTGCCATTTTTAGTGAAATTTTGTTGTCAATGGAATCGACCATCGGTTCATCAGCTAATTGCTGCAGCTCTTGTCTCTGTCCTGGCTTTTCAAAAGGTCAGAATAAGAGAATAAAACAAGTGAAAATGCTTTCTAACATAATGGGGTCTCTAGGAACCCGAAACAAAGGGGAAGCGAAGTCAAATTTAAAAAAAATACAAGGTTTAAATTAAGGAGTGAAAAGACTCGATCAAAAGGTGCCCGCAGGCACTAAAGGTTCAATGATGAACTTTTAGTGCTGGACTCTGTTGATCTTTTCTATTCTTTCTGCTCTAATCCCGTCCATCATTCCTGCTTCCCCATGCCGTCTAAATGCATTTCATTCTTAAATAAAAACTAACCAAGGATCTTTCTGCACACAAGACAATCGGCATCTGCTGCAGCATTACACAGCACAGGAGATACAACAACCACCTGCAGCTTTTACTCCACCGCCACCATCCAGACCCTGCAGGATCACAGCCTTTCTTCCATCTTCAGAGGCCTACACTTAATGAAGTGGCTTCACATCCTTGTATATTACTGCCAAAGTCTTTGTCTACTGCTAACCCCAATCAATACTGTTATGCACTATGAATTCATCTCTCCTTAATACTTAACTTCTAATGATTAAAGCAAAAAAGTATGTGGAAACCTTTATTCCAAGCCTCCAGCTATGATTCAAAGTTTCATGATGTGGTCCGAGTGGAAAACAAGAACCTCAAAGTTACATTATTATTTCAAATTAAAACCATTAGACCATTATATCAGATGAGTATTATGAGACTCATGTACAAGATGAGAAAACAGGACTGAGTTAATGTTTGGGTTCATTCATTGTTTTCCCTAAAGAGGATTACCAGACACAGAAACTGGGTGCATGTTGTGTCTTTTTTGGACCATTTATAGAGTAAAAAGACAGAAAAGTTGAGTCTATGGTTGGATCTTTGATATGTACTGTATGTATCTTAAACCTTAGACCGTTAGACCTCTAATTTTGCTTGATAATTACCAATTCTTACATTAGATTTTAGTTTTTGATTGTTTCTTTTGCATGTGTTGCTATATATACAAAAAAACAGAAAAAATTGGATGAAAAAAACACTATAATTGCCTTTTCTCAAGCCAAAATTGTTGTCTGCTTCCGAGCAGATGACAACTCCTGGAGGGGGAAAGACTCTGTGGTATTGATAATGCTCTACAGCCTACAGATATTGGAAAATGAGTGGTGGCCTCCTGTGAACCCAGTGTGGTCACAGGAAACAACCTGAGGGAGGACACGTTTGAGCTGCACGGTAAAAAACTTTAGCTGTGATCTGTGGGGGTTTATTTTCTTGGTTTGTGAGACAGATTTAGAGCAAAATTGGACCTAACTGCATTATTATTTCTTAAAAAGGTGAGATATGATTTACTGGATGTGTGCAGAAGGAAGTTTTCCAGAAAATCTTTATTTAAATTATAACTTATGGGAGTAGTTTTAAAGTTCTGTCAGCTGCATTAATTCTGCAGCTGCCTTTGGATAATTGTTCGAAGCTCAAGGCTATTTAGAAAGTATCCCATGCTAGTCTTCTCTGCTGGAGGTTCAGTTTGTACAGAGGAAAGTAATAGGACTCCAAAACCTTATTGATTTCTCAGAGCTTATACAGCACTGTAGGAGCCGCCCTCCATCTGGGAGATCAGACCACAAGCAGCGTAGCCCTTAAGTTGACAAAAAGTTGACTACTTTAATTCATGTGCGGAGAAATACAGCGAAAAATGATCAGAATCAGTAATTAATGAGAAGAGAGTTAATCAGTTTGGAAATAAATGCAGATTATCTTAATAAAAAGGTCATAACAAAATCCCAGATTCTGTTTTCCTCACTATTCCTGTCTTTCTCTCTGTTTATATGCAGGTATATGTTGGTATGTTGGCTAAGCATCAATTTTTTAACCTTATCTGCTGTTGCTATCAAGGTTTGTATGATTTTTGCCTCAAGCAAGGACAAAGTTTCAGAAAATCTGGAAATCTAGTTAGAAAGCACCTTGCTCAAATATCACTCCATCACCCAAACAAACACCCCAAAATGAAATTGCATGTCAGACAGCATTCACTCTTTAAGCTCGACAGCAGTTAAACCAAAAATGGGATTGTCAAATATCATTGAAAAGACAAAACTACAAGTGTTAAGTATAAAATAAATCACACAGATGTTGGTCTGGAGAGTGAGATGAAAGTTTTCTCTCACATGAAAGCAAAGAGAGTCAGTAAAGGGAAACCCAGAGTGGAGTGATTATAGGGTCTGTATGGGGAGCTGAGATTGTTGCTGCTACACTCCACTGACATGCTCAGGTGGCAACCTGCACAGTAAAGGTGGAAATCACAAATTACTTTGTTGATTTGAATCATCAAAGATTTCTACTCACTTACTGTGTAATTTGGTTCACTTTTTGCGAAAGTTAACTGCTTACATCAACACTCAGATGTCGTTCAGTTTGCAGTTATTGAATGCATTTAGCTTGGTGGTCGGGTGGATTTTTGGACAGATTGCAGGACTTTGACACCAGAGAGCTGCAGTTGTATCCTGAGTCCAGAGTGTGGTTATGTTCAGGTGACGAAGCGTCAATAGTTTAGGTTAGAAAAAGATCCTGCTTTGGGTTAAATTTGAACAAAGTGGACATGTCCCGTCTTGTGATTAAAGATACTTTTGACTTTTTCAATATTTTACTAAGCCCACAATCTTTCCCTAATCATAAACATGTTCTCTGTGACCATAAACATAAGCATAAAATGATTTAAAATGCTTTATTTGCTATATTTACAGTGGAAAATGTTCAACAAGAGACTCCATTAAATTTGTTCGCAAGTGCTTTGCAGATTTCGTTATACTAGAGGCGTCAATCAATTGAAATACGTAATGACACTTAAGTCCATGAGTGCCCATTGTTAATCGTAAATTAAATGCACATTTTTATGTTCTAAAAGCACCTTAAAAGGGAGATTTTTCAAGTACATAATACTCTTCCAATAATAAATATACATGAATTTGCTTTAAGCAAGCATATTTGTCCACCCCCATGTTGACAAATCTACTAACAGCACAGAGTTAAGAGAGCTACATACATACTCATAGAACTGGAGTTGCATTTAGTAACCACTATTTCCCACTGTTGGTCAAAGTAAGCCGAGGTACCTGCTCTTGCTGAGTGAAGTCCAGTCGTCTTCGGCAAGTGCAACCGTCAAAGTCTGTCCAAACTGCTTTGCTACTTGTGCAGTCATAACCAAGTTATGCATCTCTGATAGCAAATGTTAATAGTGCTCCTCCAGGTAACTCAGTTTAAATCAAAATGCATATAACTTTGGTCTTGCAGACAGACCCATGTAGCAGAGCTTTGTAACTGAACTTGCCATTCAAAGCACCTTTATCTTTATCCATTGCATGCAAGCTGCCATCCACCTTTGGACAAAGGGTTACCGTAGCATACCCTGCCTTAATGCATCAAAACAATGGATAGTGTTTGAGCAAACGTGTTACTATTGCATCAACTTTGACAGCTCTAGTAAATACATTTTGCAACGTTTTGTGACATCATATTCCTCTAAAAATGCATTTCTAGTAGTATACAGAGGATGCATTTGATTCCAGGCACCATACCCCCAACCTTTCCCTTTCCATCATTTGCAAAAGCACCCTCTTTCTACCAACGAGTAGGCATTCAAGTGTCAAACATAGGATCAAAGTTTAAGTACTCAACAAGGCCCCGTCAAGGCTGCTGAAAGCACATTTAAATGGGCAGTTTCATCATGCACAGTTCAGTGTTGAGGTTTACTGAAGCAAGCTGATATCTTTATTCATGTTCTTATCCCAGAAAATCTTAGATTAAAGGAGGTAACCAACGAGAACGGGCTAGCATTAGGATCTCCAGTTGCCCTGAATTTCATGTCTGCAGAGTCTGGGAGGAAACTGGAGAACCGGGGCGACATGGAGAATATGTGATCTCCACAGACAAAGCACCGTGGCGACAGGCTCTAGTCGCTCTTGATGCGAGGTGACAGTTGGACCACTTAGCCACTGTGATGCCCAAATAGATCTGGGTTACACGGCCTGATGTCTTCTACTTTATCCTCTGTGGGTTCGTTTATCACGCTTTTAATATCTGCATTTGCTGCAGTATGAATCCTTTCTCTGGTTTATGACATAATGGAGGGATGCAACTTTTGTTTAGCTCGGATGTTATTGGAAATGTGGATATTATTAAAATTGATTAGCTCAAATAACTTTGGCCCCAAACCCTTGACAGAACAAAACAGGACCATTTATTTGTCTGTATACAGTTACAATGAGAGACTGTGAGAATGAGAAATCACTTCTACACTGCAGAATGACTTGTACATATATTCTGTGTAGCCCGAGAGAAAATCCAAGCTGGATAATTTTTCACAAGACCGGACCGTCATGAAAAGTTGTAAAGCTGATGTTATAAAGCTCAGAAGTAATAATAAGGCAAAAGAATAAGAGGGAGACAGAACAGACTGCAGGCGAGCGGCTTGAGAATAAAAGGAAATTATGCTGAGGGAGAGAAGAAAGAGGATGTGATAAAAATAAGAGGGGGTAGAAAGAAAGGGGTACTGAAGCAGTAGGCGATCCTGACAAGTACGAATCCTGCCTGATCACAAGAGTTGTTCTCAGATCAGATGCTGAAGTCAGCGCATTTGAAGCAGCACAAGCCACCCTGGGAATAAATTTCTCCAAACCGAGGGAAGAAGAAGAAGGGGAAGAGAAAGAGGCAGAGATATGGAGATGTAGAGAGACAGGACAGAAAGTGTTCAAGGCCTGCTGGTTCCTGAATCCACTGTGGGATCGTGACTTGATGATATCTCAAGGATTACTGGAGAACAACAGAAAAAACAGAAAGTAGCAACTAAAGATTCATATCCAACTTGAACTGCCATACTTTTTAAGCCTGTTAGCCCGAGCATTGAACCCTAAGAGTAATGTCACAACAGTTCAGACTGCTTCCATAAAGACGTGCTGTATAATTATTTGGTCTTATACAAGTTTCTCAGAAAAACAGACAATTTAAAGACCCAAAAAGTTTCCTCACACACTTGCCTTGTTGAGTTGGTGTGAAACAGATAATGTACTGAAGTCAGTATTATTTTAAAGATGATGCTACTTTCATGCCAAATGTGATGGATGATAAAGATGGGAAAGATTGTCATGTTTGTGACTTTGTGTTATCAGACAACTCAAGATGGTTGTGTGATTGTGGTCTTGGTCATGTTAGGGTTAAGTAAAACACTGACAAAATAACACCATATCCCAAGAAGTCCTCCACTGGGACATACCTGGTGTTATCTTGTGCAGGCCTCTGTATCCCATAATCCTCAGTGTGTCTGTAGTTGGATAGTGGAAGGAATGTTAAGTCAGGAAAGTATCATTTTACCGCCTTATTCAGCAGGTATCTGGATCTAATCAGTAACTGGTAAATTTATCTCCTTTATTGAAGCCATTTATCAACTGCATTGTTTTCTTTTACTATGATATGTTGTTGATTACAGGGCGTTATATTTATGAAATTAAGACATCATTAGCATGCTTATGAATTCAAGAAGAATCCAAACATGGACTATAAATTAAGACAGCATGGCAGGGATGTAAATATTAAGCTTCATCACTACAGGATATATTGATTCTTTGGGCAGCAATACGATTAAGGCTGCAGCATTAATATGAATTTATCAAAACAGAGATACCAAGGGAATTTCAAAATAAAAGCGTATCTTAAAGATATCAATGTTTTCAATGATATTGCATCACCCCTACAACATTTTTCATGGTGCTGTTTAAAACATGCTTTCTAGTCAAATTGTAAATGTGGACCTCCACAAATGAGACAAAATTTTCCTTTTGTATTTCATTAAACCAAAAGTGCTCCAGCCTGCAATGTGCCGAGACCACCCGCGTCAGTGCTGCAACAAGGACTCTACAACCCATGTCTTCCTTTAGGTCAGCCAAATGGCCAGCTTGGCCTGAGGAAAGACACAATTAAAAGAAACTGCTCTTTTATGTACAGAATACATGGACATCTGACCGCAGGGCCTCCCCAGGGTATCACAAAAATCATTTAACAGGCTATTTGAACAGCTGAATAATGTGCAAATACTGTGGAGCGCTGCAGAGTTAGTCAAAAAGTGCTTATCCTCCTTGCAGTTGAGTAGCAAGCAGCAAGTCGAGAGCCAATTCTATGCTCCTTTAGCAGAAAATTACTTTATTACAGTGTACACGACAGCATTACTGTACCCCAATTAAGGTAATAGCTTGATTAAAGGATTTATGTGGTTCATAGGAACCTCAACCCTGCAATGAAGCCATATCAGCTGCCCGATAATCAAGGTAATTTGTGGGAGGATGTGTGGTTGCTTACAAGATAAAAGCAAATAACAAATACGAGAAGAAAATTGAGGCTTTGTGGCACAGACACAGAAAAACTAAACACATGCCAAAGTCATCAGTAAATTCATCCCATCAATCATGTTTAACGTAATTAAATTAAGACCTTAATCAGTTTATGTTAATTGCATTAAAGTGTATATTGCACATGTGTACATGACAGAGAGAACAGCTTGACTTTGACTCCATTTACACCTGGTGTTGACTCTATAATAGGTAACATGTCTGCATGAAAATGTCAGAAAATAAAAGACATCTGTTGTAGATTTTCTTTAGTTAAATGTATAATCCTAAAGGTTTCCAACAATTTTCAAACCCAAAGTAATTCTGATTTTATTAAACGACACGCTCCATGTCTTTAATTTGCTGATCAGTGGCGCCACATAACCTTTACCGTCAACAAGAGTTTTGCATATCCAACATCACCTTTTAGACAGAACCGTCAATATAGGTCCTAATTAAATGCACCGCCTTGTCCAGGACTATGTTGGTTACATACAAACTAAAGTGCTTTATAAGTAGGAACAGTAAACACCACAATAAGCATCCAATTTTAAACATAAAATCTGCAGCAGTATTCAACAGATTATATTCCTTCTACCCCAAATAGAGCTTGATTTCATGCAGGAAAGTGTCTAGATATTTATAGTTTAGAAGGAAAAAATACACCAACAAGTTGAAATGTCACCAAACCGAGGCCCGTCCTGCTATCTCAAGCTGCCTGACAAAAGCATACAAAAATAAGTACAGCTCATACTGCAGCCAAAGTACTTTCCTTGACCCGCGAGGTGCCGTGTTTGTTGTTTGTATGTTGCTGACGGGTCCGCCTCCCAAATTTCCACATGGAGATATGATCACAGGCAGAATGGAGATAACAAGAAAGCTTATTAATATCGGATGTAAATGCAAAGATAAGCCGGTGATCAGATCCAGATAAATCCAGATACAAACTGCATGTTAATGCCGGGTGTAAATATCACATGATAGTAATCAAATGATTACACTGGCAGACACATGTTCAGAGCAGCTAATGAGGGAAAAAGGTTGAGGAGAGGCTGTGACGGAGACAGGCGGACGTGTCAGTCACATGGTTCAGGCAGAGAGAGACCTGACAGTTGCAGAATGTCAGCACACAGTGATCAAGATGTTTAGCTCAGAGAAAAAGGAATAGCTTTAAGTGTTTCAACACCCTGCCATTATAAGTCAAACTGTGGCGAACATCGGTCTCCAACAGTAAATGTCAAGGGCAGAGGCAAAGTCAGAGGGATGAGCCTATATACTGTAAAAGAAGCCATTTGTCACTGTTCTGCATCCCATTACAGAGGCTCCAATTTGTAGCTGCAGCACAGCACCACAGAGGAAGAAGAGGGGGGAAAACGTATTCTCTATCACCTTTTACAGCCCAGATAATCTCTACAAAGCCGCCATGCAACACTCCTCCAGTCCTCTTTTTTGCATTTTGGAGGCATCCTAAGGAGGTAGAGTGGAAAATATTGTTAGGTTTTTGATTTGAATCAATGGTTTGTTCAAACGGCTAACATCATAACAGATTAACTCTGCTCTGTTCTTCTTTTCACTCACCTGCAGGAAATCTTCTAACTGGAAGAATCAGATAAAAACCGGCTTTTGCTGCCAGATCTTTATGGAAATCCTGCAAATGGCGAGAACGAGTTTCACAGAGGGATAATACATCCCTTGCAGTTTGATCTTCTGTTGCTGAAGTAGTGTTAGATTTGAGCGGCGTTACTCACGCTACAATGTACTTCTCTATATTTAGTCCATCTTGATCAATGCTCGATGATAGAGCCATTTTCTGGCTGCAGGCATTAGTGCAGCCATTAAACTTTCTCTGATGCAGCACTTTCTGTGTAAGTGGACAATTTTGCTGACTTTCCTATTGCAGGTCGATGATAAATTGGATTCTAAGTAAACAGTGATGAAGCACCTTAAGCAGTCAGTATTGGCATTCATAAACCCCGCTCTGTATCCCGGCGATTCCTAATCATCAGTGACAAATATACTTAGGAGCACCTTTGGGGCACCTTTGACAGGAGCATTGTGTGCACCAGAGATGAAACCCTCTTCCCTTCGCGGAACAGCCAGCCATCCTGACCTTCCTGCATCTTCCTGCCTCCTGTTTGCCATTTTTGGACTACATTCCCACATTAATCCACTCATCTGACAGTATCTTCAAGCCTTTTCATAATAATCTTTAATAAGGACGACCTTTGATGCCACAGACAGCTTCACTGGGCCGTCTGATTTCTCCTCAGCATGTCGACAGGCAAGTAATCCTCCGCTCTTATCTCGGCTCCCTCTGATATCAAGGCTTAGTTTTCTTCAGGCTGTGGCAGCTGTTCGTAATGAACTTGGCATTTTTACTCCAGCACATTGACAATCAGAGTTAGGATTGATTGTCAAACCATTAAAAAGGAAATGTCTGTTTTGATGACATGATACTACGTCACTCAGAAGTTCACAAAAATTGCGCTAACCCTCTTTCGAAAGAGGGACCAGAATCACAATCAGTTCTGCAGAGCTGTCATTTCAGAGACAGACATTGTATTCACAAGAGTACTGGCAGATATTTCAGTGTTCCAGTCTTCACTGTGTCGCCTCTCGAAGAGAAATATCAGGACATTGTTTCCTTCTGGGCAATAAAACTTAACATGAACAAGAGTAATATGAAACTAAGTTGAATCCAGAAAAAGCTACTGCTAGCTAGCTTGCTTGGTTAGCAAGGTGCCTCTGTAAGTTACTGAATGTCATTGGGATGCTAATTTTGGCCAATGAAATACATTTATTTGCTGAATTAATGATCCTTAGAGTGTCTTTTAATATAAATGAACATTGAAGGAGACATTTTGAGGCGTTAAATGTGTTAACCCTCTTCAAAAAGGGGACCAGAATCACAATCAGTTCTGCAGAGCTGTCATTTCAGAGACAGCCATTGTATTCACAAGAGTACTGGCAGATATTTCAGTGTTCCAGTCTTCACTGTGTCGCCTCCCGAAGAGGAATATCAGGCCATTTCAGGACATTGCTTCCTTTTGGGTAATAAAACTTAACATGAACAAGAGTAATATGTCCCTGAATTTCCCGTCAGGGCAGTTGGTGTCAGCCTGTGCCTGCGCCACAATGCTGACCAGTGGAAACTACACCTAAGCTGAGCTGATAGATGGTTGAGCTGCAGGCATCTAGGACTGCCAAGCATCAGCGCTCAGCTTACTCCGGTCTCATGCTCGCAGCCCTGGGACACGCTAAAGAGGAGAGCTATTGGAGCGCTACCAGTATTCTCAGAGATTATAATGTCATTACAAGCTTGTACCATTGAGAATAGTACTTGGAAACACACATCCAGAAGGTGCACTTTAAATGAAAATGTATGCAGCTGAAGTCAGACACAGTACCAGTGCTGTCGGGAAGACAGACAGGTAATGTATTAATATTCACATCATGGCTGTCACAGCCAGTCATAGTCATGCGGGTCTCACCACGGAGCCAACATAATACCCTTGTGTCCAGCAATAGTCTTATGAACGGGCATTAGTCTTGGCTCATTTAGGACATCATAATCTGGAGGGCATTGCAAATTCTGTGCATTTGACATTATTGAAATTGGGACAGAAATGACAAGTAGCTGGTGAAGAAACAGTCCATGGGGCAGCACGCTGACAGCCAAGCAATACGTTGACAGCGGGGAAAAAATAAAAAAGCCTGGCATGGCATTTCAAGGCCGTTCCTAGTAATCAGCACCCACAGCTGTTTGCTCCAGAGAAGACACCAAGTGGCACTAACAACAAGCCAGCACCATATGTGCGAGCCATTAGCGCTCAGTGTTTTAATTACTGTACAAATCAGCAGTGTTTCTATGTTGGGATGGGACGTGGAAACATACACTCCTGGCTCACCTGTAACAGATGGTAGAGTTACATCTAAATTGAGGTGTTTATGTCTTTTTGGTCAAGGGGAATGGACTTAACAGGTCTTGCACGGTGGTATAACCTTAAGCCACCAAAAATAATTGAACTGAAACAATCCCCAAAATAATCTGCGCCCTGCTCTCTGTCTAGTGGTCAAACGATTGCATGGTGTCTTTTCTTTTGCTCCCTTCCTGCCAATTGAAGCAATGCCAACCTGTAATTCTCTTCTCTCCTCCAGATCCCCACACTGACATCAAGTGAAACAAGTCCATCCCTCCTGCCTCCGGAGGCAAGCTGCCAAATAGTTCCATTAGCATGCCTCTGGAGGAACTAGGCCAGGCAATAACGCTGCTCATTCTCTGCAAGTCAGATGGGGAAGTGCTACCGCAACAAGGCAACACGGAGAGTCACTTTAGCACTGCGATTCAATTGTAATAGGTGTGAGCAAATGATACATGGCTACATACAGATGAGACTATTGTAAAAGTTCCACTTTTAATACAATCTCACTGAACTAGCGCTGCCCTTTTGACTCTGCCCCTGAGAGGAACTCAGAGAGAGAAATCTTTTCAGCTTTCCGAATTGTCGGGTAACTAGTCAGCTGAGAGATAGTAGAGTTTTGTGTTGCAACATACTGATTTGGCCCAAGAATGAATTGACAGCAGCATTAAAGTAGGTTGAGGCAGGATAAATGTGTGCTGGGGGACTGAAATTTCTTCCACTGCATTGGCTGATAGGTGGGAAATAATATGAGTTTGGAAAGAACCCACACACACTTGTTTAATACTATATAATCTATAATCTTAACCTGAGGGTCAGGATCCCCGAGAGGGTCGCAGGATTTTTTCTGAGGGTTGCCGGATGGTTTTGAAGAAAAAAATAAAGTAACATATTAAAAATAACATGGGGAACTGTAGAATGTTTGTGTGTTATATCTGTTTATTATGTAAATCAGGGAGGGATTAAACCTGATTATTTTAAGAGGAGAACTCGCTAACAACTCTCAAACAAATATATGCATTTATATACTTGGCCATTTACACAAATGTACAAATGTGTTCTACACCACCTCAGCAAGTGGTTTGAGTGATGTGATCACAATGCGTCTTGGACCCTGTTTACACATGTATTTAGAGCTGACTACTTGTGAATTAATGGCCGAGGTGCATATTAAAACCAAGTGTAAATGGGGTTTGTGAAATTGTCAAAGATGAAAACAAAGATGACACCCAAAAACAAGTTCACAGCTACTAAAATGTACACAGCACCATAGATTAACATTGCACTTCCCTTTATGGTGTATTTTACTCTAAATTGCACAACAATCTACAAAACAAACATGTTGACTTGAAAAAGACTTGAAAAAAGCAATGAAAAGTTGGTATTTTTCTCAAAGAAATCTACAGATCTTGCAACCAGTGTAATCGCCCCCTGCAGGCCATTTAAAAAAATCAAGATTTAAGGCATTTTTCAGACCCCACGGCTACTGTACTTCTTATTTAATGCGGTCGAAGGCTACAAAGCAATGACTAGCTAACATTAGCCACCATAAGCTACAGTAAAAATAACAGTTGTAGCTGTAGCAGTGAATAACTGTGTTTTTCACTTCTGAATTTAATTATACAAGAAGTAATGTGTTATTTCTTATTTCAGATATCTCACACCCTCCTTTAAATACACCTTCTAGTAGGATCAGTTAATTAATGATGCCGTCATGGCTGCTGTCTTAATGTTTTTCTTAACACATACATGCATGAGAAACTCACTGTCATAATATATGTTCTATTTTTATCACAGTTATACACTCTAATAATGTTGAATAATGGCAATATAACAATGTCTTCCACCTGTTCATTAGTATTCACTGCATCCGCTTAACTGAATCTTCTAATAAATCATTACTTTGAGTGACCAACTAGGTAATGTGAGCTGTAATATTTAGTTCATATTGAAGTGAAGAGGGTAGACAGCAGTGATAATGTCAACCAGGAAGGTGGGACCTGACAAACCTCATCTCAGCAGCAGTGAGAGCATCTCCAGCCAAATTCACGTTTTTTTCACTGCTTCACCACGCTGCATACAGATTGACATAATTGTGACTTTTAAAAAAAAAGATATAATTACAGATTTCAGCTTTAAGGTAATGTCACAAAAATGTCACATATCCTCCTCCACCTGCTCTTACCTGTCAGAAATATTCAGGATTTTCACGGCCGACGCTGCTCAGAAACGTTGCATTACATGTACTAGTTGGCTTAGGCGTGCCAGGATAATTCTGGTTATTTTCCCACTTATTTCTCCCATCTTTGTCATGATGAATGTGTGTGCTGCTGGGCCTTAGCACGCTCAGCTCAGAAAGCATTTGAAGCACATGCTTTCAACACACGGTAATGACACCCACGCCACATGCGAAGTTCTTCAACGTGAGCACTGATGAGGAAGTCTGGAGAACTGAACCGTGACAACTCAGCGAGGGATATTCTCAACTTTCAATACCTGTAGTGTAGTTTTAATGATTTAATGAATTAGGCGCTAGGGTTGCAATTAATGATGATTTAATTTCAACAGGCAGATTATTTTTGATTAATATTTTTATCTAAAAAAATGTCCATCATAGCTTCTCAAAGTCCAAGGTCATGTCTTCAAATGACAGAAAATGATTCAGAAACTATTTCAATTAAGGATGCACAAAATATATTATACCCAAAAAGAAAAGAATTATCACCAGATAACTGTGAATTTATGTTGCATCTTTAAAGTTGGTTTGCCATTCAAAATGAACACAGTGAAGAACACTGAATGTTCTTCACTTTCAGCTCTTTCCAAGATGTCAATGTGGGCTTTGGGAAATATTCTGACCTCAACAATTAATCACAGAATCAAAAAGATAAATCAGGAAAAATGAATTGCAAATGAAATTATTTGCAAACTGCAGTCTTAATCTATGCATACAAAGCAGATAAATATGGATATTCCACAGCAGCAGCTTGTTTCTGCTGACATTTTGCCACTTTCTCCCACGGTAAAACGTGCTAAATATTATAATCCATGTTAATAAAGGAGCAGAGCGGGGCATGCAGTGTGAAGGACAAAACGGCCAACTTTTCACAGCCATGTTTAACGCCTGGGAGGGGGCGTGTTTGATAGATTTAGGGTGGAGTTTCACTTTAATCAAGGGCACAAACAGTGTCTCCTTCACACTGAGTGAATACCTGTCCGATCAAATATGCTAATCAGATAGATAGATAGATAGATAGATAGATAGATAGATAGATAGATAGATAGATAGATAGATAGATAGATAGAGTTGTTCTGATTTTGTGTCTTTCCTCAGGCGAGCCTCTGAGGACAGAATTACACATTAGCTGCTCTCTCATCTCCACACCTGCATTTCCACCAGTGGCACACTGTGTCTGCTGGTGCATGCCTTTAAGCCATTTTTGCATACATTTAAATGAGAAAGTACTTTTCTTTTTTTTTTCCCCTCGCAGTGAGTGAAGGTAGGTGCGGAGGTGGTGGGAGAGTCCTTTTGCAGCCCGCTGAGAATCTCATCAAATACAACAGAAAAACACATTAGGCTGCGTGCATCACCGCTGTTAGGACGATAAGTGGGAACACGGACGTACAGCTTGAGTACAAATCAAAAAGCACTCGCTTGTCATGCACCGTAAGTTGCATGTCAACTGAGGAAGAATAAATTTGATGTTAAAATGTATTTGACACTCCAGATTTTAAGCACTATCGCATCACATTTTCTATCAAGGCAGAAAACAAGGCGGAGATTTTTGCATTAAATATGCATAGGGTGGTCTCCCCTTAAAATGACAATATAGGGCGTTTGGACAGGGGAAATACGACTCATATTTCTGTTATAGACTGTCCTCCACCGCCATCCTGCTGACATAGTTATAATGATTGACATGTGAAAACAAAAGTTTTCAAACAAAACATTTTTTATGTAACTTGCATTTTTTATGTAACTTCTGTGGCTCATATCACCATTGTATCTACTTCACTTTCAGTATTTAAGTACATTTATTTACCGTTTAATCTGTCTCTCATAACACCTAACCAGGAAGGTTTTTGCCCTAGACCTAGGTCAATGGTTTTGATAAATTAATTCACAGAGACTGCAGCATTTTTTACAACCATGTCCGTACGTGTATGTATAATGACGTGTGCTATTTTAAGAACGCTCCACCACGAAAGGTCCATGTGTCATTATGGGTCTAATCTGCGGTTTAGGTTGGAAATCTTAATATGCGCTAAATCACCAGGGTTGGAAGTACAATTTGGAGGTACTTTACTTGAGTATTTCCACATACGTAACTTTATACTTCTACCTCAGTACATTTTAGGGGCAAATATTTTACTTTTCACTCCACCACGTTTAGCTGACAGCTTTAGTTACTGTTCAGGTCAAGATTTACCATAAAACAACATGATAAAAGAAAAATTATTATGCATCAGTCATAGTTTTAACCACATAAAAATATTTTAAGTAGTTACAATTATCCTTACCTTGACAACAGAAATATTCTGATAACATAAATGCATCAAAATAATAATATATTTAGAATACATAAAACTATATGATACTTTTGTACTTTTAATGCAGTAAGTTTTGAATGCAGGAACTTTTACTTGCAGTGGTTCACAGTGTGGTTTAGTCCTTTTACTGGAATAAAAAATCTGAATATTTCTTCCCCGGCTGCTCTTGATTTGCGAGGACATAATGTATTGTATGACTTTGCTTTAAAGTGGACATACGTCTTTCGGTGATGCATGAATCTGACTGCAGAAGAACAGGTAGAGATGTCTAATATAAGCCCGGGAAGACTCTCGACTCCCTGATGACAGAAGGACAGATGAACCTCTCCTCAGTCCTTGACACCTTATTTAAATGTCGAAGGGGAACATCTCTGAGCATTAGTTTTACACTATTTCCTTGCTATGCTCGGTTGCTACATCAGTCTGTCACTCAGCAGTCACAGCGCGAGACAAAAGACTCTGTTTCAATCCCCGGTCCATTGTAATGTGAGTGTACAGCTCTGGAGAGAGTGCATTAAAAAACGACGGGACTCTGACTTCAAAAGTGATTTTCTTATTTCTGTCTTTTGAACAAGTATTAGAATCGTAAATGGGAATATAAAAAAAAAAAACACGCACTGACTTGATGTGTCTCCCCTTTGCTATCAATCAAACAAACCAGGGAGGCAGGCTGAGAAGACTCTTCAACCGTGCCCCAATTACATACTAATAGAACTTTGTATATGTACGTGGTGTATTAATGGAAAAAAGGACAAAAATAAACCCAAAAAATCTCAGCATCACAGCAAAATCACTAGTTTGTGAGGGTTCTGTTCCATAATGCCAAACACAACTCTAAAACTGATAGCTATATGTGAATTGTTAAAAACATTACTTAATATTAGAAACAATAATAACAAACACAATAAAGTACTTAGTGAGTAACACAGTTGCTGTGAATATTTTGTGCTGCTGAAAAGGTTCAAAATAAACGTATTCTCTTCTGTTACTGGCTGCCATCGACAGTTAAGCTACATTACACCAGTTCTATAACCCTGAATTTAACACTGGTGATACGTTCCACCTATTTAATCAGTGTAAGCCAGTAAAATACACCAGTTAAACACGCCCAACAGGTAGGAATTAAAACAACCCAGCAGCATGGTAGAATGGACAACGTGTGAAATCCTTATTATAAGTGCCAGAGATGGAAAGACTCCTGGAATATTTCTCACGAGCCACTTTATTAGGTACATCTGTGCAACTGCTCATTAATGCATATATCTAATCAGCCAATCACATGCAGACAAGCAACAGTGGCAGAAGACCACACCACCACTTCATTAGGTACAGCTTGCTATCTAATAAAGTGGTATGCAAGCCTACATAAAACCTCAAATAAAAAACTTGTAATATAAAAATAACTGTCTCAATGGAAGTTATCAACTGGAAAAGTTTCATGGTAGCCTAATGTCAGTTAGCTTAAAAGTTTACCCTATTCACATGTACTGTCTCTTGCCAACTAATTATCTACACCTGCCTTCATCAGTGCAGCTTCATTACAATTTACCAGAAAAATGACATCAATAAATATAAAGAGCTAAAGTAGGTGCAACAACAACCATATTAAGCTAGCTTACAACAATAGCATAGCTTGTAGGAAACAGCAGCAGAGTGAAACATCAGCAATGCAACAAGACAGAGATGTAAACAACAGAAACCACACAGCTGCACCCACAAACACACATCCTGCTAGCAGCAATGACGTACAGATTACGTCACACTCGGCGTGTTGTTGTGCTCACCTGTCTGACCGACTTTCTGTCAACTCTTCACACCATGACGTCTTCCTCAGGCTCTGCCCGTCCGGTCTCAAACCATAATAACAGGTCCACTCAGTGTCTCTGTCCCAGTATGACCAGTCCATTATCTCTCCGGGTCCACTGCTCCTCAGAGTGTCCACAAAGTCTTCACTCCCGCGTCTCGTGGAGGCTTAACGTTCCTCTTTCTCACTCCTGGAGAATCCACTTTGAGCATTTTAGCATTTAGCATGTTAGCCGCAGTTTATAGGCTCCCGGTTTATGACGCAAAAACACAGGTGCGTTTGATTTAAATCACCTGGTGAGCCCCGGGTGGTTTTCATTTCTGTCCTTTTAACAAGTGGTGGAATGTAACTAAGTACATTTACTCAAGTACTGTACTTAAATACACCTGTATGTATTTTTATAATTCTACTTAAATATTTTACTTTTTACTCCCCTACATTTAGCTGCCAGCTTTACTTACTTTTCAGGTCGAGATTTAACATATAAAAAAACATGATAAATTTAAAGTGATTAGACACGCTTTTAAATTAAACGTCATAACAAAAGTAGTTAAAATGAGCCCTAACCTTACTAATATAAATGAATATAATAAATATATCAATACAATCAATCTAATAATGTATTGTAATGAACATAAAGCAGTCTGAATGGGTCCATTCTGCATAACCAGTACTTTTACTTTGATACTTTAAGTTTACATTTTGATGCTTATACATTTGTATTTTTACTGAAGGAAGTTTTGAATGTAGGACTTTTGGTAGAATTTATTTTTTCTTCTGTTGGTAATTGTGTGTGACATTTATTTTTGCACTTTTCTTACCATATACTGAGTGGGGGGTAATTTTGTGTACATTTGTATTTTCAAGTTCCTCCCTGGGGATTAATAGTTATTCATCTAAATAACTGACATCAGAAACAGAAATGTTACCTGTCAAACAACTAAAATTTGTGACTTTTTGCACAAAATGATGCGGAAAAAAGAGTTTCATGGCCGAATGATATCTTAGGTCACACCAGCAGCATTAGGAGCCAGGTAAGGACAGAAAAAGAAATATTACATTGCTGGCTATATAAAAACACATTATTAAATGCTGCTTTAGGAGAGAAACGCTGTGTCTTCATTGGCACATTCTGATAAAAAATAAACAGCAGTGAGTCTTGTATTGGAAGTTCTGTGCATCAATTTTTTGCACTGCATCACAACAAAGTAATTAAGTTACAGGGTTCCTAATAGAATTATTGGAAAAGCATTTCATACCGTCTGAAATAGGGTTATCTCAGACAGCAGGGGAGAGTAATTGTTACATTCTACAAGGTGAACATAAAGTGACTGGAAAGTCATGCGCGTTATTGCCCTATTTTCTCTCAGAGAAAGGTTCCATAAGGGCACAGATCCACTTGGCTGTCCTGCATTTCCCTTCAGCCACGTGTCACGAAAGTTGAGACTCTCGGAGAAGTGACTGAATTACCACTCGACTTGTGAATAATGCAGGCAGGATGTCAGTAACATAGGGTGGAGAGGGGTTTCTGCTGAGAACAGCAGGTGCCTTTCATCATCGTGACACAAGAAACAAGTGAGACACAGCGGGGTGTTTGCTCAGCACAAAGATAAATAAAGCACATAAGCATGCATGCATGCATGTAGAGGGTGTGTGCAAGAGTGTGTGTGTGTGTGTTTGGGATGTGTGTGTTTGAGAGCGAGAGGAAGAGGGGAAGAGAATCACATCCTTGGGGAAATTACCTCCAGAATGTGGTATTGAGTGCACTTTACTGATGGAAACAGAAGCTTTTTTGAGTGCCCGGCCCAGCGGTGGAATTGAATGGCAAATTGTTTTGGTGGTGTGCAAATGAGTACGAAATAATGTCAGTAAAGTAAAGAAACTTGTAAACCCAGACTATTGTGGTTTCACGCCCATGAGTAAGCAGAAGCTACGCTGCTGACAATCAATGTGTGGATTTAATCCACTTTTTTATCGAACTATCAGTGGTGGAAGAGGCATTTAAAGCAGCTGTGTTTAAAATATTCTGTTGCAAGAAAATGTCCCTTAAATGTCCTAACTTAAGTGCAAAAGCTTTAGCACCAACATACACTTAAATGTGCTGTACATGATATTCACAACATTAAAATAGCAGCAAACAACTAGTATATAAAAAATGTAGTGGAGCTAACTCTCACTCTTTCACCCCTTCGTGATCAGCGATAACCTCCACATGAAGCCCAGGTTGGTAATGTTGCAGTGCAGAGCTGCAGCAATTAACTAGCCAATGGGAGCACTATTACAGTTGTCAGCCCCTATTCCAGCTCTGCTGCCTCCATGTTTGTTTGTCAGAGGTGACAGGCGTGTGCAGCCACTCCTGGCACAGACCTTAAATGTCAATCAAACTCTAGTGAGAACCATGTGGAAGCAATCACAGCCCATAATGTATTTGATTAAATATTAAGAGCACAGCATCTTATTAAAGTACAAGAAATAAAGCACTTATTATGCAAAATTTAAGAATAATTTGTTATATCATTGCATTAGCATTACTCATGGTATTGTTGCAGCATGTTTTTTAGTAAACAATCTACTATAAATGAGGATATCAATGACAAACCCATATTTAAAACCCTTTAGAATGTAGATTATGATGATAGGATATAAATAAAAATTTAAAGTTTGTTGTATGTAAATGCTACTGAAGAAAAATACACATTTTGAACAAAACAACCTTTAAAGATATGCATTGTAAAAGTCCATACATCTTGCGAGCCACTACAGGTAAAAAAAGAAAAGAAAGAAAGGCTGCAGTTTTGGTGAATTAAGGCTACAAAACCACTGACCTACGTTTAGGGCAAAAAATGTCCTGGTCCAGCTTTTTAAAAGACAGTTTAAAAAGTAAATAAATATGTTTATGCCAAAGGTGAAGTAGTTTTGAGGGTGATGCAAGTTATGTAAGTTAAGTTGATTCACAACTCACGAGCCACAGAAGTTACGTGAAAAACGAAAGTTACGATAAAACGAAAGTTACGATAAAACGGAAGTTACGTAAATAGTTGTTAGCTTTTGTTTTCTAGTCTATAACGCAAACATGAGTCGTATTTTGCTGCCTGTATAAACTTTGTTGGGAAACCATTCTCGCTTTTGAAGCAAAATGACCCAAAATGTCAACATTGGCCATTCCACAAATAACAAAATATGATGGTTTATTGTAGTGCACTAGCTTAATAACAAAAAATCTACAAAGTTACCAGCAACATCAGCATAAAAAGTAAATATCCTCTTAAATCGAAGAACTTGTAGCCGTACAATAAATTCCACCATAAAACACAATCATCGGGTCATTTCCAAACTCATCTTCCAATGCTTTCCTAATGGAGCAGCACGTTGACGTTAAATAACTGTTAGCTCACATCACATGTGCAGTTAACGTGTATTCTCTCTCATCTCTGGCTATAGGAGGCCGCGGCGCTTCTCGCATTAATGAACTGAGCTGTCGTAGGGGCACAAAAGTGAAACACATGCCGCTGAAGAGCACTGGCATTCCCCTTTAAGGATCCAGTTTAACTTTTAATCACCCTTGAAATTCCCTTTGATATGTGTTACTGAGAGA
>CAFUXE010000269.1:301389-338192 GCA_903364295.1 Serranus cabrilla | reverse complement strand
TAAACACTTTTTCCCCGATGGAGAGCCGCCACAGGTATAAAGAAAAATAGGAAAAGCAAATCCAAATTTGCTCAGTAATGTGGCAAGCGGAGGCTCTAAATATCAATCAGGAGAAATTTAAGGTCCTACGTTATACACCTGGTGGAAACATGCATCAGAATCTGGTTATCCGTATCAGGAAAAATGCATTTTATTGCTTGGTTTGGATTAATGTCCAAGAAGAGACAACGAGTCCTCTGAACCATACAACCACACTACCCTCTAGTATGACCCACAGTCTTGAGACTGACTTGAGTCAGGGCAGCAAAACATCGTTAAAAGTAGAGAGATCAGGTAGTTACGTAGGTGATCCGTAGCTACATAAACAAGTTAAGTTATGTATCTTCAAATAACAATGTTGAATTTTGGTTTCACACAGGACATAAACACCAGTTTCCTCAGTGAAAGTCCTGTTTGTTCGACCCATAAACTACCCTAAGTGGACTTTGTCGTTCTTTCTATTTTATACTGTACTTTCAATTGTTTGTTACACCCCAAAACTCAACTTCACCGTGGCATCGTTCATCGTATTTAGCTAGTTTTCTTTAAAAATTCAAGGTGCCAATTCCAGGAAGAAGATCGAGCGGCTTATGGATTTACAAATGATAATTTTGGGGCTGAACTAACAGTGAAGGAGACACTAAAATAAGTTGGCTTCATCTGCTGAGCATCATGAATGTCTGTTAAATTTCATCCAATGCTTGTTGAGATGAATCAGTCATCCCTGCCATCTCTAGAGCCACACTTTCAGATCAGCAGTCTGCCCGGAGATATTCCACATTCTGTGTGTGAATCTGGCTGAGGTTTAAATCTGTCACATCGTCCCTGTCCACCCTGCCTTCCTCTTTCTCGTCTCGACAGTAAACGGTCAGATGGAGGCAAAAAAAAAAAACCCAAACAGTGGGCACCAGCTGTTGAGGAGTGTGGAGGTGTCATTTAATGCTGGCAGTGAGCCACATGACAACAAAATAAAATTCATGTGAGCTGCAATGCAGTTTCCTGCTCTGCTTCCTAAACGGATGGCAGCTGAGATTAGAGTCGCACTAAAATAAATACAGAGGAAAAACTCAACAAAAAGCCGGTGGAGGTGACCTTTACAGGGGGACTGTAAGCTGTGAAAAGACTTTCATTTGGACTAAATAATAATACATCATAATACAGGATGTTCTCGTGAACATTACTTGTAGTTGGCTTTCCTTCCAGGAGTATAAAGCTCTGAATGTTGTCGGTATTCAATGAAATAAATGGGAAAAATGTTGCATACAGACCAGGTACGCATGGTGAGAAGTGGCCCGGGAAACTGGAAACCTCTTCAGCAGTGATTTTAAGCTTAACTTTTATTTTTTTCCGAACCTTAAACACATGATTTTGTTTCCTAACCTTAAGTACTTCCTCATCATTTTATCAGTGATTTAAAAACAGCATCCATTATTCCATAACTCCACTGCAAAAGTTTTAAAAAGAAGCCAAACAAAGCTGTTTATGAAAACACTTTTTGTTTTTGTCTTATCCCTTGTGTAAACGTGTCTTTATTTTCCTTTAAGTGTTCTCACTCTACGACTAATGGCTTTAAATTGCCAGAAGGCAGAAAACTCGAGCAGATGGTCGAGACTTTATGTGCCACTTTGATTAATTGATTTTTGATCTCCATGTTATTCAAAAATGATAAAACACTCAAAAGTAAATACATTATTTCTGTTTAGATGCCTTGTAACTGTAACAACAGTTAAATACAGGCATTAGATTCAGAGTAAAACCTGTTTTGTTCAGGTTGTGTTCGAAGGATTACCTTTTATAGAGATTATTTTTGGAGAGATAACCTTCTTACAGCCTTCTTTTTTTAGGTTTTTTTGCTGTTTTCTGTGAACAACTTGACATCAACACAATGTCCACCGTTACTCAAGCTCAATTACATGAGGATGATCTGAAAATCTGCAGAACATGGAGGGTTTCTCTTTCATTAAACATCATTTCAACTAGCAAAGAGTCTACTTTTCTTTGTGTGCACAACATCATCCTAATAATGGCCAGAAAGCAACAGTCATGAGAAAATGAGTACACGAAATGACAGTTGGTTATTTTTCCAGTGTACTGTGACACAATAGAAGACAATCGATGCAGCATCTGGGACATCTCGAGACGCCCCAAAGCAAACTAGCATGTCAGATTTGTTTTTCGCCTTTGTTATCTTGGTGTGACAGTGTTCCCTCCTCCGTTACACTGTGAATATAATTCATCCCTTCTCCCGCCCACTGAAAGTGTCCTCTCAAGAGCTGATTGTCAGACATGATCTAAGGAAGAAGTATCAATCCGAAGTGGTGACTTTCCTGAGATGATTCCCTGTAAAACTCTTTCTGTGTGTTTGTTGGATCCTGATTGGTGAAAGTGCTACGAGCGGAGTCATTCTGGTAAATTAATCTTTCCAATATGCGAGGACTCACTCGGTCCCCGTGGTGCTGAGGGACAGCTAACGAACCAGATGCACCTGAAAGGAGCAGGCAAAAATAATATGAGGAGATACTGCTGGGTTCATTTCCCTGTTCACTCAGATAATAGATTTCCTCTGAACCTGTGAGCGGCTGCTTGGATAATCGCGTCACCTCTGTCTTTTTATCTTACTCATATCTGTGGCCTGCAGAGTCATATCCATGCAGAGTGATGCCGCTGCAGCCCAAACCGTCGTGAATTAAAAGTTTTCAGCAAATTCGTGACAACGAGGTGCTGATGCTCATAACGCCGCATCATTCTCTGCTGTGTCTGACCGCGCTAACTCACGGCTGCTCTGAAATACTGATACTGACTATATCTACGTTTCCTTTGTTTTTGGAAGCATACCAAAAAAGTTTGGGATTTAAAAGGCTTTAAAAACATAGAAGACAATACGGCGGCAGCTGAACTGCCTCCATCCTCAGTTTCAGACACTTTAACCCCCTGTAGGCCTGTTTTTAGGGCGTTTGTTTCCCTAGCAACGAACTCTGGAGCGTTTTGTTGGACAATCCGTTTGGTTTTTGCAGGTGTGAACGCTCAAATGAACTCATGTTGGGACCAAAAAAACAAACTCCGGTCCACCAAGGTCTCTTTTACATATAAAGTCTGGTGGACTGAAGTCGCAACATTGTTGTAATTTGGCTTTATTAAGCATTGTAAACAAACGCCATGCTTTTGCCATATTTCAAATTTCAAACAGCCTTATTGAAGTCTTAGTCTGTTTATGACCAAATTGGATACTTTATTCAAGTAAAAGTAGAAAAAAAACACTTGATTAGTCCTGAATTAAACACATTACTTGAGTAAAAGTACAGATTTATTATTACTACTAACTTACTGTCTGTATCAAAACTAAAAGTAATCATTCTGCAGAATTCTCCTTTCATATTGTTATACTATTATCGGACATTTCTGTTTGTAATAGTACAGGGTAGATGGTGGTATATTACATATCAAATAAGCGTAAAAGTAGCTATAAGTGTCCAATATCTGTAGCGGAGTACAATGTTTCCCTCTGAAGGGAAACAAATAAAGTGCATGTTTGTCATCTTAGTTACACATCAGCACTGGCATTATCTTACATCAACATCAAGTGACAAAACTATGAATTTAATAAATGGATTGACTGGGTTCGAATGAGCAAATTTACATTTGTATTATTAAGATGCTGATTTATTTAGTTATTCAGTCACAGCTGCAGTGAAGCATTTTTATCATGTGTGTGTGAAAAGGAAAAACAGGGGAAAAGACTGGTGCGGTTTGGTTCCTCTTGCTGCATCACTACAGGGGGAGGAAAACTGTCGCTGTCTGGTTTTACACTCTCTGTCGAGCTGTTGATGCTTTGCACCCAAATAAGAGCAGGCAGGAGGAAACCAAATCCTTGCATCCATTACAGTTGTGACACTGAGGAGTCTGCAAACAACTTCAGAGGCAGAATTCGTCTAAGACACATGACTCTGGGACGACCCACTGGGCCCTGAGCGTTACATGCTCCAAATGACTGTCCTGCCACACAGTTATCTCACTTAACATATGGCTGTTATTACAAACAGATCAGTGGCCGCCTTGAATTATTGTCTGGGTGAGAGAAATGTATTTTAAGGAATAATTTCTGGTTCTCAAGGTCAACCTTCCACTCTGTAAGCTGGTCAAACAGGAAGTGTGGTGTGCTAACGCCAAAGCATTTTGATCTGTGATTACCTTCAGGGGGCTGAAGAAGTCTCTAAGTGTGAAAATATGGAAATTGCACTGTCAAGCAAAAACCTGACCGCCTGTGCCCTTATTGCTCTCAGTGCCAAAGTGTCCCATTTTTAGAAGCCTCATTTTCGCCCACATGTCTCGCCATACCGGCATGTGGGCGGCCTAATGCCCCTCTGGTCACCATTAGTGCCCCTCTGGTTGGTACAAAAGACCCCCTGGTCAACTGAAGAGCCCCTGTAGTGTGACCCAAAGGCAAAATGAACAATCACATTAATCCTGCGCATACGACTGCACGACACCCACTCCTTCTTTTTTTATCCTTCTGGTTGGCACACTTGTCTCTTACTAATCTCTAAGTCACTCTTTGGTGCTGGTTTGAACCAATATCTGCAACAGTGGTGTTAAAGTCATGTTAGTGCTACATAGAAATATTGAATAAAAGCTATAACAATCTCTTCCATTATTTGTCTTTTTAGTATAAACTTGTGCAAGTCCATCCATCTATTTTTAATCCATGAATGCCATTTACAGAACATTTTTCTTCTTCTTCTACCTTTTAACACATGGTTTAATATGTGATTACCAATATAATGTATAATAATAGTATTCTTGTTTGATTTTGTGCATATTTCTTTCATTAAATAATAAACTTCAGGCAAAGATCACATTTCCTTCTGTAGCGTTTGGAGCATGGAGGCCTGGGTTACAACCAGTCATTTAAACTGCCTGACTAAAGAGCCATTTGGGGAATATTTTTCAGAATAACAACCTGAGGTTCCTGTCATTTTTATTGAAAATCAATGCACTAAAAGGCACAAATATCTTCATTTTTTTCTCCGCAGTATTGCTAAAACCGGCACACTTGGACCCTGAGATGTCTCTGCCGTTATCAGGCGGGCTGGCAGCCAGTCCACGCCGCTCACTCACCGCGTTGAAAGCTGTATGGCATTTTGATAAGAGTTTTGAGTTTACCTGCATTACCATGTTTCTTGCTGGGTGTTATGACGGCCTGTATTACTCTTTGGGGTGTTGTGTCTGCCCTCCAGGCGGTTTCACTGTTATCTGGGCCCAGCCAGGCTCACACAGGAGAGCTATAAATGAGCACTGAGAAATGTGATAGCTCATGTGTGGCCATACACTACCTTTACTCTCATGAATAAAACATGAGGAAGTATGGACCATTTATGCAGGAAATACTCGTGGGTCTACCCAGTTCCATGTATCTCTCAGTGTGCCTGAGTGTTTATCACCAGCCCTGTTCCTGTTTCCCCTCCACACATAGACATTTCAAATTATTTTGGCACCAAACTCCAATTTTGTATTATAATAGCGCTCTCCGGCTTTCCAATCATATCTTAATGAGAGGTTGGATTGTGGAGGAAAATCTCTTTTTATTTCTTTCATTCTCTCCATGAGGCGTTCCTCCTCGGCTCCATGCTTCCCTTCCAGAGATAAACAGCTTACCTTTGGCATGACCCATTCCACTTTAATAAGCACTAAGTACTCCACTGTCCCACTTTTCAAAGCCGTTAATTTGATAAGTGAGGGGATCTCTCACTTAGCAATCATATTCTGGACAATTAAACCCATATCTGAAGAATAGGGCCTGTCTGCAGGGCTTTATAGTGCCAATTATGTGGAACCGTTTGTCTCAATGTCTTATATTCTGTAGAAATGAGCCATTGTTGTCAGAGAGCCATCGCCGATGTATTGACGTAGTTTTTAAGTTTTAAGTTCAATTAAATTCAAACATTGAGGAACAGACTGTTATCACTGCTGTGAAGTCCAATGGCAAAACTATGAATTCATTTAGTTTTTAGCATTTCTTTGAAGGGAAATTAGTTTTTTTTAACCCCTTTGCTTCCAGACCATTCGCTGACGAACCCTGTCAACTTTTATTTCTTTCTTTCAAAAGCTGCTGCTGCAAGGTTTTTGCAGCCATGCAAATATGGCAAAAACATACATGCACCTGCAAAGGGTGAATTGCACCCCTAAATGCACTGCCAAGCATATTGTGTCTCCGGCTAATATTCACACATTTGGTGCAAATTAACCCCTCTAGATGCAAATTAACCTCACTGCAAAAATAAATCGAAATTCAGAAACACCAGCGCTAATAGCCACTACTCACTGAATCTCTTTAATCTCTGAAGACTCTTTTCTTTGTGGTTAAATGAGTCCGATTTATTAAAACAAAAACAGCCCGAGTACATGAGTCATTCAGCGCTTCTCCCCTCACAACCCACACTCTGACCTCTAGTGCTTTCATACTACACAGAAAATCCATTGTTCCCAACCGCCATGACGGGAAAAACTGACATGATCTTTTTCCAAGAGGACACTTGACCTCTGACCCCAAGATATCTGAATGAAAATGGGCTTCAGGGTGCCCATGAGTGTTTAAATGTTTCTGCATACCGGGTCCATAAACAGTCTCAAAGCTGCATAAACTGGATATCACTGAGACTTTCTAAAGCTCTTGCCAGAGTTCAACGATGGAGTCCACTCAGCCAACCGGTCCTGAGGCCGGCTGACCTTTCACCCTGTGACATCATGAACCCAGGCGAGACACAGAGCAGTTACACATCCACTCAGAAAAGACTGGAAACACCAACTAGAAACAGATTTGGCCTGAATCAGATGGTATACTATGGCACAATAACTGTACTGTTGTCTTTTGCTCCTGAATTCCTGCTTTTTCTTCTTTATATTATACATTAATGCCTATTTTTATATTTTATTACATGTTAGGCAGTCTGTGGACAGCAAAGTAAGAATTTTATTGTACAGGGAAACATGTTTCCTACTGTGCACATGACAATAAACACTCTGAATCTAAATCAGTTAATGGAAACGTCTCTAAATCGCATTTTCTTTAATGCCTTGCACACTGGAATCATCATTACAAGACATCAACTAACAAACAAAGCAATACCTGCTGTTTTGGCTGCACTTCATACTTCATACCCTCAACCTCACCTCAGAATCTTTATTTCCTGCTGTCACTGTAACGACGTAATCAGAGGTGATAGCCAGTCTGCTTGGTTCCCCTCAGGTAGTAGAAATACTGACACACGGATCAAAAAACCTGCAGCTGTACAACGTTACCCTCCTCAACCTGATTAGACCAAACATATCGTCATTTGAACCCAGCTGAACTCAGACTGGGGCTCAGATATCTGCAGGACTTCTATTTCCTGCCCCGTCGGAGCAAAGATTAAAATGTTATCATGTCATATTGGAATGAAAGGAAGTAACGATCCAGGTTGTAAAAACAAAAGCCGACAACACATTCTCCATTAAATCTGCTGAATTAATTCAGTCAGACAGCAGGTAGGCTCGTGGGTACGTCAACCTGACCGACCTGAGTCCAAACCCTCCACCAGCACCCCCGCCCCCCTGTTCCAACATGACAAATGAAGAACTATGAGGCTATCGAACAGCTGGATAAACACAGGCAGCAGAGCCAGCAGTACACAGAGATCAGTCAAACGTCATCGCCTCCTGACAGCCGGGGCAGCCAGGGCTCATGTAATAGTGATGAATGTTTCCCCCGAACTGATACCAAGTTTCAAGCCCACAAACTATCACAAGATTGTCTGACGCTATATTTGGACCCTCAAATGCTGCTGAAAATTGCCCAAAGTGAGTAGTCCTGTTTCTTTCACATTTTTGAGTGAGTCACTTGTGTGATCACAGCTGAGGAGGAGAAATGCTCTCGGGGCATGGCACTGACCATTTTGATTAGACAGAATGATGCGAGCTTTAGTCATTCAGTGCGATTCAAAAAGTGAACCACTTGGTGAGATTCCAACCAGCTCCTAGAAAAGACATTATGTTTTAAATGACTGAAGCTGAAGCTCTGATCTGAGTGTGTGACCCTTATTAAAAACACGTCATCATACAGGATGTTTGCCAGAGACTCTGACGGTTTTATTTAATGGAAACTGTTGCAGTTTTCAACATGCGGTTGGTTGATGTTGTGAGACAGAACTACTTGGTGATGTTAACTGTAAAGATCATGGTTTGGGTTTGCCTGGGCTCATGTTTTATCTTTCCTGGCAGATGAATCTGGTCAGCCTTCCAGTTTAAATAGATTTCTGACCAGTTTCTAGCCTTTCTGTCCATTGTTTTTCCAGGCCACTTTTGATGAAACCACACCCACTTCTGTATAATAAAAGCCTTGACAGGTGTGTGGATAAATGTATTGTTTATAAGACTGCATATTGACAAGAATTAGCTAGCTAGCCCAATCCTAAGGCCCTTTATCACAATCCTTCATAACAAAGGCTGTCTCCCCTGGCTAGTTAGCTCAACACTTGGTTTTGTTGTTCTAATTGGTTATAAATCTACTATGGTCCTTCGATAGCAACCCTTGGAAATAAAAAATAACTGAGAGGTTCCAGAAAAATTCACTAGTGAGAATTAGGTATTACCTCCTCCAAGGAGGTTATGTTTTTGGCGTTGTGTGTCTGTTTGTGTACAAAATAACTCAACAAGTACTGAACGGATTTAGATGAAATTTTCGGACAACGTGTGTATTGGGACAAGGAACATGTCATTAGGTGATCGGTGATCCAGAACACCATCAGGAATTTATAGCGCAAATTTATATTATGGCGTCAGTAACCATATTGCCTTCACTAACTGCCGCCATCTAGTGCATGGAATATTTCAATGCCAGTGTGCTCCCAAAATACATGCTTTCAATATTATCCTTCAAGTGTGCAGTTTTGGTGTTGGGTAACTGACCCTATTGCCTTGGTTTGAGTTGAACAGATTTATTGTGAACGTACGTTTAGTATATTATGTAATTAGCTCATGCACAGAAGTTAAATAAGTCAGAAACAAGCCATGTTTCTTGAACAACGTATCCAACCCTACAGGAGCGCATTTTGTTGCTCTTTATACCACATTTTCACTTCCTTCTTTTCTCCTGACATAATTACTATGGCAACTACAGGTCACTGCCTTATTATATATTGCATGGTCTCCTTTATGTCACCCATAGGTTCCTTAGGAGCTGAAATTAAGCTCAAAATGTGTGATTCCCGTGACTTGAGCCTTCACCATCTTGGCCTTTTTCGGGGCGAGGACCATCTGCATAATAAATAATTTAAAGAGTCATAAAGAGCAGTTATATCTACATTTCAAAGGGATTTGGGTGATAATTGGACCACATATCTTACATATTTGTAAAGGAAAACGAATCACACTTTGGTCATTAACAAACAGTCTAGGTAACTGTTTCTGCCCGGTTTCTGTGGTATCTTACAAAGAGCTCTGTAACAGTAACAGAAATGGGAAGGCACCATTTGCGGTTGGTTCCTGTCGAGGTGTTTTATCCGTGGAACAAGCCACCTTGTTTTGGTAGACGAGATTAGATCATGATTCACTTCATGGAATCAATTTCACAGTGTATTACAGCAGCATCCCCTGCAAGATCAGTCTGAATGTCATTTTGGGGAATGATTTGTCTCGCTCCGAGTGCACAAGCATTTCCCCGTGTACTGTACCTACACTCCTCAGTTTATCATATTTGCCCTCGGAAAATCTTTATTAGCGTGAAAGGCTTGCATTGGGTCTCACGGGAGAGCGGGCTGGCATTGATGCGGATGACAGCAGCAGTCTCTTTTCACACTCTGTAGTGTTGACAGACGTGGAAATAGTAAAGATCTGTCAGGAAGCACTGCAGAACTCTGCTCGAGCTGCGCCGGCTATAAATATTTCAGGAAATAACAATCAGGGCTGTTTATTCTCTCCGAAGTTATCCATAAGTATGACTGACTTGTTTTGAAGATGGTTGTTGTTTTGACAGATTCCGGGGCTGACAGTGAGTGCTCCCTGTCTGTGTGCATGCTGACGTGGTGTCTGCCACCTGAAGTCAACAAGCTGCAAGTGCATATGGTGTATAGAGACACTGCAGCTGCATGTCAACGCTTGACTCTCCTTGAGATGTCTTATTTTCATGAATTTGCACTTGTTTGTACCTTGTATTCAACACAAATAGATAGAAAATAGATCGTCTGAAAGGGGGCAATATTGGAAAACTAAAGCTGATCGTACATTCAAGGATATATAAAGTCCGCAGCTACTACTGAGGACACATGTTTACTAGAATATACTTTGGTCCAGACTGAAATATCTCACCAACTATTGGATGATTCTTTATTTGAATATTCATGCTCCCCAGAAGAGGAAGCCTACACAGTTTGGGAATCTCCTGATTTTTTCTTGTAGCACCACTTCAGCTCAAAGTTCTCACTGAATACTTTGAAAAACTGCATCATCTACCTGATGGACCAACACGACATTTGGATAGATCTTCATATACCCAGAACAATGGACTGTTCATCTGGCATCATGATCAGATCAGCTATTGTTTTAACATTTTAACTATGTTAAATCAAATGTTCACAGAAGATATAACCAAACAGGTATCTGAAGTAATAAATCATGACAAATCTAATTAACATTTTAGAGACTTGGGGTCATCACAACATTTATCCATTAACCAGACTTTTTCTTAGCAGACACTCTGGGTGCTGAACTTTCAAATAAAGAAAATAAGTGTATCATTGTTTTATATTTTTACTTTCTTACTAAATTCATGCTGTTAAAGATTTGGGAGCAAGTGAAAATCTGCAGTCGGGTTTTCCTGCTAAGGAAATTCTTTGCATCTCCACTCCTTAAATAATCCAAAGCAGCTACACTTAACACTTTATTATTACTGCAATAACAACCAATAGATTCTTCTAGATTCTTAGATCTTAGTCTTCTTGTAATCGTTTAATATTTCAGAATAGTAAAAGTTGTGTTTTGATGATTATTGCACATTTTTGTAAAGTTATTTTTTGTTATTTATTTGCCTTTATTAGTCTCCTAAAAACATGGGAAAGTCATAAAGATACCTAGATTTTTAACTAGAGGCAGTTCACTGATGAGTTATGGTTAATAACTGTGATTACAGAGACTTCATTGTAAATATGATAAATACCAGAGTGTATTTTTTCCTCCTCACATTTTCAGAATATATTTAGCCAGTTGATGATCTCTGTTTTAAGGTGTTTGGGCATGTGATTAAAAAGACTTGGACTCATAATCAGATATCTAAAATCCAAACTATGACCCTGTTGATATTGAGCTAAAAATAATTTATAACCAGCTTATCCTTCATTTGTCAAATATCAATTCAACTGTTATGAAAACTCAAATCAAACCCTTTAGTCATTTGTTCTGCAGCTTTCTGTTCTTGTTGTTGTTGTTGTTTTAAAGCCTGCAGCCTGCAAAAAGCTACAAGGTGACTGTTCAGAAATCATTCCGTGCAATTATTCCCACAAACAGACTGAAAACTGTGAGCTAAAATTAGTGTCAGACAAATGAGGATTGATTTAGAAGCGAGCATTGATTACTCCGCGGTCATGACCAATGATTCTAATTAGCGATAGCCTTTAACTTTGCTGTCAGTGTCCTCATTTGCTAAGCTGGGTGATAATATATATAAAAATTCTTTGCTTTGGGTGATTGATGAAGCATTTCTGCAGAACAGGGAAGTGAACAGTTTTATTAAACTGACTGTAAATCAGGACAGGAGATTGTTGTTATAGTGTATATGCTAATATTTCATGCATAATGTTTGAATAACCTTTTTCTTTCCTGAGAAACCCATCATACTTTTTTATTAAATTCTTCTTAGCAGATTTTAGTTTATTTATCAAAAGGCATTTTGAAAAATTGAGGCAAATTACTTGATGTTTTTGTTGCACAAAAAGCAAATAATTGTCGAAGTAAAAGCCCCTTGTAATATTCTGAATGCATTCTCACAATGGTGTTTAATAAATCACTGAAACAACAATGACACTGATAAATCACTCCATAAAGTGAAGGCAAAAAGATTGTTTTTTTATGTTTTATCTAAGAAATGGCAGCTGGTATGTGGGATGACTGAAGAAAAAATGCCTTAAAATAACCGACAAAACTGATCCATGATACTCGAGAACACATCTGACACGTCTAAATGTAATGTTTAGGAAATCAGGGCGAAAAGGAAAACAAACAATGAGAAAAGGCGAGGCGTGAGGCCTTCCTGAGCAGGTGGCAGAGGCGTCCAGATGCTGCAGAGAAGCAGCGAGGCAGATAATGTCCTGCCTAGATTACCGCGGGGCCTGATTACAGTGGAGCGTCCTCATCTGGGTCAGCTCCAGGCTGGTTCTGCAGGGATCAGCTGTTCCCACTGTCGTCCTGATGGTCTGAGGGCTCATCTGTCCCGAAACACAGAGGTTTGGAAACATCTTTATGTGGAGTGAAATGAAATATAAATTTGGAAAATGTCGTATATCCATTTAGGGAAATGGTTATTACCTAAAAATATAATTCATGTTTATCTGTTAGGAGAGGAAACCTGATGCAGAAGTTCCTGAAACCTGCATTATTTCTACTGGCCAGCGGGGGGCGACAAAGAGAAGTTGGACTGTATAGAGGTCTATGAGAAAATTACCCTACTTCTCTCTTAATTTACTACCTACGTAAACAATCTTAATGTTAATTTCAAGTCTAAAATGCAGCATTATATTTTGTAAAATATGCTCCCACTGGTAGCAACTGGCATGCAATGTTTGTGTACAAATAATTGGTTTATCAGTTAGCATGGAGGCTAGTGTTACAGTGGGCTCTACACTCATTTCAACCAAAGACATAAGGGTCACAATTATTAAGTATAATTAAAAAAAAGGCAAAATAATTACATAAAACAGTTGGATCCTGCAGTTTTTTTTAACAAACATTTTTTTTTTTTTTTTATTTCATAAAAATAATTCTATCTTAACTGACTTAAAATGTTCATGTCGAAGAATATTAACTCTGTGCTTCTTCCTTAACGATTATATGTGTTTATATGCAGGATTATCCGACTAAACATCTGAAAACTCTCTGATTAGTGAGTAGAGAGTACGTGTGAATGGCTGCTGATCTGAATCACTTTATTTCTGACTCGTGTTGCGAGCCCTCTATCTTTTCATCAGCTACCACTGTCTAACACTGTTAACCTAATTGGTACATGACTGCCTGCACACTGAGCAGCTGATGATTATTGCTTATAGTGGTCATTTCGCGTATTGATGGAACTTCCAGAATTATAAAGGCCAGAGGCTCACAGGCCTAATTATGACCAATAACCGATACAGATTAGATACTCAATCTTCAGACGAATATTCATAAGTGTTAGAGGATAATATTTTCTCTTTTTCTCTTCTTTTTAACTTTAATCCCAACTCCTAACTGTGGCTCCCAGTTTGGAGAAGAAGACAGGAGTACTGGCATGAAAACTAAGCAAAATACTGCTGTGGATAAAACAGATTTCAGCCACATAAAAAAGGCCAACCTTAAAGTAAAGTGTATGCTATAATTAGAATATTTCCACCACATTATCCTGCCGTCACATAGACATTTCAGACAGGGAACTGAAGATGTTACATCCATCTACGCTCTCTTCACAGCCAAGCTTTGGTGTTTTAAAGGGTTCTTTCCAATTCACACCAAAGTCAGAAATTACCACAAACCTAATGCTGATCCAAGCAGTGGCAGACCAGCAACTCTTATGTTCTGCAAAGTAAAATAATCGTTTTTGTCAAAGGAGTCTGGCAGCTCTGAAAAGAGAAAAGATAACTGCCTCAATTCTCCTCTATAAGGGGCAACGTAAAGGGTGAAAATATTCTAAATATAGCTTTCACTGTGATTGTGAGAATGTTCCCTCTATACCGTCTCACATGCCCAGAGTTCCTACATTTTCTGCAGCAATCACTGTAATCAGGCTCAGGTGGCCACATGTGCCTCGTTTCTCACTGTGGTCAGGTGTGCTGAGGAGAAAGGGACTTCCCTGTGTGACACTGTTGGCTATTTAAAGCCACGCATATATTTGCTTTTGAACCACATGTACAAATAAAGAATGTTCACATACTGGCCTATGTACAATGCATGTTACTGGAGGATTCCTCTAGAGAGAGCACCACATAAATCAGACCGTGGACGGCTCAAATAAAACAGTAAAAAAGAAGAGCTTCAGAATTTTAATGTTAAAAAACACGGCAGCACCTGAAAAGGTAGATCTTATGTAACTTCTCAGATCACAGCAGCATTAAGGGGAAAGGTAATTGATAAAATTGCTTAACCATCGGCTCTGTCCCCACACTGTTTTTCGGTCACTTCCCACAGTGCACAAACAGATCAGAACATGCAACCCTATGCTGTCCCTAGTGGCTATATGCAGGATATGAAAGGCAGACGTCATGCATTTGTGCACGCAAAGTTAAAAGCAAGTATATTTGAGGAGGAGAAGTGAAGAATTTATTAAATATTTGGGGCGTTCAGTCCAATTTCATGTTCTCCTTTCCTGTCAAGATTAGGTTTCAGCCTTGTTTAGTCCCATTCTGGTTTGACTCACCCCCATGCAGTGGTACAGTCCTAAAAGGGCGAGACCCAGGTGTTGTATATAAAGCCACTTAGGCATTAACTGTGGGATAGTTGTTCCCAGCAGTTTGTGAAGTGGCTGTGTTATTTCACTTATTTTTTCAGCCTTATTTGCTCTTTTGTTCTTCTTTTGCAGTCATAAAACAAAGCCTGTTTGCACGGACTTCTGCCTCCTGAGCCATTCCAACATCACACTAAAATCTCTTATTTTGTAGAATTACCACCATTAAAACTACACTGATATTGATTTTTTGGGGGGTCTAAAATATGCTTAGCTCCTGCACCCATCCACAGCAGTGCATTGCTAAGCTTCTGTGCTGTTACTTAGTTTCTCATACAACCCCACTTAAAAAATCTGAACTGTCTCTTTAAATAATTTGTGTCAAGCACAATATCTATTGCAATTATAGTTGTATTTGTTGGTGATTCAGAGCATGATTCATTCTTTAAATGAGCGCCTGCAACTTGAAATAAATCTTCATATTTGTTGAACTGAGAAAAATCAGTCTTGTTATCTAACTATGGAAAACAAAGCAAATAATAATAAGCAAATAAAATACTATATAATCATATTTTAGGATCCCTCCATGCCTAAATATTGGAAGAGCCTAAGGTGTGTGTGTGTGTGTGTGTGTGTGCCAGAAGTGTAACTTGAGCTGAAGAATCAGCTGAGAGACACTTGGCAGTGCCATCGTTAGAGAGTGCAAACATAATTAACTAATCATGCCGGCTGACACGTTACAAATACAGATGTAATTGACTGCCAATGTGAGTTTGAAATATTCATACAGATGAGTTGCAATGGTTAGAGAGTGATACTGTAACAAACACAATCCCAAAACTAATTGGGTCCGCCACCGCTCAAAGAAGCAATTTGGAAAGCAATTACAGTCTCCAGTTTGCTCGTTAGCGACTGATAACCGCGCGAAAATGTCTAAATCCTCTGATGAATCTCAACAAAATGTGAGGTTTGCTCTTATCAAACTTCACAACAGCTTCATCAATCTCAGCATTGCAGGTGAAAGCGATTAATCCGCAGATATTGAGGCTACCAATCCTTGAACGCACTATATTCTGTACGAATGTGTCCAATCCCATGATCCAATCCCATTATCACCAAAGTAACGGCCTCTGGCTGCATATGATCAAACACCGGATTTGTGCCTCTGAAGTTTCTCCGACTGAAACCAAATCCAAAGGAGTTGAAAATGGAGCGACTGATGTTGAAGGTGAATGAAATCGCTCACACATTCATGCTTTTATAAAGGGTAGCATATAGAAAGGCAATCAGGCTCGGTGACACAACATGTCATGCTCAGTAATGGGTGAATAATTAATGTCAGGTTAGTAATTAAAAGGTTATAATGAGTTGTTAATTGCAGCTTTTTGTTTATTTAGTCAATGTTTAGCATATTGTGGTGATCATAAGACTCAGCTTGCTTAAATTAAACCAACCAATGGTGGAAACTGGGAATGCCCATTGTTTGTTTTAGGGTTTTTATATACCTGCATCTGAGAATTCTGCCTCTACAGCAATACAAAGGAGAGATTGTGTGAATTTTACATGCATGGCCTCCAGCTTTGGACAATGAAAGCAGTGACTCCAGAAACAATGTCTGGGTCAACAGTTTTAAGTACTTTCTACTAGTTCATGGGCCAGAGCCTAAAATTTCAGTTGTTGAAGCGATGAGGTCTTTATTAACACAATTAACAATCTTGGCTTTCATTCAAGCCCAATGTGTGAATCTTTCTGACAAATAATGAGGTTAACTTCAGCTCTTCAAACTGTCAATGACACCCATATTCCCACATTTTTCGCCTAAATGTTATTTGTTCTTTTAGGCCTGTGACATCCAGGAACATCAGGGACAAAAAAATTGGTTGTTTTTTTTAACACTATACCTTGGAGTAGAGTCACTTTGATAGTAAATAATGAATGGCAGTGTCTTCCAGTTTCTATCACATCGAAATTCAGCCAAAGGAGTTGATCATGAAATGTGCTCAGGAAAAAATGTGGCAAATAAATATGTGGGTTGCAGAACCTCTTGCTTTTTATTTCAGCACCAACTTATCACCTTTCACTGCAGTTCAAATGTTTATAGCTGCGGAGCATAAATACAGAGCAACTGGCAGTTACAGGTGTGGTTTAGGTTTATGTGACAACTGCTAATGAAACGAGCCGATGTTGAGAACAATGGTGGCAACGGTGCACTGACAGTGATTGGCAGATGGTTTATCCAATCACCTGCCTTTTTCTGCGCCTCCCCTATTCCTATAACAGTTTCCAATGACAGCTTGTGTAAGAAACCATCTGGCAGCATCAGGTTATAAAATTCCAACTTAGAAACAATGACAGCGAGAACAGATTGTCTGGAAATGAGGAAAAATAATTTTTGAAAGCATGCAAGGATACAATTTCCCATAGTTAACAAAATACTAAAGTTCATTCCCTGGGGACCGTTGGTATTCACAGCAAATTTCATGTAAATGTGGCCATTGATGTTTGAGAAACTTTGTCATGGAACTAAGTGTTCAAGGTGAAAAAGGGACATGATGGTGGTTCTTGACACTACAACCACTGTAAGCTTTACAAGGAATTTATTTAACTTTTTTATTTAACCTTTAGTTGAAAAGGTGATTGATGAAAAACACGATTAGAGGCTGTAAGGAGGACAAGTGAAAGAGTTCAGTTGGTGTCCAGCGTGATTACGATTAATCTCCCCGACAACCACTTCAGTCTCATTTAGCCGATTGTTAGCAACCACCTTTTTAAGGACACGTAAAAACTTAAAAATGGAGGTATTAATAATGTATTTTATGTCATACAACAAAACATGAACATCTCTTACAGACCTTATTTCAGGCATTTAAGCAAAAACCCATTCAAAATCCTCATTGAGTTTTCAGTTAGCTAAAATGCTAATTACTTTCAGGTTTAAGATCCCTGTGGCACCCTTTACACCAATGTATCCTCGATTATCACTCCTCCAGCGAGCCTCCTTGATCCTCAGGATGCACTTTAGGACTTGGGACATCTTCAAGACGGAGGATCGAGGATCTAGGAGGCGCAAAACTGGGAATTGAGACAAAGCTTAATTCTTGTTTTAAATAAGAAAAAAAAAGATATGCTTTCTGGCAAAGTTTGTGTGAAAAAGAATCATCATCTTGGGACCAAATTTTATTGTTTGTAGATGTTGACTCACTGATTGACTGACATATAAAATGCTGTTGTTTGGCTGTGTATTTCCAACTGAAATATTATTAAATATAAGGCTTATGATGGTGGATAAATCCTGCTATATGTGCCTTACAGCAGCAGCAGGGAGACGCCTCTTCATCAACACCGCTGCTGCTTTGCAAGCAAATAATGATTCACAGCTCTTTCAATTAGCTCAGGGGTCCTAATATAGTAGCCAGGGAACAGCACATTGCCTCAGCCATAAATCAAACGGAATTATAAACTAGAAGACATGCCAAGTGTGAACATGGAAATATATCCCACTTCTAAATATGCATCTACATATTCCATCAATTCATTCATACACTACCATTTCCACATCCATCAGTGCATAGCTTGATGAAGATTAGTCACAATGAGTGCCTTGAGTCAGCTAATGCTCAGCTAAATCATTAATTTGCTCCAATTAAAGAGGCGAAAACCTATTTCTGGCTCACATACTCAGTCTTTGAAACAGCTGCGTTATTAGTTGTTGATTAAGTTTGTTTGTGAGCTTCTGTTCATTTGCATTTTTGAAGCTCCTTACAATTTTCAGCCTCCAAACAGCATCCAGAGGCAGCCGGCAGATGGCTGCTATTCAGTGTTTATCAGGCTACACTAACTTTTATGTCTTTCACTCTGGTCTTCAGAGACTCATTATCAATGCTAGTTAGACAGTATAATAAAAAGGCGGTTCAAAGGTTGGACACCTGGCAGCAGAGATGAAGACACTATTTTTAATAAATCTATAAAAAAAAAAGTACTATGTAAGAAACTGCAGTTGAAAGGAACACATTTCAAGGTTAATCCTAATATGGGAAACCCCACAGGTCTGGTCATTCATCGAGGACACCCTGCAATCCTGTGTAAATAGACCATCCTCAGATTCTATTTGTACATCCATCACTTAAGCCTATTTTCTTTCATAGCTAGGCTTTATCAGTGAGGGGTGTCAGGGCCCGAGGCACAAGCCTACTGAAAACCATCAGAATAATTCAATCAGATTGCCCAGAGATCTCATTACAGGTCTGGAGTGGGACGCTAAGCATTACACTTTCAGTGTTGCCAGCAGAGGCTCTCTGAAGGCGGTGGGTCGGCTGATTGACAGGCTGAAGGTTCTTTCAGGGTGAGTTCATAGTTAAATTGCTTCCTGCTCCCCATTCTCTATATCAGTGCTCTGTCTCTCAACTCTCACATTCTCTGATACCCACTTTGAAGTCCTTCATGTAAAAGGTATAGCAGAGCAGCCAGTGCACATATTAGTTTTTTCTTTTTAGGTTTTAGATGGGCTGGAGATTCTTCAATAAAACCAGGTTTTCATCATAATATTCAAACTCCCCTTATGCCCTTAGATAGCTCTTAAATAATGTATTTTTAATGCAACCTCTAACTTTGCATCTCTTCAATGACTTGCAGTCTGGTCATAATTGGCCAATGGCAGCATGGTTCTAGGGATGGAAATGTTGGTCTGTCAGTTAGTTGGTTGGTTCAGTACTTTTGTAAAGATGGAAATATCTCAGCAACTATTGGATGGATTGCCATGAAATTGATATTAGGTATATCCTTGGTGCACCTGGTGACTCAGATTCTCTGAAGCCACTTTAACCACTTTAAAGTCCTTCATGTAAAAGGTATAGCAGAGCAGCCAGTGCACATATTGGTTGTTTTTTGCTGGTTCTTAAATGGGCTGGAGATTCTTCAATAAAATCAGGTTTTCGTCATAATACTTGAACTCCCCCTGTGTGTTTTTAATGACATGCAGTCTGGTCCAGTTAATATATTGGTTGTAATTGGCCAATAGCAGCATGGTTCTAGGAAAGGTAATGTTGGTCTGTCAGTTGGTTGGTTGGTCCACTACTTTCTTAAATATGGAAATATCTCAGCTATTGGATGGATGAATTGCCGTGGAATTTGATATTAGGTATATCCTTGGTGCACTTGGTGACTTTGGCAATCGACTTTGTTTTAGCGCCACTATGCAGTGGACGTTTGTGGTTTTGAGACCTTTGATCTGTTTAAAATGTCTAAATATGCAGTGCTGGAAATACTGCAAAGTATACACCGGTGTATCCTCACTTATACCTCCTCCAGCTCCTCAATCCTCAAGATATATTTGAGAACGTGTGAGGTGAATTTCTAGGTCACAAACTGGAGGATCGAGGTTCGAGGATCTGGGAGGAACATCATTGGGAATTGAGATGCAGCTTTTGTCTTGTTATACTGTAATGCAAGAAGAAAAGAAAAAAAGATGAGCTGTCTGGCAAAGTTTGTACCCTTAAAGTTTGGTACGTCATCAATCTGCACAATAACAATTTCTCCAAAAATATTCATGTTATCAGCTTGACTCATGGGACTACGAATACCTTGCCAGTTACTAAAAGCCCCACATATCATGTAAAACATCTTACCTGGAACCATGTTTACTCAAAAGAAAATATCTTGAGATGGTGCAGTGTTTCTGTGGTGCAGAAATAGAAGTGATTTTTCAAATAGTCTCAAGGGCAAAGTGTGAATTGTACATTGTCAGATAAAAAGCTGCTCAGCAGCTACACAGCATCTAACTAATGAAATACAAATCTCAGTTTGAAGCTGTGCTATGAATTTGGAGTCGAGAATCTCTTTATATGAGCCTAACTAAAGCATCTGGAAAGGAGACTGCACATTTTCTCAAGCTAAAGTCTCTGCTGGGAGCTGCTGGTTTAATGGCTGCGGGTTGCTTTACAAAAGCTTTTACTTTGTCATGTTTTGGATTATAGAGGGTATACGGGGTAGGGAGAAATCTAAATCACACAATTTTATTCCTACACTGACACATAATGCCACATGCTCTTTCGATTGCACCTTGTATTTTTTTCTTTTCTGTCGCTCCACCTCCTCTTACAGAGGTGGTCCCTCCACCAGCAGCTTTCCCCGACTTCGCTAACCTATCCTTCTCTTTCCCGTAGTCTCCCACTGACTTGCTCCATTTATTCTTCAATTATATCCCATTACTGGACCAGTACTGGAGGCTGGACCATTTAGCTTTCTGACCCCTCACTCTCTGTCTCTTTCTCTCTCTTTCCGGGGTGTTGACCAGTTCATGTGGCTCCGACTTAACACACTAAAGAAAGCAGCATATCTACTGAAAAATAATCCTGATCTCAGTAAGGAACAACTTTCGCTGAATATATATCAGTGTCTAAAAACACTATTTAAAATATTCTATGTGATTATGCATGTCTTTTTCTCCTTCTGCACTTTTGTTTCCAATGTTTCCACTACATAAATCAAGTATCAGAGCAGATGAAACTCATGTTTAATTATTTTTGTGAGCTTTAGTTCTCATGTGAAGATGTTCTGGCTTCACTTTGACTCCGATGTATCATCTTGTGTTTCCCATGTTTCCACACAAGTCAAAGCAACCAGAGGGGGGTAGAGTTTATATGATGCCAAATTAAATGCATGAAACTTTCGTAGTTTTTATGTTTCCCCATTGAAAAAGCCTCAGTATCTAACGTTATATGGCAAATTTAATCATGAGGTAGCCCAGCACTGTTATCCAAAATCAAGACAATTACATTAAAAAGAGCTTTATAATTATAATGTTACTCTTTGCATTAGCTGGGTGGCTTCACATGGTATTTTACTCAATAGAGTAAAAGAGTGAAGCTGACTATAAATGTGTAATGTATGATGCAATAAAATAAGTGAAGTGAAATGTGCAAGGGTGGATGTTAAAGTGCTCAGTGTATGTGTGTGCATGTGTGGATGGATTAGCAGCTCAGTAGCCTGACTACTTTACGTGAGAGTGAAAATAAGTGAAAAGGTTATGACGCCATTGACAGATGATCAAATTAAACACATTACCTTAAATAAAATAACAGATTTATCTGGGATTAAAGTTGCTGGAAGCGTGGTAAATTATCAAACCTCTAAGGACAAACTTGCCATGTCCATGTTAAGTTATGTCACATTACTGAAAGCTCCAGAACACCTAATAAACAGACCTTGTGATGACATATTTTCATACCATGTGGATGACACCGGAAAAAATGCCGGAATTAATTGGAAAAATGAAGAATCTTCAAGAATCTACACATTTTCTAAAGTATTCTTCACCTTCTGGTTGTATTTTAATTATATTTCAGGGCCTTTTGGATGCATCACGCATAATTTCTGAATAGTTTACAGTTTTCTTATGAATATAAACAAGCTTTAGATTCCTTTACCACAGCCGTGTCGTCCCTGAGCAGCTTTCTTTCAGCTAATCCGAGGCTCCCCTCATGTGACAGATGAATGTTGGTAATGGGGCCACATCTTGCATACATTACATTAAAATAGCAGCAGAGAAGCGAGGAACGCAGTGTGTGAATTCCTCCCGTGTTTCTTTTGCCCTCTGGCTGCGCTTGTTAGCGTTTAATGAGCACTTGATCATATGTGATGTCTTTTTGGTCAGCTAAGGATAACGTGGTGAGGAGTGGGAGGAGGTGAATGAGGTCTCCCTAATAATAACTCCTTCTCTTCCAGCCCTTTAGTAAAAAGCTACACATTAGGGTCAGTTTTAGCCTAAAGAGATGTGGGTTTGTGTTTGTTAGGTCAGGAGTTCAAATCCTACCAGTTTCGCTGACCAGCTGGGAGAATCTGGTTGTTGAGGTTGAATGAGTTACAGTCAAAGAGCCCTTAAGACACCTGGCCCCCGAGCTGCTCTGCTGGGCAGTGAGCAGAAGACTGTGGTTGTACTGGGCAGCTCCCAGGTGTGAATATGTGTAATCTTATCAGGGGGAAACCATAGCCATGCTGTGAACAAGCTTGTGTGCTCAGCAAACCTTCTTCTGCATAATTAACACTTGGAAAAATGAACTTGGGCGGATATGAGGCGAGGTCAGCCTGCTGCTACCATCTGCTCAGGATTTTTTACTGTTTTGTGCTGAAAAACACTGAATCATATCCACACCAGAACATCCTCAAGACCCCCTAAAGCATCCAAAGGCTCCTGAGATCTCTAAATTCACACTGATAAAATGTGTTTTCAAATATTTATGTGGTTTGGCGCCCAGTTTCGAGTTAAATTTGTGAATATGTTGCAGCCCCAGGGTACCTCTGCCAGGATAAAATATAGAAAATACACAAACCTTTTATTGCAAAGTTCCCTTATGAATCTGATTTTATTCTTCAAGGACGTACAAACAAGGCAACTGTTTACTTTGAACTTTCTTTGAACAGTGCAGCGATATTTAAAGATACTATAAGTTAGACTTACGAGGTGACAGAACACATAAAGCAATAATTGGATTAAATGAATTAGATATCAATAAAACATTAAATGCATTAAACGATATAGATAACAATACATTGGACCAATTAAATTCAATGTGCAGTTAAAAGAGTTACAGTAAGCTAACATGCTCACAATGGGAATGCTAACATGTTTAATTTGTTAGCATGCTAACATTTGCTAATAACCAAGACTGATAGAAATTCATTAGCATATACACTCAGCAGCTACTAAACACACCCTGCCTAATCAGGCCCTTAATGTGCAGCATGCCTGGGTAGTCGAGAGGTATTCGTGACATATTAATGCTTGTTAAACTCTGCAGGTCATGTGCTTTTACTTTGATATTAGCATTAGCTTGACATTGACGTGCAGGCATGAAGGCAAACCCAAATACAATGATGCATGAATGTAAATTTAAATCACAGTAAGCTGCTCTGCTGTTGATTCAGAATGTGTTGTCGTGTTCGCGTCTTTCACATGAACTAAACAAAAACAATTTTGTAGAGTCAGCAGCGAGGCTGAGCTGCCGTCTGCTGCTTCACCGGCTCCGCTCGCTGCTCGCTCACTTCAGTCTGTGCCAGGGGGCTTCGTCCGTCCAGGAGATTCATGCTGTGTACTGAGCCCATCAAGAGAAACGCTTTATTGTAAACAGAGGAAGCTGAGGCCCATAATGAGGTTTTGGAAGCTGTGGAAAGTGGAGTGGGTCATAGCACAACAAATCAACACGGCTTCACCGGGATCCCGGACGCTGGCCTGCAGCCAAAGAACTACAGCAAGGTGAAGGTTTCACACCTTCAAGTCAGAATAAAATGATACGTGTCAAAGAGCTTCTGGAGTCACACGTTGTGTGTCCTTGAGCTCGCAAACTACAAGGCCATCAGTTAAAGTTGTAAAATTATAATCTAATTATTGGTTTATGGGTAACACTTTAAATCACTCGACTGTTAATGGAAGCAACTGCAGCATCAATCCCCTTATAATAAGTCATCATCAATTAATGTCTGGTTTAAAGTAATTGCTATTTAATAACGAGTCTACCCTCAAACTACTCATACATTTTATTCATGGCCTGTAGTGGTGGATTCATTTATTATGGTTACTGTGAGTAGAGTCTGTCCACTTTTGTGCCGTTTCCTGCTTCAGTACCTGAAGCAGCAACAGCATTATTCTTTGCTGTATTAAAACATTTATTTTGTATTGTTTTAAATGATCATCTATGGTTGAAAACTTGACAAATCTAGCCACAAGAAAATGTTTTTTGTTTTGTTTTTCCATCATTATTCAGTCTGCAAGGCGGTAAACTACGTGTACCATCTTCATTTCATTTCCAGTGATTTCACAAATATTATTTATTCTCTTCACACAGTAACCCAGTTCTGATTGTAGCTGAAATAAAACAAAATGTCAAATACTCGTGAATAGAGAAAGGATTGGATTATACTCCCACACTGTTCCTCATCAAGTCTCATCTACACATTTCTAAGCAAACAACTCGACAGTAATTATGATATTTAATTTGCAGTGTAATTAATGAGATAATCCTTGTGTTTGGCAGTTGTCTTCTCCTCATTGTACAATAATCCTGATGTTATCTAAGTCTACAAACAAATGAGTTGTAACAGTTCTTGAACAAGTAGTGCAGCTTAGAGTTATTTGTTCACTGTGATTCTTCATTCCAACAAATATACATATTTGTTATTAAAGGCATTTGTCACCAGTTATTTCTCTTGCAGGGTTCATTAAATCAGTGTTTGGGAGTTTGTGGATGTAAATTTCTCCCTTCATGCAAATTGCCAAGAAAAGCAAATGAAGCCTTCAGCTTGATTGCCTGTAAAAAAAAAAAAAAAAAACCTATTAGATATTTGACCTATCAAACCGTAATCTCTGGTAACTGCGAAATGAAAATATATGTGATTTTTTGATGCATATTAATCATGAAAACAGATATATTGCCATTACGCTGAGATTAGTTGCCTGTGGCGTTTTCTTGAGGAAGCATTCTGAGAGAAAATTGATGTGAAAATCGCATCTTAATTGAGTTTCCGGCTCAAGGAAGGATCCATAATGGAACCAGCACCAAAATATTAGTTGTTTTATGCTTGAAATGTTAAAGGGAGTCACACAACTTGAGGCGACTTTATTGGAAACATTTAGAGGAATACTAAGTGGCTGCAAGATGGATTCTATTTTTAGTTATTTTAATCAAATCCTTCCTTATTATCCAGAATATGCATTTTTCACACATCAGCACTAATTAATCAAATATTTCTACAATGAGAGTTTATAAAATAAAAACTACATTTACATGATAGAGCTGCCTGGAAAAGATGACTTAATCCTGCTTGTGCTTGAGATTTTTAAAGGGTTTGATGGGATTTTATGGCTTCCAACCAACAGAAATCTTACAATAAAATCATCCTCACAGATGTTCTCTTTTTCTCTTACAGTAAAGAGCCAACATGCGTTTCCTCGGTCAGAAAAAATCCGTTCCCCAGGAGCCTGCTAACACCTTCTATCACACCCCATCAGCAGGATGTTTATTTTCCAACACCCTGCTGCTGATTGTGCCTTGGTGATTTAATGAGCGGAGAGAAATTGACTTTGCAGGGCTTGATGCTTCACCCCGGTGAGGTTAGCTCCATGGAGCACACATTATTGGTGCGGGAGTGAGCGCTTGCTATTCACCAGACTGTCTGATGCACGGACTAAAATGGTTACCTGGTGGGTCAGCTGCAGCGAGTCTCCTCAAGATGTTTGATTGCAGCAATCTCCTGTGTGTGCTGGTAATCACACATCAAACTGTGTACCCGCGCCAATTTGTATATGACTGAGTGCACAGCGGGGCGTATAGGACAGCACCTGAGAGAATTCAGAGATTTATTTTATCAGATTTGGGCAAAAAAAACAACCTTTCCTGACATTACTCATGTCTTGGTTTAGTAAGGACGGGGAAGCACCTGTAACATTAAAACCCCTTGTGTAGGATTTGAAAATATATGATAATATATGTATATTACGTCCTTCCAAGACATTCTAGCAACAATATGTCATTATCACAACAGGCAAATTGAGCTATTGTGCTCCAATGTATGTACGAAGTATGCATCCTTTCTACTCAGCAGCTTTATGCATCATAAAAGCTGAAAATGATATGCAAAAATGCTGTCAGTATCACATGACAAACCCCAGCGTCCGTCTCCCAGGTGATCCATCTCGATTTGCACATTTCTATAAATCACCTGAAGGGAAACTGTTCTCACATACAACACAGCTTGGATAAAGACTTCAAAAGCAGCGGGCTGAAAGATCCAAAGAGATTTAGCATGTTTGCATTAATGGCATGATGGAGTAGTCTTTGGATGTGCAGTGGAATTCCCTATGTGGCTGTTTGATTGTGACCAACCTAACAAAATGTCAATCAAATGTTTGTATTTAAAGACAACGACCATTTTTGGAGGTGGAAACCTTCTGGTGTGATTTCCTGACTCAGGAGACTCTTGGAGGACCACATGAATGCAGAATAATACTGTGTGCTTCGCCTCCTGGCTGCATCATTTTCATGGTATACGTGTAAACTGTGAATGAGAACGGCCTTGTGTCTTTCATAAGAATCTCTCACACATCTTTCAAACTCCACATCCTCCACATCCTCATTGTTCGCCTGACCGTCATTTGAATCACCGAACAATCTGAAATGTCAGGCTGTTGTTACACAGGTTTTCTGTCAAATAAATAGTCGTCTCGAACACTAAGCAAAAAACAGAACTACTTGGTTAAGTTGTGAAAAAAAGATGTCAGTGATGTGCATGATTTAGTAAAGTAGTGAATTAACTTCAGTTTATGTACGTAAATAACTAAAAATAACACTAACTTCTGTTTCAAAGGGGACAGGAAAACCTCCTCCCTATGTGTAGAGTGACCTAGATTAGTAAGAAAAGTGATTTATTCAAATTCTGTTTAAAGAGCATTTCCATAGTTTTAGAGAATGAATGTGTTGTTTAAACACAATAAACAAGCAATAAAACACAACACATCTTCTTTGTGGCTTCGATGTTGTTTTCACATTACGACTTAAAGCTCATAAACACACTGATGTCAGAAAAGATTTCCTGACTCTTGGAGGACCACATGAATGCAGCATATTAACTGTATTACGTGGAAATGATATGAATTATCGTGCATGATTTTCATGTGAGAGCGGCCTTGTGTCCTTCACAAGAATCTCACTGCCAAGAAAACACACATCTTTCAAACTCCACATCCTCCACATCCTCATTGTTCGCCTGACCATCATTTGAATCACCGAACAAATCTGAAATGTCAGGCTGTTGTTACGCAGGTTTTCTGTAAAATAAATAGTCGTCTCCAAAGCCCCAAAAAATATCCTGTTGACCCTCCAGAGAAGGCATTAAACAGCCGGCTGAGTAGCAGTCCTTGTGATGAGTAGACTGATATTAATGTGTATAATCACTGGAGTGCCCCTTTAAAACTGTCTAAACATTACCTCCTTTGTGCCGGCCGTGTGCTCGACGAGAGCTTTTCGAGTATTGCTTATATTCAGAAAATAAAGTTTTGTATGGATTTCGCAAAACTCTGAAACTCTCCAGTCACAGAAGTGTTGATGCAGAGACCTTGGAGGCTGTTTTCTCAATAAATATTCATTAATTACGGGAAACATACACCATCGGTTACATGGAGCTGCTACATAAATGCATACATGTTTCCCAAGCAGGCTGATTACTGCCTCAGTCTTCACATACTCAGCAGTGTATCCAGTTCAGGCTGCAGCTCGATAAGTATTGATACAAAGCCTTATTCACTGCCCTCAGCTTACAGCACCATATCTTCTGATTCAGCAGATCATTTCTACACAGTGGTGCCGCAATATCTAAAGCCATGTGAGCCCATAATTAACATTTCCACCGGGATGTTTAGTGACCATCTAATAGAGACAAAGTGAATCCCAACCAGCTCTACAAGTCCTGCGAGAACCATCATTTCAACTTCATTAGAATGCTTTCACCTTAAATTAAAAAGAGAGAAAAGGTTTATTTTGCCGACAGGAATTATAAGCAGCCACTAATGTGGGTTCTAAGTTATTCAAATGCAACCAGACAATTTTGTGAGATGAAATAATATTTCCAGAGTCACACGGGGATTTGGGCCTTGAGCAAAACTTTGCTTTCATCACACCACTCTATTCATTAATGCAGTTTTGAACATGCTACCTTTCAACATCCCTCTGTTTAACACAAGGACACTTCGGTTTCAAGGTTGCATCTTATTTTATTGAGGAGGGCCTGGGAATCACTTTTTGCATATGGCGTGTTATACTCCTGTTAGCCCTTGTTACTCAAAGGGAGGTCACTGTTTTGCATAAATTGAAGTTTCTTTTAAAAGTTTGATGCGTCGGCGACAGAAGTAGAAGCCGACATTTGACATCCACTGATCAAATGTTAGCTTACAGCAAAAAAACTATAAGTAAATTATTGAAAGTAGGCGAATTTGGCATTTAAAATGAAAATGAAAACAGCTTTTATGTATGAAGGAGGAAGTGTACAGAGGCAATCTATTTGTTTGGACTTCACAAAACTTTTTAATTAAGCCTGAATCACTATAAAGGCGAACATCTTCAATCTCATACTCCTTCATCTTCTGCCTAATACACACAAGTATCCTTTCATAAATAAGCCTCGGCGTGGGTCATTAATAACAGGAGAAAGTCATTACATCTCTTCCGCGTGCTGAATAATTGAGCTGCTGGTTGTGCGCTCACTGTAAATATGCTCATAAGCTCAGTTTTGGCCGTGCATGGACCGAGGACGAGCTGCGGCTCCTCCTGCTGCTGCAGAGCGACGGCGCAACCTTCATCACTGTTTTGGCTCGGGCGCATCACAACCTGAACAAACACACTTAATTGGATTAGTCTGCTGGATGCTGTGTTCTTCCAGCGTCCTCGCAGAGACAGCAGTCGCACACCTCTGATCTCCGAAGGGGCCGACGCCGCCTGTTAACAAGGCCGAACAAATCAGCTACACGAAGCGCTGACCTTTGGCATTTTCCACAGCCACGTGTGGAAGTTGACAAACCTTTTCATTTTTTAAACGTGAGGCTCTTCGAGGTCGTGTTAGTGTTTAAGATGAAAGGCCTTTGAGGATATCTAATTGCCATTCATAGGAGAAAACGCTGTGTGGACAAAAGGCCTCGTTTTCTTTCTTCCTTTTTCCTTTTTCCGCTTTAAAATCACCTCTGGACCAAGGCTGCTGCAGAGAGAGCTGCGTTTAATGTACTTTTGCTGTTTGTTAAAGTGATCTCAGTGTATCAGATCAGTGGGCTGTATGGCAGCGCATCAATATATGACACGAGTAAAAGATTCTGCATTCACTCACTTATTTTAAACCTTTTTAATTCAAAATGTATTACAGCCGGCTGAAGGACTCAGCTGTCTGTATAAAAGAAGCGAACATACTCTATTTGACACATGACCGTTTTTGAGTCTTAAATTGGCATTTTTGGCCGTCGCCATCTTGTTTTTTTGGAGCCATTTTTGGACAAAGCTAGGTAGGACAATGCTAAGTTGTCAGCTAATGCTAGCACTGGCTATGATTGTAGCTTGGTGAGCAAAGTACAATCATAATTCAATATTAAAAGCCAACTATTTAAGCAGGCTTCATACTTTTTAAGATGATAAAAACATGTACTTATCCATTAAGCCATGCACTTTGTTTTGGTTTTATTTGCTCGGGTTTGATTTCTCCTGCCACTGCAATACAATAAAAGGTGAATTAAAAATATCAAAATGACATTTAAAGAGCTCAAAAGCAACATCACTTCCCAGAAACAATGTCAGGTTGAGACTTCCTTTACAAGAAACACATCATCTGTCATTTGTTGCTCTTGTAGGTCGAGGTAGAAAAGGCAGAAGTGACATTTTTTATGACCGGTCACTGGAGAAAGTAGCACAGCAAAATTCAGCCACACATTTTAAATATCTGGGTGCATGGTGACATTGTGATCTACTTGAGCACTGCCCTCAAGAACAAATAGGAGCTTGTACTTGACCTGACTTTATGTAACTTTATACTTCAATTCCTCTACTTCTCTGAGATAAATATAAATGTGCTTTTTACAATTTGACAGCTTTAGCTACTTCTCAGATTACACTTGAATGCTGGTCGTAATCTCAAGGATGAAGTGCTTCTTTATGTGTTTTCTTCTTTTTCTTAATCTGAATAAATCAGTTGGACTGTTTTCTGACACCATGAAAAGTTGACTTAAAGACACGTGGTTCTCACAGGATAAGGACACCACAAATCATTTATTATGTTATGGAATATGATGTATTGCTGCAGATTAAACTAATTAACTGGTGAACTACTAAAGCCAGCAAATTAACTACTAACACACTCTATATATACCTTTATCAGGTCATCAACTCATGTTTCATAATTGTCAGTAACCAAACAAAAAACCTCCAGAGCTGAAAAATGAACAAAGTTCTAAAGACTGCAGTTCCTCAGATGGCCACTTGAGGCTGGCTCCAAAAGTGAGTCAATCCCCATAGACGCCCATGTTAAAATACCAAACTTTACAGCAGGAATAAACATGTTTGCAGCCTGGTACAAAAACTTTTTTGGTCTCTACAGCTAATCTCCATGTTAATGACAACTATAGTTCAGGAAACGACTGTTTGAATTATATTAAGGCTTGAAATTATGCAAAGTTTAGTGATTAAGTACAGGGTAGCTGCTGTAATCAGCACGTCTTAGCTTCATCCACAATCCACCTCCTTGCCAAATGCTCGACTAATCCAAAAATAGGGAATCTATGGGCTACTTGACGACTACAAGACTACATCCATGTTTTATTATATCTAAGTTTGCAAACTATTCCTCTTTTTTGGTGCAGTTTATGCTCCAAAGAACCAGGATTCAATAAAACTGTTTCATGTTCGTCGGTTTAAGACTCTCCGGTAAAAGTAAATACCAGTAAAGGCAAATTTCATACATAATGTCTTAGGACAGAGGTCTATTCAGCATCCCATGTGACTTTTTATTGTAAGTTTTACAAAGTTTTCATTGCATAATGGGAACCAGGCCTCAACCATTGAGATGACAGATCATACAGTAGTTTGTGATTTAGGTGTCGCAGTTCTTTGGTAAAAAGCAACAGGGAAATATTTTCTGTTGCATTTTCTACCTTTAATTTTCCAACGCCGTGAGCACCGAAAATACAGGCAGACAGTTCAGAGGCATCTTTTAAAACCTGGACCAATTAAACTAGAACCATCAACAAGTCTAGATACCACCAAAGGTAGGTGAGAAAATCTGTTTTCTGTAATTTGGGCGAGCCGACAGCAAAGAAGAGGGTGCAGAGCAGACGCAGACAGAATGTGACAGTGGTCCCAGGCTAGATTCAAACCGCACACATCACACAGAGCATTGTACAGTATGTGCCTTATCCAGCTGAGACACACACACAAAGATATTCTTTCAGCAATCATTAAAGAATATGTATCTTTCCTCAGGCTGTACTTTGCACACTTTTTCTCTGTGTTATACATCAAATCCATGCGCTCCTCTTTATGTTAACGTGTTTACTGCTTTATTTTCTCGTCTAAAGTTGGAGGTTCAAGCAAAAAACAAATTGTCAGGAGGGATAACTTGGTGAAAAGGAAAGAATGAGGGCACTGTTTATACTTATTTCCTGTCAAAACTGTTCAGGGAGCCACTGTAAACTTTATTTGGCACTGACGAGCATGATTATGGGTGCTTGTATGTGAATATTAACATGAACAACAATAGTCAACAGCAGTGTAGGAAGGAGTGAGTGAGTGGAGGGGGCATACATGTTGAAATAACGCTTTTGTTGTTCGGTAGCTCTTAACAAGCCCAATTACTCAACTGGAAACAGTGTAGTGATTAGAGTGTCAGGCATTTCTTTTTTCTCTGAATATTTCAAATAACAATCCACCCACTGCGGCGAGTCCATGTGTGATTGTATCATCAGTGTTTAACTTGCCTTTTTCCTGGCAAAGTTAATTAAACTGTCATTGTTTTAGAAGGTAATCTTGATGCAATCTCCATCCTACAGAACAGTTTTAAAGACTTTAATGTTAAAGCAAAAACTTTGATGGCAGAATTCATAAAAGTGAGTTTCATTCTTATGCAAATTATGGGGGAAATAGTGAAGGACGCACTGAGAATGACGCCTTTAGGTAAAAGTTTTCAAGCTGTGATACCTGAAAGTCTTTTGATTTTTGCAGCTTTCTGAATGATGTCTTGTGAATATTTAAGTATAAGTAGCAACCTGTTCTCTGCAGAGTGTAATATTTGCATCAGTCTTTGCAGTGCTGGGGAGTATTTGCTAATATTGCATCATTCCAGTTTATTATACAGGTTTCAAATACATGTCTGTCATTGAATATTGTTATAATTACTGAACATGAAGACGGGAAAGGAGGAAAAATATCAGTGTGATGGAGGTGAAGACTCTTTATGTCTCTGTCAATCAAACCTCCAGCTTAAAGGGATAGTTCAGATTTTTTGAAGTGAGGTTTTATGAAGGTACAAACCCACTGTTGATGTATTACCTGCAACAGAAAGCTAACGAAATGACATAATTTTGTTGGCCAAACCGGAAGTTAGCATCACCACGGGGTCTACTGAGAATTTACTTATGGGATTATATGCATTGGATTGGATTGGCAATAAACACGTTTCTGATGCTTTTGCATCTTTTTGCTTTTTTTCTTCTGTGGGAAAGTTTTCACTAATTAAAACCAGTTTTATGATGTTTAAAGCATTAACGCATGTTATGCTATAGAGAACGACTCCACAGTTGCATGATGTTATCGTCACTACACTTCAAAAAAATCTAAACTAAGTCTTTCAGAAACAGATTGTCCTATTAAATTTTCTTTCTTTAAACCTAAGCATTAAGGGATTGTTTATTTTTTTGTTTTCTCTCAAAGGATTAAATTCTCTACTATAGATTTAGACATTTTGCCATTCCTGGATGTTGTGAAATCCTCTCAAATCCAACCGGATAAACTCGAACATGCAATTTGATCAACATGGAAAAACAGGTGAAAAAACACATGTAGTATGTAAAGATTTCAAACATGACACTACGCTGCACAGGCTTCCTACAAATGACAAACTCAGATTGTAGTCTCCTCTGTAATCTTTTTTTTTTCTTCTAACAAACACAGAAACATTTTAAAAGCCACGTCTGCTCAGCGAATAGACAATTTCATAACACGACAGCAAAGCTCGGATGCAGCGGTAACATCTATTTCCGAGCGTTATCGCTTTGCCTCTGATTCACCTCTTCTATACCTTCCTGTCACCATGGCAGCAGCAATAAGAAGCAGTTTGATAACTCTGTTTCTTTATCAGGGAGAAAAAAAAAAAAGCCTGGCTGACATTTGGACTAAGATGGCTGATATAACGCTGCGGCCGACATTCATTTCACCTCTTTCATGCATGTATTTTCATAGACGAATAATCAGAGTGGGGACAGATGTTGTGATAAAGCTTTGGAATAAATTGTTGTTAGCAGCACTTTAATGTGAAAATGCAAGAATCTGCGAGTTTATCCTACATCTCGAACGTAACACTGCTGCACTGACAGTTGGGTGACAGTGAGACGTTTAATTCTGTCATAAATATGTGTTTTTTTCTTCTTAAATTTAGGTTGGAGATTGTTTTAAATCCTTCTGGTTTCCTCTGGTCCTGGCTCCACAAATAGACCTTTTCACAGCAGAGAGGAAGAGCACAGGTGTAACTGATCACCTTAACGATGCCTCACCTGTTTCACATTTCAAATGAATGCCAAGGAAAATCACTCTCTTACTGACACCTGGATGCCAATTTTGATGTCAGTATATTATTTGAAATGGTTGAGATACAAGCATGGACTTGACATTGTTAGCTAATAAATTGATAAATGTTTTTCTTTTGTTTAGTTGAAAGTACAAAGACACAGGAATGACATAAATAGGAAAGCAGGGGTGGAAAAATAGTCTGTTGAAGTAGATTAAATGTGGATGCACATGGAGAAGAAGACGCTTGGAGAATAATTTTCACAGGGAAGCAGCCGTGTGGAGTCAATTTGGACAAAAAAAATATGTATTTGAGTCAGTAATGATATTTGTGGCAGCACTAAACACGCAAAGAAAAACAGTCTGTAGGAAAAACACAAATACATTAATAAATGGAAAATGAGAAGATGAATGAGTAAATAAATAAATAAAAATGAATGAGGGGAGAAATAAATTGCAGTAAATCATAATGCTACAATAATAATATTACTTTTAATATTTTCCTGGCAGGTCCAATGGTGTTTGTTTTTGTCTGAGTTTGTTTTTTCTTGTATTTCTGCCTCTAAAGAGTGTAAATGTGTTTGCAGTAGTGTGTGTATGTTTATGGTCCTATTTGTGTTTGTGTGAGTATGTGGATGTGATTTTTTGGGGCATCAGCTTCCTGGCAAATCGAGAGATTTAAGATGTTTTTCATTCGATTGCTGAGGTTGTTGTTGATTTTTATTTTTATTAAACCGTTGAAAATAATGGAAGAACAGTTGAAATAACTGAAAGTCATGAATAATGGTCTAGATGGCTACCTTAAAGTAATGAACAAACGGTTGGGATACTATAAATGGTCAAAATACTTAGCTAAAAGTAATGGACAAATGGTCAAAATAGTTTGCTAGAAGTAATGTAAAAACGGTCGAAATAGTTAGCTAAAAGTAATGGGAAAACAGTTTAAATTGTTAGCCAAAAGTAATGGACAAATGGTCAAAATAGTTAGCTTAAAGTCATGTAAAAACAGTCACACAGTTTGCTAAAAGTAATGGACAAACGGTCAAAATTGCTAAAAGTAATTTGGAAATGGTCGAAAATGCTAAAAGGAAATTATAAATGGCCGAAAAAATTATGGAAAATGGTCCAAATAGTTAGTTAAAAGTAATGGAAAAATGGTTTAAATTGCTAAAAGTAATATAAAAACGTTTAAAATACTATGAACGGTCAAAGGTATTGGACAAACGGTCGACATAGTTAGCGAAAGGAATTGATAAATGACACATCCAGCTTTAGCCACTCAGTATTAGCATGAATTAAAATGTCACCAAACCAACCGAATGATAACCCAAAAAAAAGTTAGATAGAAAAAGCTTGGGAACCACTGCCCTATATAATAGACTTTATCGTTTTTTCTAAAAAAGGACTAATTTGGGATGATTTCTTTTGCTGCACGCTCTGAATTTAAATATTCAAATAAACTGTGAAACAAAAGTGTATTTTAAAATAAATAGTGAGTTGCATCAGAAAGGTCAATATTGGCAAATGTTTCTCAGCTCATCATATAATAACATTTCTTTTTGTGATGGAAAACTTTTATCCAAATAACTCTAGTTCATTGTTGGTGGTTGATTTTAAAACACACCGGCACTCGTAGAAACTGTTATGACTCTATCTATAAAACAAAGGTCAAAGAAGACGGCCCCGGCTGCACAGGACTCAGTTGTATTAGCGTTTTTATCTGATCTTACTATGAGGTTAAGTGCCACAGTGGATGATAAGGTTGTAATAGGAATTCCAGGGCTGCACCATCGTTAATGTTATTAGTTCCACCTTTGCTTTTACTGCAACGACAGATCCAAACGTCCAGGACCAGGAAGATTTAAATCCATCCCCAACCTCCGTTTGAGAAAATATTAATTTATATGTCTCATTTCTTAAAAGAAAAATAATGTAAAATAAATAAATAAATGAATTTAAGTGAACATGGAGGGTTTCATGCCGGAGGAGGGCCGCGCTAATTTATGTTCAATTAAATTAGTCATGTTGAACGTGATAATAACTCATGTTAAGCGAAATGATCATCCAACACTAGACGCTGATACAATGTGCCATATCTTTGGGCTTGTGGGCATTTTATTTTCTTAGTCATCACAGCTGGGACGGACGAGCTCTAATTTAAAAGCTTGCAGCCTAAAAATATTCCAGCTGAAACTGTGTGTGTGTGTGACGTAGTAGAGTGAGATACACATGTATTGCTCATCATTTTTCACCACAAAATATGCAGGTTTTTTTGTCTTATGCACTTGTAGAAGCTCATAATGTAATAACGGCTCATAATGTAATAACTTCGATGTAATAAAAGCTCATAACGTAATAATCGGCTCATAATGTAATAAAATCATGAGCGCATAACGTAATAACGTCTTTGCGCATAATGTAATAATGTAATAACTTATTACATTATAAGCCTTACTGGTGAAGCTCATAATGTAATAACGGCTCATAATGTAATAATGGCTCATAATGTAATAACTTAAATGTAATAAAAGCGTGTAAGAATACAGTTACTATTAAATAATAGTATCAGTTTCACTAATTTGATTTAGAAATGTGCTGAAACCCATGCCTTTTGCTTTATTTGCACCTTTATTTGAGAAGCAAATGATGATAATGCAACACTTTTTTCACAATTTGAGCTATTATTACATTATGAGCCATTATTACATTATGAGCTTCACCAGTAAGGCTTATAATGTAATAAGTTATTACATTATGCACAAAGACGTTATTACGTTATGCGCTCATGATTTTATAACGTTATGAGCTGATTA
>CAFUXE010000269.1:285556-301363 GCA_903364295.1 Serranus cabrilla | reverse complement strand
TATTACATTATTACATTATGCGCAAAGACGTTATTACGTTATGCACTCATGATTTTATTACGTTATGAGCCGATTATTACGTTATGAGCTTTTATTACATTAAAGTTATTACATTATGAGCCGTTATTACGTTATGAGCTTCTACATGCACTGAAGCTTCCCCATAAACAAAATGAAACAATAAACCATATTTTTGTGTCAACTTTCAAAGAACACGAGAGAAAAAGAAGGGAACCGCTGATAAAATGTGGTGGGTTGTGTCAGGAGGCTCTGAGTCCTGCCCTCCTAGCAGGAGTGGTGGTTCTGGTAATTGAGGCTCATTATTGATGATTTGGTGCACCTGCTGTTTGGCCTATTTAAACATCTCTCTGCTCCTCTCCTCTGTTTGCTCTCCAGAAGGCACAACCTCTCTGCAGAGGCCTTGTCAGATTCAGCATGATGCTCGCTCATAGCACCGAACCTGTGTCCCAATCCCGTGCACCGAGCTAATCTAAAGCTGGAGTGTGGTCGAAAGATGTCAGATTACATGTAGAAGTTGCTTAATTTCTGAGTGTGCTGTTGATCGACAGTGTTTCTCACACACAATGCAATTCAATTGAGCGAAGAGGCATTTTTTTTCCTGGTTTGGTTGAAACACGCCCCATAATCACAGAACAATGGATCAGTTTCAGACTCACATTCTGACCAGAATTGTGACTAAGACGTCGTCAGGCTACTAAGTTAGTACAACACAACTAAAATCTGGGCTTCCTCTTCTTTGGACTCTATTTTCCTCCAAAGATCAACACGATTTGGCCTTGACTTCCCAACGGACTTGCTGATGGTATTTGGTCAATTGATTTCATCATGAAAAGTTGCCACTTTAAATGTTTGGCCTTTAGTACGTACCATTGACTTATAACTGTAGTTCAAACCCCTCGGTTTTTGTTAGTTTAACCCAGCGCCAAGTGGTTTTATGTTGCATCCACCGACTGTTGAGCTTCAATAAAACATCTTCATGCTTGACCACCTGTGTGTGTGTGTGTGTGTGTGTGTGTGGTTGGATTCAAGCCTTTGTTCGTGCTACAGAAAAACCTTTTAGTACAAATGGATTCTGATAAGTGATTTAAAGCACGATGCAGATGTATCCAGCCTGAGCTCCTCAAGAAAGGAAATCAGAAACCTATTTCTCAAACAAAAGTCTGGTCACATTTGTCTTTCACAGAGATATAATTGTAAACCTGAAAAGGTTACTTTTAGATATAATTGGGGGGAGTTTTGTCTTTATTAGATGGCTGAGAGAGGGCGGGGACAGACATCGGCTGAGCTGAACTTATTTGACTTGGTCTACTTAAACACCAGACTCTGAGTTTTGTTCCATCTCATGCTGTTTCTATTTATTCTAAGACCTTATTAACCCTAACAAAGTAGCTTTCCAGATCAAAATGCTCACGGTTGTTGAAACGCACCGACAGACGCCTCATTTTGTGGCTTACAAATGATTACTATCTTGAACAACATTTCCAAAACTTGGCCACTGAAGCCCAGAGTGTCAGCCCCCTGAGCCTGCAGTGTTTTGAACCGTGCAGACCCCACCAGCTCGATGATCCCTCTGCCCTCACCGGGGTCCCTGCTGGAGCTCCAACTCTGCCTCTAACTGTTTGTTTTGCAGCAACTTGGCTGCTGAATCGGCTGCAGCTCATGCCAGCTCTCCACACAGCGCTCCTGCTCCGGGATGAAGGTCCATCTTTACAGTATCCTAATGCAGAAGGCCGTCTGCTGCTGCTCTTCCTCCTCCTCTTCTTTTTATCTCTTTGCCATGGTTGGACATTAAACTCTATTTCTCCAGTATATCTAGAGAGACAAACAATCCCTCCTTTAGTTCTGCACGGGATACAATGAAATCCTTCGCAGACCTTCTTTTACATCTTATAAAAGCTCAGCCAGTCATTATGAGTTCCCCTTTGTCAGTGTTGCTTTTAACATATGAAGCTCAGCTGCTCATTGAGCCAATTAATTTATTTGAAACCATTTTCCTTCTTCAGAAAACTCAACTGTCCACAATCTCATTTACTTTCCCAATCTCACAGCTGCTTCAAAGTTCACAACGTGTAAAAAATATCTGGCTGATACTTCATGAACAAAGTCAGACTGAAAACTGAAGAAATTCAGACATCCGGAATAACTGCAGACCTTTGTTTCTTTGGGACAGATTTTTTAAGGAGTTTTAAATGAACCGTTGCTAGATATCTGACAGAAGTGTCAACTTGTAACACTCTGTTTCCATCTTTTGTCTGACATTGCTCCCACTTTGACTCTTAATTTTCCCAACCAACCACCAGAGACTTTCAACCTGAGAATGCTAACTTCCAGATTAGCCCACTGCTTACTTAAATGGGAATAAATAATTAAATCGTGCAGCTCTTCAAGACAGAAAGTATCAGTTATCTCTGAGTCAGCTGATTTAAATGTCTTGAGCAAAAAAACAACACTTGATGGTGGAAATACTTTGGGACCTTTGAAAACTGGCTGCTGTGATTGTCAGGTTTGATCTCTTGTTGAACACAGGTGCAGAACTATTGACTGCTTTCAATCAAATTCTCTTAATTACACTCAAGCAAAGAGAATAAAATTTCTTATTTTCACTCTTGTTAGTGTTTCCTTTGCTACTTTTTAATCTGGTGTACCTCAAGGCTCAGTCCTGGGTCCCATATTATCCCCTGCCTACATGCTGTTGGTACTATAATACAGATCTTTAAATCTATATTTCTTTGAAAAACAAACAGATGTATGAAGAAAAAAGTATATTGTTTAGAGAGTACTCCCCTTTAAGGGTTTTATTGACTTCTGACGTGAATGGCCGCAATATTATGATACAAAGAGTTGGCAAATTTCTGCTCGGAAAAATGAATATGATTTATAGCTGTTTCATTTGTAATGATTGCGTGTGAGGAATAAGTCATTTTTGGTCAGTGCATCATGAAGTTTTCAGTCACTTTACATATTGGCTTGATAAAGTTTAGTATTTTCTTTTAATGCAACATATTAAAACTTTGCTTCAAAATTCGCTTCAACTTTAATGGAAGCACAGCTTAAGTGTTGATTGGCAGTTTATATCATTTGAATCGTGCACATTGCAGTTTTCTGCAGTACGTTATGTAAACTGTCCAAGAAATTACCTTAATATGTGACAACTCAAGACTGAGAACATGCTAGAGATCCATATTTAATGTGCCAGAAATAGATGTTTCTCATCACTTCTTGTTTATTAAGATGAATGCAAAGAAAAACAAGAACAATATGTTGTTTTCTTTTCTGTGACATTTGGAGACAATATCATCAAAAGCTCCAGCTGGAGGAAAAACATTTCAGAAATCTCGTCTGCCGTGTGCTTCGTCTGATGTCATAAATTTGTACTGTTATAGACTGTATTGTTTGGGAACTTGCTTTTACAAAGGACAAGCATCAGTGAAAATCCCAGAATAATATGCTCTACAAAGCACCAGTGACTGTTTAGAGAGCTCAAGGGATCCATATCCCCCCACTGAGCTGTGCCTCGCTGCATACAAAACCTCATAAACATTTTGAGGCTGTTAGTCCTGTAAGGCTGCTGCGTTGATGATCACAGCTCTGGTATTTGCTGTGTGGTTCTTAAATAAACAGTAATCCTGTTCCATTATGAATAAGGGGGGAAAATTGGGTTAAAGGCAACGATAAAGACTAAAAAAAGGAATGGTGCAAAAATGACTTTGCACGACAGGGGGGCACTTATTATCCCGGCCAGATTTAGCCATCTGTTAAAATCACTGTCACACTCCCATTCAAGTCATTCTAAATAATTTAGCGCCTGCTGACGTGGACAGTATACCTTCTGCTGCAGGATTCACACACTGCAAACAGCTATCAAATATTGAGAGCCATGTCTTTGTGTATACAGCGTCCTTCATGCTGCTGCAGGATAGCTGAGAATATGTTACACATTCTGGATGTTTCTGCTTTGGAAAATATGAAAGAGTGATTGCAGAGCGCAGCAGGAGCGCAGTTACATCCACAAGGATGCTTATGTGAAACAAAATCTGGTAAGATTCCCTTTAATGTCAGGTTCCAACCTGTGATTGCACATTAGCTTGAGAGACTGGTGCTCTCCAGCACTGTAATTATCTACAGTAAGTGTCTTCAGCCAAGAGAATGGCAGCTCGCGCAGGCAGGGGGTGGACTTAGTCTCAATTAGTCTTCTCTGTTTCATCCCCTCTCCCTCCAGAGACGGCAGCAGCACGGAGACGCGCGTCTGTCCTGCATGCAGCTGGCGGAAACATCCTCTCCTTGACACAACAGAGAAATGTCGCAGAATAAAACGGGAAGCATTCAAACATTTCCTTTGAAGCAAAAGCTTTCGTTTTGAAGTCTGGTATTGCACTACAGTTGAATTTGTGATCTGCAAACAAATTGCATCCTTTTGTGATGAAGGGACTCCGGAGTAACATCTGCTGCCTCCTGTGAAAGCCGCCTCTGATCGAGGTCTGACAGCTGACAGCTTTTGATAAGTCACTTATGACAATTTGTCTTTTTGTCTCCGCTGTTTATATCTGCTGTTCCCATTAATGTTCAGTCTGGGGAAGGCCACAAACTAACACCGTGTTGTTGTACGTTATCGAACAGGTGTTTTGTTTCAGACTACTTTTGAATGTTCTTTCTACTTGTCATAATTATAGAACAACCAAATATCTAGTAAATAGAAGATAAACTTTCATAATGTAGGGCTCGGCAAAAAGGCGATTTTGGATCCCAACGGTTATGCAAACAAGATGATTGGGATAAAACAATTACTGTGCCACATTGCATTTCATAATAATGCTCTTGTTTTCTTGTTTTCTCATATATCCAACACACAGTATTCTTTATGTGATGTAAGTATTCTCATCACAACTTATCAGACACTTTTATACCGATGCACAGGGAACCACTTTGCTTGCAAAATGCTGCAGCTTCAATGAATTTAGGCTACAAAACCACTGACCTAGGTTTTGGGCAAAAAACTTCCTGGTTAGGTGTTATAAAAAAAACAGTTTAAACAGTAAATGAATGAACATAAATGCTGGCAGTGAAGTAGTTACAAGGGTGACATGAGCCACGAATGTTACATTTAAAAAATGTGATTCACAAACCGTGAGCAACGTAAATTATGTCAATAATGTAAGTTACGTCAAAAACACATATATAACGTAAAAAGCCATCTAATTTTGTTTTCACTCTGGACTCGGCAGGTCCAAATAACAGTGAATCTTGGACATGAACGCTCTTCCCTGGGTCAGAGAATATGTTGTATATAGTTTACCAAAATGTTGAATATATGTTTATATATTTTCATTAAGTTGTGGCAATTCACTGTATATTTATCTAATTTATTTTAAATCTCTGTACATTGATATATTGCATAATATTTCTATTTATTTATATTATATTTTACATTTTTCTTTTATTAGTTTTTCAGATAAATTCTATTTGAAGTGCATGGAATCCACTGGTAAAAAAAAAATTTAAATTCAATGAAAGCATGATGTTTCTAAAGTCAGTGTGTTATTCTTGTAATAATCCTGATCTCAATATTGACCAAAATCATAATTTGTAATAATAAAGCGGACACAGTGGCCGTCTGAGTCCTGTAAACTTTCAGAAACGCCATCAGAATGTCACGAGGCGGCCTCACCTGACCTCTGCAGAGCACCTTACGGTCATGTACCGCTGTTAAAACAGACTGAACCACCGGCAGGTATTTGCTCGCTTGTACGTCCATTTCATCATGTTCCAATCCACCACCAGCTATATACAGTTACAACCGCTCACAGGGCAAAAGGCAGAGCTGTCATCGTGACAGGGCACAGGGGTGTCAAAGAGGCAGGCGGCACTACAGGCAAGGTCTGCCAGTGCTATATGAGGATCGTGGCGACAAGTCAGAACAGGACAAAAGCTACAAATGTCTCACCAGCCCCTTCATGCAAAAATAGCAGAACAGAGAGAGGGAATGTGCCGCCTGAAACCGGCATTAGGGAAGGTTTTCATGTCGAAAAAATCTCTCTTTTCACCAACAATGGCGCTCTGTCCTTTCTCAGGCCCTGCAGAGCTGAAGTGTTTTTACGTGATGGAAGGGGAAAAAAGGCCAAAGTCACTTTGACAAAGAAAATACGGCAACATTGTCAGAAACTTTACTGCTCACTGACAGCACAAAGAAGCAAACTTTGTTTTCATGTGATATCATCTTAAATCCAGGTCTTTTGAGAGCCCCATTTGTATTTGTATTTTAATTTCTAAGTTTAGTATGCCTATTGTCTGCCAATTTTGAAAATGAGTATCGAAGTCAAGGTTATACTTTGGTTCATTTGGCAATTTTGGCAGCAATTACGCATTTCCAAACATAAAAATGAAAAGTGGTTTTGAGCTCAGCTCCAGTTTTAGGGGATGTGTTTCTATGTGCAAAATGTTGGACCTAAATCAACTCAATTTTCCTCTTCAGTGGGATCTCTGCAATCAGCGGATCACTCGGAGAGGTGAAGGAAATTTGCATGGTTCAACTCTGACACGTGAAATTATCAGCCATCGGAATTTATTTTTTACTTAACTGTGAAGTGGGTTTTTCACAAACAACGAACTTGAGTTGGTATCTCGGTGCATATCAATGAACATAGCTAGAAAATGCAGTTTTCACGTCAAACACATTTTACCCATTTGGAAACCAAACAAACTGCAAAGTGGTCGACACTTTTTAAAATCATGGCTGCAGATACATTCTAAACTCACCACCCACACTGTTTCCAGGCATTGTGAGCACTGACACCATCTGGCATTAAGTGAAGCACTCTAAGAAATGTGGCTTCTGCGTGGATGTCTGACTGCCAAGGGCGACTTGGGGCAAGTGTTTTGTAGCTGAAGACATGTTTACAGTGTCTAATAGATCGGCACGGGGCCAAGAATCTGACCGTCCACCTGGGGCCGCGGGCGAGGGTCAAACAAGTCAGCGGAGTGAAATGTTGAGGTTTAATCACCGAGCAGTCAAGTGTTGAAGGGCGACGGGAAAATTTAAGCCATGAGAAAATGTATTTGCAGGTGGTGGAGCCATGTTTGTGATTTCCCTTTTTTCACTACTGCTCCCCTCTCTAATACAACTGCCAAGTCATTTTCTGATGATGGTTCACTTTAATGTCAGAACTCCTCGTCTGCAGGCTTGAAAAATTTGCATGCTAGGTATCATCTATTCCCTCAAGTCACAATCCCCATAAAACACGTTGCTTCCCCTCCCCTTGCCCCCTGCGCAGGTGACAAGCTAAAATGAGAGATAGCTCCATTTGCTTCCTATAGCTAATTGGATTAGTGCTTAAGGCACTACAATAACGGCTGAATTTAGAGAGGCAGGCGGAGAGAATGGGGGAGTGGGGAGCTGAGTGGTAGAGCCAATTTTCCAGTGAAATGAGCTTTGCTCCAGGTGAAGAGAAAACTCCTGCAGAGAAATAGAGAAGCTCTGTGTTGGAGGATTTTATGCTACCAGGAGCAGTAATGTGTCACAGAATTTACATTTGTTACAAGAAGAGGCACACAGTTGCATATGACATGTTTTATACCAATGCAGCAAATTAATTACATGGCAGAATTTAAGATGATTGCATCCCTTATATGGCGGCCGTGGAGAAACACTCAGTCAGGTTAGCTGGAGGGTCTGCGTCAATTTTAGATTACAGTGATGCATTCCTATGTCATTTATCATGGATTTATATTCAAAGGTACATTTTTCTAGCAGGTACCAGACTATCAACAAGAGGCATTAAAAGGAAATGCTGCTTCAGTTAAAGGGCTGGCACTGTTACCTCACATGTTCTGCCCATGTTATAGTGGGTTTCCTTGCACAATCCATAAATATGCAGGTTAGTTTAATGTATTCTGAATTTCCTGTAAGTGTGAATGTGAGCATAAATGGTTGTCTTTTTCAGTGTGTAATGCCTGTCATAGTCTGGTCACCTATCCAGGGTGTCCACCGTCATTTATATAATCTCCAGCAGCCTGGATTTTTTTAAAATGAACAGACAAATATATAAATGTTGGTGAGAAACATTCTGGGTGCGTTCCAGTATCTGTACTACCACAGTATGTCAGAAAAAGAAATGAGCAATCCCCACAAGTGAAGCAAGAACCTCTTGATCCAGACTGGTCTCCCCTCAAAAATGACAATGTAAGGCATTTGTAAAAGCAACACAAAAAGGATAAATTCATGTTTTAATATTTCCTCTGCTGCCATCTTGCTGACATAGTAGTAAGAAATGATGGTGATGCAGAGTTTAAATAGTGGATGGTAAACTCGGAGTGGGCGGTCAAACAAACGGACTTTCACCCAGAAGAACGAGGTTCATATCCCACGAAGACAAAATGAAAATTACTTTTTACGTACCTTACATTTTTCACGTAACTTAAGTGATTTGTTAAATTACGTTTTTTTTTTTACGTAACTTATGTGGCTTACTTCACCCTCGTAACTTTTTAACTTCCAGCATTTACGTACATTTATTTACAGTTTAAACTGTCTTTTATAACGCCTAATTAGGAAGTTTGTACCTTAAACTTAGCCTAAATTCGCTAAAACTGCAGCTTTTTTTTACAACTATGAATCGTAAGTGTATGTTTAATAACGTGTGAAGATAAACAGTCATATGTTTGCTCCACTGTACCATGAGTTGTGATGTGACGTCTATTCTGACGTTTACGTTGGAGATTTTGTCACTCGATCGCCCCCCGGTGGCTGGCTGCAGTACAGCTCATAAACCCCGCCCCCTCCATGTTAGCAGATTGGACATGAGCCAAACTAAAAGTACACAGCAAATAAATATTTCCAAAGATGGTTTCTGTCATTTTAGGCAGTCCTTATCCTGCTAATGATGGTTCAGGTGTTAATTTTTCTGATAAGTCTGCAGTTGAACAGGGGTGTGACGTTATGATTGACAGCTTGCATTCACTCTGCTCACTACTGTGCAGACTTCAGAGACCGACAGTGTTTATGTAGTTACTCTCTCTGCCAAAAGGGGGAGGCAGAAGTTCCACAGTGCAGATTTAATGTAGCTTTAATATGACACACAAGAATATTGTTGTTCTTACTTTATCTTCCTGTCAGCAGGTGAAAATGTGATTACTTTTTTTTCTTTTTTTTTTGGTGGGTTCAGCCATGTTTATATTCTGTTAAAAGGTTTCCTGAGTCTTGCTGCACCTTGGCAGGCTGCCTCAGAAATAATCAGGGCAAAGTGATGGAGGTAGTTAGAAAAACAGCATACCATAGAGGAAAATTGCACAGGAAGTCCATTCAAGAACGATGAAAAATTATTTTAATTAGCATATTGGCATGAAACCTCCCCACACTCTTTTAAAAAATCGTTTCCTCTACTGCAGCATTCATTATATTTAGTGATTCACCTGCAGCCACCTTTTCTGAGAATGTTGTTGACAGTTTCTCAGTTCACCCCTCATGACTACCTGTAAATCTGCACAAAGCACCCTGCGCACTGGCAGCTCCAGATGGTAGCAGGAGGTAAGGTGTTTGCAAAATGTGAATATGTAGAATTTATGTAACCTGATGGAAACTCACTGTGCATACCGGTGTTTACAAATTAGCCTGTGATGCCTCATATGACAGAGACAATGGAGGCAAAAGATTTGATGCAACAGTTTTCAGTTTAAAGAAAAATACATTTTGCACCTTTTTAAAGGTTTGTTGGTCTTCTGCCAAAAAGGGTGCAGACATGTCACTTTGATTATTCCATTATAATAGTTTTAAATACTTTTAGATAAACTACAGATTTGTTTCTGCATTCGTTCCACATACTGGAGCATTTCAATATGTGTATTGGATATTCAAAAAAGGTTTTGCAGAGGAAATCTGGGGATGAATTTGAAGCCTACACTGTTTACACCCATACCTGAAAGTAGTCCTCTTTTTCTTTATTTTTATTGGTCAGTGTTGCCAGACAGGACTGCTTCAGATTTTCAGATGAACACAGCTTTAATATTTCATATAGAGTATTTATTAAATGACCAGAAAACATGACATATCATTGATGAGATGTGTATTTATAAATATATAATATTAGGGGGATGATTGCTTTTTTAAATAAACATAATATCAAAACATGCATTAAGGTAAATATGGTGTCAGAAAAACAAAACATGACAGAATCAACTGATCGAGTAAATAAAAATGCAGTGAGGCTAAAAATAAGAGTGCAGTAGGGTCAGTTACGCAATATCAAACTGCACACTTGAAGGATTATATTGAAAGCATGTATTTTGGGAGCACACTGGCATTTAAATATTCCATCCACTAGATGGCGGCAGTTAGTGAAGGCAATAGGGTCACTGACACAATAATATAAATTCATAATATAAATTCCAGATGGTGTTCTGGATCACCGATCACCACCAAAATATAATCACCTGTTCCTCGTCCCAATACACACGTTGTCCGAAAATTTCATCCAAATCCGTCCAGAACTTTTTGAGTTATTTTGTACACAGACAGACAGACAACGACCAAATTAAGAAAAAGTAATCATAAAAAATGTATCAAGATCATATCATCACCTGTAGTAATTTCCAACAAAAAAATAAATAAAGATAAATACTCAACCCCAAATCCCACCTCCCATTCAGCCCTAAACTAACCCCAAGCACCCAAAACAACTTAACAAATTCAAACACTGTACATGAAAAATAAACCATAATATCAGGATGACTTTCACGTTTAGTTTAAAGAGCTACGTAGAGTAATTTGCAGTTTATTAAGCACATGATCCCATTAAAAAAGCCCACTGCACTCGAAGATGTCGGTGTCGTGGTGCAATCAGTTTACCCACAAAAGTGAAATCAAATTACACCTGTTACAGACTCTAAAAAATCAATTACAGTGTCACAATCTTAAAGCTGTCCCTTATTTGCATTGTTATTCTGCTACAGCTTTATTTCAAACGTGTCACCGTTGCCTATTATCTGTGCCAGAATGGGAAATACATTTTTATGCAGAGAGTAAATAAATGTAGCAGTCACTGTCAGGAAACGGAGGGGGGAAGAAATCAGTTTGAGGCTCAGTATTAAAACATGACATGAAATAGAAAATTGCTGAGATGCAATGGAGAAGACATGGACTTATGGCCATTCTACAGTGCTGATTTATCTGATGAGAGAGGCAATTTAACACTTCTGCACTGATTTGTGGGTGTTCTTCATGCCCTGTCCACCTAGATCAATATGGGTGTCAGTGCTATGGCCTTAAATTACTGTTAGATGCTCATTACGAAGCAAAGCTCAATAGAATAGGGGCTGTTGGTATGGTTTGTGTATATGTGTGTGCAGTGCACCTGTGAGTGCATTTTTCTGAAGTGCCTGCCAATAAACACCAAGGCCATGAGGTGGTTTGAGTTGCAGAGGTTTAATCAACCAGAGGCATGATCTCTCCTCTCTCACACAAACACACATTTACACACACACACACACAAAAGCCAAGGGGGGAAAAGAGCAAACTCTCCTTGAAGTTACCTTCTGAAACCACAGGTCTCTCGGTATACAATATAATATATAGCAAATAATGTTGCAGTGCAGATAAAACATGAAATAGTATGTCCACAATGGGATGATCAAAGGGCAGAAAAAGCAATAAAAGAAGTGTGTCTATCCATCAACGGGCTACTGAACACCCAGAATGATCTGAGTCTCAGGTGGACTGGATGCCTGACAGAGACTCTCCTCTCTAAATCACATGGCTGCTCTCTTATTTCCTGGATGACTGGACAGTTTCTCCCCTCAGCCATGTACAAAACAAGCAACTTCTGAAAGGGAAACTTCACCAGTCACTCAATGGTGAGTCACATTTATGTATTATTGATTTTTCTGTTCCTGCTCACAGCCACATCAGTGCATCTTATGAGGCTTTAAGAATTAATAGCACTCTGCACACACTTTGTAAACATAATAGCACGTCCACACTTGTTTTCGGCTTTGAAACTGAACTTTTTATGGGTTTACCAACTCTATCCCTTAAAGACCGACTCCCTCTGCGTTCTTTTCTGTGTTTTTCAAATGGAAACGTCCACTCAGGCTTAGCAAGAAGCAGAGACATAAGTTATCAGTGAGCAAGTCAGTAAAGTTAGCCCAGCATGTGCAAGCCGAGTTTGGAAATAACAGCAGAGAGGCAAAGCGTTGCATCACTTTGGATAACAAGGCATTGTTATATTAGACTAGAACACTCCTGTGTTCTGCAAGGGAAAATTACTGTTTTTTTGAATGGAGTCTTTTAACAGCTTCAGTTCCCTGTTGGAAAGGGTTTTCTGATGGTAAGTTAAGCAGTGAAAATATTCTAAATATAGCGTCCACTTAAACTGATCCTGATAAAATATGTTTGGTGTGGCCTCCGTCCATTGCTCTCTTTAAAGTGAACAGATTCCAACTTTGACAAAAACAGAAATTAAATGTATTGACCTCAGTTTGATGCTTTGAAGGCACAAAATCTGCATTAATATTAGGATAGAAAATACAACATTTGCCCGATTTAACGTTACTTCCAATACAAACACGATCACTTCCTGTCTTCTATCCGAATACAGAGACACAGTCCAAAATAATAAACAAGGAGTCTTCAATATGCACTTGATGGTAGTATATGATCTAAAAAATACAGTATAGAATTGGGTGTTTTCATCTATATTTTAGAGAAAATCCTCAATCCAAGATGAAACTAACACAGGGGCATGACTAGTTTAGAAAAAATCCCAATTACCAATCTGTCTGCTACTTCAGCACCACATGGATTAACCTCAGTCAAATAAAGGGTCAACGAGTCAGGCAGACAAGACGAACATATTCAACTAAACAACCCCTCTGACCTGCACTCTCTGCGCCTCACCCACCAGTATCTCTGAAAGATTTTTACTCTTTCTTTAAACTGCAGAATTGTTGAAAGGACGTGCCATATGAACCAAATTGGCATGAGTAGATACTCAGCCAATCTACATAACAGGTAAGTGTAGTGGAGCAAAAACTACAATATTTGCCTTAAAATGTTGTAGAGTAGAAGTTTAAAGTTACATAAAATAAGAAAAACTCAAGTAAAGTACCGTAAAATTATACTCAAGACAGTACTTGAGTAAATGTGCTTAGTTACATTCCACCTAATGCTAACGATTGCAGCTTACAGTAGCCATTCCTTACAACTTTAAAACCTGCATTTAATTAGTTTCATCCTCTCCAAAACACAGAGTCCTCACCAGCCTCTTTACAAACCAGGGGCTGATTTCACAGACGCCATGTTTACTGACAGTCTACAAGGCAAACCCAACTCGAAATGCAAGACACAGCATGTCATGTGGCGGTTGGATAACGTGTCCAACACCAGCCTCCTGTTCCCCTTGAAGAGAATACCGCGACAGTATCACACTATCAGGCTACCTTGCTCTCCCAGACCTGTCACTGGCTGATGTGCTTGGCTGCCTGACTGTCTGAGGACACGAGTGAGACCATCCTAATGAGAGATAAGAAAAGAGAGGAGGCGAGTCTGTGCGCCGTACAGATGGGCTCACACTGGGAGGTAGAGCGAAGCTGTGAAAACCTACTTTTTATGTATTCAGGGAAAGTATTCCGAAGTTACATTAACATTAAAACCACTTCATCATTGTAAGCAAACAGGGTTTTGTTTCTATTCAGAGTTTCTAACCAAAGCACACAGTGTGCATCCAGCCTAGCAAACACACTGCATGCTTTTTATACCTCCATAAAACATTTGCAAAGAGGATTCTTTATGTTTTGTGCAGAGCAAGCCTCAGTCTTCCTCTTCTTTTATTAGAGCAGTGTCACCTTTTAAAGCACATTAACGCCCTTAGCATCCTGCAGGAATATCAGGGTCCGTCACAAGACACCAACAAACCTGCACATCATACTTACTGCATCATACTTTGCTTAATATTGCTGCCGCAGGGTATGTTTAAGCTGTACTTTGGGTCTTTAAAATTACCTTTTAATATATGAGTAAATGAGCTATTGAATGAGGGAAGCACAAATTAATAAATGCCAGACTGTTGCTGAGTAGAGTCCAAAATACGTATAAAAGGTCGGCAAGTCTAATTTATTTATGTTTGCATCAAATTTCATAAATAAGTTTTTATTCAGATTTCTCAGGTATGATGCAGTATGTGATTTGTCTATTTAAATCATCCATCTCGCCTTCTCTATTAGGCTTCTTAGAAAGTAATGTAATGCTTTCACACTCTCTAATTTCACTTCCGCCTCAACTTCATTCCTAATTACTACGACCACTAGAGGGCGCTATAGTACATGTTAACATAGCAGCCCTTTAAATGAGCTGATAACAACCTACTGGACCTGCTAGAACTTTTGGGATAATAACTGCTGATAAATGCCAATTTTTTAGTGTGATAACGACCAAATCAGCATAAGAATCAAGATTAAACAGCATTTATTATTGTGTGTACTACCAGAATAGTTTAAAGTAATTTTTGGTATTTTTAAATGCCAAAATGTTATCCCTCTTTATCATTTTAGTATGCGACGTGATCTTGCCCTTATACTTTTGTTGTTTTGCTGTTACAGGACTACAGTCTTTCACACTCCCTGAATCAAATATTTATACTGGTGAAGCTTCAAACAACTGAACAGTTCACTGTGCAATTAAAAGGCCTGAATATGTAACAGCCATCACCCTCCAGACTGTGTGACAGAGGGTTTTCTTTGGTTGAAAAGTTTCCATAAGGTGTTTATGTTTTACACATTAGCATGCTGTAAGCACTGATCCATAAACAAACTTTAATTAAAAACAGGCTAATGGAAACACTGTTTATCACCATATCATATAGAATCTTCTCATTTCCAAAACTTTATCTTGAAAAATGATCCACTGAGATTAATAACTGTTGTCACAACACTTCACAGAGCCCAGTTGCTCACGTAGGAACATTTTGGAGACACCATGTTGCTCGAAGAGCACAGTGCATTCTGCGTAATTAGGATTTTGTTTGGCAGTGTCTCCAAAGCTTGTTGCCTCTGTAGATAATCCTAAAAGGCTACACAATGTGTTTGTCTGAGCTATGGGAGAACTGTGAACTCAAGCCTGAGCCTGTAAGCTGCCACAGAAGAAAATGAATGAACACCCACATTCACAACAAAGCAGGTTTTAAGAGAGGGAGGCAGGAAGAGAAAAACAGAGGCAGAGAGGTGGTTGTTCAAGTGATGACACATAGCAGAGCTGCCTTCCACAGCAGAGAAATTACTTTGGACACTGTGGTGAAACTTCTGTGTGTTAACTCAGCCCTGCATTTGTCCAGAAGTCTGTAGTTTATTTTATGATCCTCCTGTTTACTTCTGTGGCTTGTGTACATTTTCGATTTGCACTGTTAAACTGTTTACATATCCGGCATTGTGTATATATTTGGTTATTGCACTTTATTGATCATTAATGTTTTTATTTTGACACATTTCCACCTTGTCTACTTTGTACTGCAACTGCTGCCCATGGATTCCCCTCAGGATAGATAAAGTTTAATCATATCTTACCTTTATAACAACAAATCCACCATGTAGGTCATTTTTTGATGTGATTTATTATGATTTCAACTTCAAACTCCTTGGCTTTGGCTCATTTTCTGTGAAGAACATATAAAGATACATCCATAGATCCATACACACTGGATGTATGTTTTTTTTTAGGCCAAACCCAGTTTTTTGTAGCCATCTGAGCATAATAAAGCATTGGAATGGGCTTCATATACACCAATTATAATGTTCTGAGCTCATTCA
>CAFUXE010000269.1:265680-279874 GCA_903364295.1 Serranus cabrilla | reverse complement strand
AAAAAAGACTGCATCGCCTCTTGCAGAGAGAGAGGAGGACAGGTACGGATGAGCAGGATGAGCCAGCACAGAGAAAAGTGTTCGGCTGTAAGATTTCAGACATATTCAAGGGTTTAGTGGAATCAGGTCACTGGCATTTGAAAGATTGTTTCTCTAAGATTCTCTATTTTCTTGATATAAACTAATATTGTGCTGCTTTTACCAGTCTTAACAAGTTGCAAACGAATAAGGCAAAATGGGCGTTTTGAATGTATGTATCTGTTAAGCCACTGTGGAAAGGAAATTGTCTTGCCTGCAATTTTGAAGACGTATGTCTGAAGGAGTGTAAGCTGTAGGTGGGTGATCCTGACGCTTCATGGAGAGAAACATACATTGCTGAGAACATAAAGCTCTTTGTTAATGTCTTGTTAATGTGTCATATTAAGAGGATATTAAGCCGGGGAGCACAGATCCGCTCCCTGTTGATTTCAGACGCAGTGGTGGAGTTACAGTTGACAGTATTTTTCAAAAGTTTAAGACTTCAGCAGTGCTGGGAGGAGTAGCCAGATGCTTTACTCGGGTAACTAGAAAAGTACTCGGAGAGCGCAGACTTCGCTAAGGCAACAGGATCACTCACACAATACCAAACTGCACACTTGAAGGATTATATTGAAAGCATGTGTTTTGAGAGCACACTGGCATTGAAATATTTCATCCTCTAGACAAAATGGACATCTCTTTGTCATGGAAACCTGCACTGAACAGTCCTGGGTTTCTCGTCATGAAGCAGACATTGTTGTACAAGCAGGATGGAGCAGCTTTCTGCAGAAATGTAGCGACATGCTACAGCCTGTGTGACACAAATATTCTGCGTCATTTTAGATATTGGACCCCTTTGAGTAGGTGTGTTCACTAACACATCAACTAATTACATGGTTTCTTTATATTGACAAAATCTTTAAAAAGCAATTTATTTCTCTACACATATGACTTCTCAATTATTTAAATAAAAGTACAGAATAATCAGCAATTCTTGTGCAAATGTTCTGCAGAAAATTTCAATTCCTTTGGCTCTGTTAAGAAGAGTTTGGGAAGAGTGGAAGGGTTGTTTTGGGGGGTAAGTTCAGAGTCAATTTATGATTCAGTCTTTCAATCTGGTAGAAAAATAGTAAAAAAAAAACTACAGTTTTGAAACCAGGGCTCTAGATTGAGTCATTTTCTCAGGTTTGCCCTGTGGCTCCAATACCAAAATAATCAAATATTTAGCAATACAGGTTATTGCTGCTGTAGTGTGGAAAAATAAAGACAGACGGAGTTTCAAGGGTAAGAAAAAATATTTGGCAGTTAAGATCAGGACTAAAAGTGAAAGAACACAAGAAATGGTTGCTTTTTAAAACTGCTATAAAATTATTCCATGAAGGAAACTGGAGGGAGTTATTACTTTTTAAATCACTGCTGACAAATAAAGCATGAAAATCTATGTTTTTGTTAATTATTGACATAGCCAAGACTTTGTTGTCCATTTTGTCCTCATATGACTTCAGACCAACTTTTTAGATTGAGTCACAGGGGTTAACTTTTATTATATACAGCTTTTAGTTTAGTCTGGTAGAAATACTCTGAAGCACCTTAAAAGCTTTTCTTATGTGTCAAACTTCAGCAAACAAATGTAAATACTTTCCTCCACTTTACATCAAAAGAAGCCCAGAAAAGTGTATCCACTTCAGAATCAAAATGCATGATGACAACGCAGAAAAAGCAAAAACTGCAAACATTATAAAGCTGAATAATTGCACGCACCGTCCTTAAAAGCCTGTTTTTCAACATTGCTTGCAGCTAATGACAGTGAGGAGCGCGCAAGAAGGATTGACGGTGACAGTGGAGCCAAATGGCACCGCGAAAGAATCGAGAGCATGAATAACAAACTGAATCAAATATTAAATTCATTCAAAAGGAGATAACACTGGCAGTGACAACGTAATCAATCCACATTTTGGCCTGATCTATTATGTAACAGCTCAGACAAAAGAACACAAATGAAGAAAGAAGTCGATTTCTCCTCTGCTGCGAGACCCATCTTCCTTTCACTCCCTTCCTGTCCCCGCTCATTTCTTAATGTTTCCTACCTCTTTCTGTTCTGTTTCCTCCAGATCACTTCCAGTCCATTTCCAACTGCAGTATATTACACTTTTGTGCGATAACGTGCTACTTTCACATTTCAGAGTTATTTGCGGTGGGTTATATGTGCTGCCGCCACAGTGGAGAGACCGCCTGCTCAATTTCTCTCCTCGTGACAGATTTCATCCTCTGCGTATCCATCTTTCTTACCAGCTTGGGCCACATTGCTTCTGAAATAGGAAGGAAAGGTCAGAGCGTTAATGCACAAAGTGACAGTAGATACATCACCTAAATCTATGGTGACTTTTGGCAATACATCCCACACATGGACACCCGATTTTCATTGGGAGGAAACGGGAGTGATGGGAGAGATTGGGAAACAGAAAAAAAAACAGTTTCTTCAGGGCTAGAAAGGGTTTTGATTTCTAAATGTTAATGAGTTTTTTAATAAGTAGATAAACGAAGCTGCTCTAATATGTGATAATAAAAATTAAATATAGAATCAATTTGCCATTAAATTCGTCTTAATTTTAGTCATTTAAAATCAGATGGCAACCAATGCACTTCTTAATAGAAACACATCTCAAGACGGTGAATTTAAACCATTAAGAGACAAAACTTGACATTTTCTTTATCAACACATTTGCATTTTAGCTTTTTACACATTTCTCAGCTGTTATAATATCACCGGTCCATTAAATGATATTTAATGCCACATATGGGTGAAAAGCAGCCTGGTCCACCTACTATATATGCAGATGGTTGTTATCAGCCAATTTTCTTACAAATCCATAAATCAGCTTCTTTTTGGACAAACTCAATGTTTACTTCTGCCCTATGCTTGGGTATTGTTTAAGTATGATTGCTACTTATTTTTGGTAATTATGTAATACAGAAAACTGTGTGAAAAGTACCAAAAAATGTAAGAAAACCTAATCTCCCATGCAATATTTTCAGGAAAGAATCCCTTCAAAATGTATCCCAGTTGCTTGTTTTACACAAACTTCTTGTAGTTATTGCATTTCCTATTGGGATTAATTGTGCTGAATTGAATATCATGAAATATCCATGAATGTTAGTTCAGGGTTGTCACTTCACTCGATGATAGAAAAGGATCCTTTCAAGAGAAACATTGGGAGCTGTTTTCCAGCACTTAAGACTTCCTCACACTAAGTAAGAGGGCTCCAATTTCATAGCACCATGCTTTATTTTACATTTATCCTGCAGATTCCAGCTAATGAAAGCATCTTGCTTTTGATTTGTCGGTTGGCTTCACTGGGTTGTGACTGGCAGTCGAATATTTATCTTGGAGCCAAAAAAAAAAAAAGTGGAAAATCAGGGAGGCAGAAACTGGAAGTAAGATGCCTTTGGCTCTCGCTGTGTTCCCAAATGTGCACATTAATTTGAAACAGAGTTTTTCAAGATGCTCAAATGTATAGTGGGATATTGGCTCTCTGCCGCAGCTTTTGCAAAATGTGATTGATGGCAGTTGTTGTTGTTTACTGTGCCATGTTGGAGGCACTGAGAGTGAATGAGCCTGAAAAGCAACCCCGACTCTCCTGGCAACACAGACTCGAAAATACTGGAGAAGGATGCAAATGTCAGCGAATAAAGGATAAATGGATGGAAAATATGATGAGTTCAAATCAACGATGGTTGGTAGAAGACATATTTGATTTCCATTGTTGAAAGATGACAAGAAATGGAAAAATACCAGTTTATTTTATTAGATGTGGACATCACATTGCATAAAATTGTGATTCAATTCCAATGCTGCAGTGTTAAGTGTTTGTAGCCAAATGCTAATTTACAACACCTGTCCATAAGAGGTTTTTCTAAATAGAAAAAAGGAAAATACATCTGCAACTACATCCATTCTCAAGCATCCAATACAAAATCCATCATCCGCTGTTTCTTACATAAAGGTCGATCCCAGCAGCTTTCTGAACGGACTTTAAGATCAAATTCTTAGCTAGGTAAGTCTCACCGCTCCTAGTGTTAAAATCAAATGTTTTGTGAATACCGTCCCAATCTGAAGTTCCCTTCAGCTCTACTGAGTGTTTAAACAGCTTTCAGCTCATTGTTTTGGTTCTATATATTCTGTACATACGTACAAATTATGGTGCAAAGCAAGAATGAAAGAGAGAAGAGTCGGTGGTTTCATAATGCAACCAAAAAACTCATAAATCAAACCTCAATTCAGGGTCCACTTCTTAGATGTTTTGAGGCTTTCAGGTTTATCTCACGTTCTTCATATGTGGTTTGTGACGACAACGTTCCCGAGTTTGTTTGAAAGCCGTGGAAAAACCTAGTGAGTGGAATTTTAGATAAGTTTCTTTTTGTTGGGGTGTCAAACTACTCTTTCCAAGCTGAACAGTATAAACTGCATGAAGTGGTGCCATCACTTGTGAAAATACAGAAATAAATAAATAAATATGCTTGAAAAAAAAAGACATTTTTATACATTTTATTTCTACAATTGCATTACCTGGACATATGTTATTATGTCTTTTTTTTTTACCATTTAATATTTGTATCTTGGTATTTTTGATGAGATGCCCAATTGAATCCAGACTTCTCTTCATTTTCTCTCATGGGTGGACAAAGTTGTTGGATTAACAACCTCTTTGTTGTTGTCTTTGCGTTAACTGGCGGATTAGCCTACAGCAACTCATGCCATCTTCTGGCAAAAATATGTTTATGCAGCTTTGTTATTTTGCCCTAAACCAGCTGATGGAAACGTCCCTAAATCACATTTTCTTTAATGCAAACTTTCGCTTAAATATTTCGACTTTAATGCAAACACGGCTGCTGTTACAGCCCTGTCTGCCTGTCTTCCCTTTTATGCTGCTCTCTTTGCAGGGGGTGGGCGTGGCAGAGGCCTTATCAGTTAATTGCCATCAGCTGGGCCCATCAGCTCCACTGGCAACACCTGGTACCTGTGTGTCAGAGCTCCTTTAAAAACCCTGTAGAAGCTCACTTTCAGGTTTGCTCCCCTCAGAGACAGACACATTTTTTTTATGCTTTGGTTTGTTTTGCTGCACCATGACACCCTGCACTTTCCCACTCATGATCCCACCTGCTGAACTTACTGATGACACCTTACATTTCTCCTGAGCCAGTCTTTGAAAGAATAAATATTTTAATTGGCCTGGTTGGGTGCATCGCTCTCCTTTGTCCAGGCCGTGAAATGAAGTTCCAGTTTGTCCTGTAACAGAACAGGTCAAGCCATTATCTCTAATGATTTCATGAGCACTTTGTGGCTTATTCCTGTCTGTTTAGGAAAACTTGACTGATTTAAATGTTATTTTTACGATCATTAGGGAGGGTTTTTCAGTCAAATTTCCCGCAGATTGCAGGCTGTTGGAGCCATTAGTAAGGAGGCTTTTTTCACACCCTCTGTCTCTCTCTATCACTCTTTGTCCTTGTGGGTGATTAGAATGCACCCTGGTTGTCTGTCGGCTCCCTCATTAATCACACAGCGAGAGACTGGGCCCAACACTAAATATACAGTTTGTCCTCATCTCAGCACTCCACACAAAGTGCTATTACAGCAGAAAACCACACAGGGTCATAAATGACTCATAAGCAGGGCTCGGGGTTGCCTAGCGCTCGTTATAGTAACCCTATCAATACTCAACTCCCCGGCATTTATGTAAAATGTTACTCCCATTAAAACATTGGATGTAGCATTTATAGTTGCTCCTGCACAAAAATGCTGTGTACATTAGCATCACATTACAGGGGCAAAAGTTCTCACTGGGACCAACTGCTAAACTTTAAATGAACAGTCAAAGTTACATTATTTTTCTGTGTTTCTCACCTGATTCCACCTCTGTTAGCTCTTTGGTCTTGTTTCAAAAAGGTCTAGTTTTCTCATTAATAATCATCCCAGTACTGAGACAATGAGAAAGCAAAGGAAAGCTTAAAGCAGCATTGTTTTGACTAGTTGCTTTGCCGAGTGTTGGCAATTTCTTGCAAGATGTAGTGAATTTTCATGAATACATTCCCTACAATGCAACATGCAACATATTCCATTAATTAATCCAATTAAGAAATGTATTATTATTTATATTTATTTGTATTTTGGCCAGTCTTGGCCCAGAGCATGGCCCTGAGCATGGTGTGTTCACTGGTTTGTAAAAAGGGATGGGTTAAATGCAGAGGTTGAATTTTCCCGCTGTGGGACTAATTAAAGAATCATAATCATAATGTTATGAATATTCTGGACCATCAGCAATTTTTATGTCTAAGAATCGACTAGCAAAAAATTAGCACCTTATTTACACCGTGAGAGAAAAGCAAGAAGTATATTATTATTGTAATTCATTCCTGTGAAGGAGTCAACAATATGCCAGTAAGCTTTTGACATCGTCTAGCTAACTAGCTAGCTACATTTACGGAAAAGAGTTGGAGACACTGAACGGGAGAGATTTGTTCATTAATAATGAATGAATTAAAGTTGTTTTATATCTGGTGAAGAGCCTAAAAAGGCTATTTTCATGTAGGTGAGAATACATCTGAAATGTTTTTACAAACAATGTCCAGAGAAAAAGGTTCGGACATGTCCAGAGTTCATGTGGGAAAACAGCTCAGGTCGGACGGGAAATATAATGTTAAACTCATTACTTATTGAACAACCAGATACAACTATTTTTGATCATTATTTTTGATCATATTTTGATTTTTGGATCAGAAGAAGCCTGATCCACCTACTATACGTGCAGATGGTCGTTATCAGAAGAACTTCAGAAGAAACAATATGCTCAAAATGTGTCCTAATCGCTCCTTTTACACAAACTTTCTGCAGTAATTTAATTTACTATTTGGATTAATTGTACAGTGTTAGGGTTAGGGTTAGCATTGTGCTGTGCTGCTATTATTATGAATTGAATATCACATGAAATATCCATAAACTATCACTTAGTTAGCCGTTGCTACAGCTGTCAGACCTCCTAGTTAATTTCAAATTTTCCATGGGTCATGGATGCTACATTTCCCCTTATCCCGTTTTTACTGTGGTGTGGTTTTTCCCTGTCTGAGAGAAATCAAAAGATTGGTGTTATATTGCTTGATTTTCCTCCTTTTGAGACGTCTGAATGGAAGCATCACCCCAAAGTTAACCGTTAAGCACCATGAATGAACTTTTCAGAACCCAAAGGTGACAAAGAATGCAAATGAGGAGATTTTTGTTCCATGAGGGGGAAAAAAGCAGCTGCAGTAATAAGGGCAGACAGCGTTCCTCCCTCTAGCCTCAGTGGTAGCAATAATTTTCGACACTTTTAAAGACGGAGGAGGATATTTGTGATTCAGAAGGGAGCGTTCATCAGTCAACACACTGCCAACACGCACCACAACTTCAAATAAATTGGCAATATGCCTTAACCACTCAAATACCAAGTCAAATCAGGTCAGAAGCTGCACCCAAAAGGAACATACTTTAATAACAAGTGATACTGAATTTCCTGTGACTTGTGGGATATGATTAAAAAGAACAAGGACAGTGTAATAAGGACCCCGTTTCATCCTCCTCTAATTATTCTGCTTCCGCATTCAAAGACCAACCTAAGGGTGCTCATTTACCTGCAACCTAAACTCATCAGCCATTATTGGTGCAAGATTCACAGGCAGACATAATGAGTCTGTCGCCTCATTAATGGAACACAAACACGGTTTTTTAGATATTGTTTTCTGTCTCAGGACTTAACCGACTACGTGTTAGACTGAGGAACGTATTTAGCCTCAAATGTCGGCTCTTTGAGGCTCATACCTGCAGGTATTGTGGTAGATATATGTATTAATTCAGGAGATAATTGGTGTTGAGGGGACGTTCCATTGTCTTCAAATTTGTCAGATTCTTCCCGTTCTCTGGGGAAAAGAGATGAGACTCATTTCCACTGGGAAATCTGGGAATTGTGCCCCTAAATGATGCACTTCACTGATTTTCCATGTTTAACGCAATTCACTGGTCGTGATGAATACTACAGTGTTGAAACTGTTGTACAGTAGCTTCTGTCTAAGTCTGAGAGAGACTTCCAACGTCCATAATTCCGAGGATTTGCTCTGGATTTCTGATCTAAATGCATCCCATTGAATCTGCTCCAGAGAACATGGGCGCCCCAGCAAACTGATGTTTGTTAGTCCCTGAGATTCAAAAGCATCTGCAGAGGAGCAAACAATTAAAATTTAAGACCTTGCTTAATTAAAAATGCAACTTTTTTTGCAATGTATGACCTTAATTTTCCCAAATCCAATTTAAGACATTTTGAGGAACAAAGACTTCTATCAAAAACAAATCAGTGAATGGAAATAGAAATGGCAGCTGCAGCATGTTTCACTACACAAACACGACATAAAACAAACAGACAAACAGTGTGTTTGTCTGCAACCTCAGGCTACATGGATCTTATCCAACTTTCTGACTGGTAATTCCAACTTTAATGACAGTTTCATTGCACTCGCGTGTCTGGGGGAGTTTATTTTCCAAACTCAAGGTTAAGTGGATTGCAGCATTGCAACAACTACAAGATTAGGTTGCATTATGGGAAATGTAGGATTCATGTTTTTGGTGAAATGTTAACCATTCCTTTTTAAAATATGCTTCTTGTCCATCTCCCAAGTGTATAATAGTGCAATACTAAAAGAGTGGAGTACCTCCTTATTGTGTGAATAAATATCCATCAACACTCTGGATTTAGTTAAAGTTTGTTGGATTTATTCAACTATTTTCTGTCAGTGGAAGTGAATTTAAATATGCTTCATGTGGCTTGTAATTAATAGAAGAATTAATGACATGATCAGAATGTCCAAATGCAACATTGTGTAGAAAACAGAATATCCGTCACATCCTCATACTTACACCTCTGTCAAAATTACAATAAGTAAACTGATGTACTCCGAAAAACAGCTCAAGCTAGTTTAAAAAGTCAAATAAATGCATGTAAATGATGGAAGTTAAGGTTCTTGGAGGACTGCATGAGCTTTGGAAGTTACATAGTTGCATTCGTCACGTGAAAACATGATGGAAAAACGATAACTAACATAACATTGGCATCTTTTGTTTTGACATTGGGCACGAACCCCCCGTCTCCTGGGTGAAAGTCATGATTTGTTTGACCCGCCCAGCCTGGTTAAACTTTTTTACGTTTCCTTGCTTTCCCACTCCATAACATCACATGCGATTCAGCGTCATTTATAATAACTACAGCTGGTAGAGGGCGCCAACAAACAACAGGCCTATCATATAGCTTCCCAGTCAATAGTCTGATAACAACCTACTGGCCTACTAGCAGGTGGAGTCGGCCCAAATTCGCCTATAGTTATAGGCAAATGATAGCCGATTCAGTGGTATGATAACATTTAAATCTGGTGAGCAAATCTCAAAGAAAACCAAACAGAATGACAACCATATGAACCTAATGAAAACTGACAAACGCATCCACTTTTTTGCCAAAATCCATTTGGATCCAAGTTGCCATCATCACCCAACTGAATCATTCTGCTGAGCAGGGAATTCTGATCCTCTTCAGCTTTCTATAAATAAAATACACCAGCAGTTTTAATTTCCAATAATTACCACTTTGTTTTTCTTATGTTTTATACATTATAACATGTATATAAGCTGTGTTATTATTTGACGATTAAATAAACATCAGCCGGCACATATTTAAACTCCCCCCTGGAGCAATGATGGAATATTCTCCAAACACTGTCAATCATCACCCTTGTTGTTGTTTTTCATAATTTCATAAACACCCGGCTACAAACTGTTTCTGTTTCTTCATCCTGGTAGGTTCAGCAGTCTGCGGGGGTGAGTTTCCCTCCAGGTAAATATGCCTCCAGGGTGCGAGGTGCTGTGTTTCCCTCTGACAGGCTGTTTGCTCTGGAAGATGTCAGCGGTTCATCTGCAGCATATTCACTTTGAAATAACACTTAAAACATGGGAACAGTGTGTTTCTGCAGAAGCCGGTGGAGAAACAAGCTGCAGAACAAGATGCACAGAGTGTCTGCGGCGCCTTCAGTGCAGCGTCGAGCTTTTACAGTACTGCAAACAGAAGTGCTGAGCACAGACTGTGCAGTATTTGGCCAAGGCTTAATCTACGGAGCGAGCAATGAATCATAAACAAGATGTCTTATTGACTTATCGACCTTTACACACGTCAAAGTGGATGCCTGTTTTGTATCCACCCCCCCACACACACCATTTCAATTTGAGCCACAATAATTCTCTGGATTGCAGCGCTCACATTTCACGCTTGATTTCATATTTCTCTCCACATTTATAGAAAAGCAGTTGTGTTTGCTTACGCAATTTACGCTAATGGCTCTGGAGATTGTTTTTGCCACGGCTCGGACAGCTGTAATGTGTGGGAAGTTGCTTTATAAAAACAGTTGTACCCTTTGTCACAGATCATCTGGCTTGGTTTCACCTTGGAGATGTGATATTTCACATGACCTGAAGCAACAGCGTCCACTCTGCAAACGTTATTTACTGCAATGCTTTTAAAAACGTGTCATTACACGGTGATTAATGAATAAACACACTTTCCAAGCACTGCTGCTGCCACTGCTTCTGTCCAGTCTAAGCAGAGTGATATTGATCCGAAGCTTCCTACAGTAAATACAGTAGCAGATCAACAATATTACAACAGTCGCTGCTGCAGTAAGAGCCACAGCTCACTGACAACCACCACAGCAAGAATATATTCAGGTATTGGGTTTGGAAGAGGATGAGGTGATGGAAAAGGTAAAGAAGTAGAGAGAAATTAAAAAAAACATGAAAAATATTTAAAGGTGTGTTGATAAAATGTCAAAAACATCATGAAATTTTTTTTTTTTACCATAATTTAACATTCAAACGGAACAAATGATTCCAAACTGTCTCAAATCATGACAAATCAAATGAGAAACATTGACAGCTCAAAGAAGATTTTGGCATATTTGAAATTCAAACCGTCGTTCAAACACATGAATAATTAAAGCTGTATGTGTAACTTTTGAACAGCACAATCTGCAGGAAACATGCAGGAAACGACTCGTTTTATTGCTAAAGTTGTGCTGTTGTTACCCTATTTTATTTTTTTTAGATATTCTTTGGCCATTTTACAGCTTTATTGACAGTGAGAGATATAGAGTGAAACCCGGGCCGCCCTCTGTGCTATACGCACAACCAGGTGTGCCACCAGGACGCCCCCTTGTTACCCTATTTTTTAGTTAATTCAGGAAACCAAAGGATAATTTCTTTAAAGTAATGGACTCAAGAGAATCTTGGGAAATGTAGGACATTGAATGTGCCATTATATTGGTAATAAAAGCCACATATTTTGCCTTAAAGTTACAACAAGGAGTCATTTTTAACCTGTTATGAATAGTGTCAGTTTAATACTGATGCCCCATTATGACCTACAAGCAAACAAAACCATCAGCATAATTATTGGCTATTTCTTTGTAGTTTTCCTTAATTCTTGGCATCATATTCCGACTCCATCCTGCCGCAGACAGATCCCGCTCCGGGCGGGATCATGGCTCCTGTGTGTCCCTGTAGCCGTCTGATTGAGGGGGCCAGGACCCCGGGCTCACCGCCCTCCTGCTGGGTGTCTCACCGACATCACCTTAATGAGCCCGCAGGAGAGACGGAAGAACCAGGACTGAGCGAACCCTGCTGCAGTAAAATCAGAGGTTTTCTAAAGGAAACCTGGCAGCTGCTGATCTTTACGAAACAAGGTGGTGCTCATGGAAACACGACCTCTTTTGTCCACATGGGGCGCCAAAACAGCACAAAATGAAAGTTTCTTATCGTAACTTTAAACAGTCGGTCTGTTTAAGAGAAAAATTTCTCAAATAAATCATAAATGAATAGAATTTTAATTCTACAAAAAGCTTTAGTAAAATTGTTTAAAATATTTAGAATCCAACACATGCAGCAGAATCCTAGTTTTTCTGTTCTGTAATTGTTGGCATTATTTACTGTATGATTTTAATTATATATTTATTTATATATGTGTGCAAGTGTAGAGATATGAACATGTAATAAAAAACTTGACTGGCTGCACATAATCTCACAATTCAACCAGACCATCTTCCTCGTTCGTTAATATTCCTCACATGCTCGTGTGGAGCACAAACACACAACAACAGTCCGAGCTGCTGGAAGTGTTTCAACTTTCTGAATGACTTCCTGAGCTCCGGCCCTGATGTGCCCTTCTCCCAACGAGTCCGGGGGTCGGAGGCGGTCGGTGCAGATTTGGCGGAGCCAGATTCACTTTCATAATGACTTAGCAGAGCCTGACCTTACATGTCAAAGGTAAAGTGTGAAGTGGAGCTGAGCGTGACATTTGTGGGTCATCTCTGCTGTAAATGATTGGAGCGCCCTTTTGTCTCCATGGTTGAAGCTAATGGGGATGTCAGGGAGAAGGTGAGGCCGAGGAGGAGAGGAAATAAGACATTTTTACAGCAGATATTGACACATATTGACAGACATGGAGATCTAGTGTGTGACATTTGTGTAATGTGATTGTCCATCTCTGCCACCGTGTGTGACAGTAGCACAGTAAAGGTCAGCGCAGCGCGACCTTTGAACGGCGTCACCTTGCTGCTGAACACACAGACCCGACACACAGCAGCAGGACGTAAAAAGCTGCCCTTTTAAGACTCCGCCGTGATTGATCGGCCCTGAAGGCTTTACTCCCCTCATTCAGAGAATATTAGGTAAATCACTATCTCCGAAATTACACGGTTAATGCAGAGTCTTTAAAAAGAAACCGCTCATTAAGAGAGATTAACACCCTGTAATGTAGTCACGCTAATGGTTGGTATTCTACCTTAAATAATATGCAGCAGGCGTAATTACTGACACCATGAGGAAGTTTTTGCTGTGCATGCATGTGGAAGACTGCACAACTGTTGTGCCACTGCCACTACTTTTAGATTTCACATTTTAATTAAAAACTACTTTGAACATAGCCTCAGGAGGAAATCACTCAGAAAGAAAGAGCACAAAAAAACTGTACACAAAACATTATCTAAAAATGTCAGCCGCGTGCATTTCCTCTCTCTTTCTGTTTCACAATAAGAGAACAAGGTTCGACCATTAAACAGCCATTAGTTCAGCTGACTCACCTCTTCAAGGAGCAGTGTGGCCCCGAGGCTCGTGATGCACTCTGGGTCACATTATGGTTCAGTTACTGCAAAATCTCAAAGGTTAATTCAAAGTCAGCACATTAGTCTTTCAATAAATCATCCTTAACTTCTAATTATGTCCCTCCCGCCATGCCACCGTCAACAGTTAGCACAGGTAGCAGTTTTGCTGTCCTGGAGCTCAGACCTCAGAACAGTAATGAGTTAACAAGCTGCCGTCCAGGTCTGATTAGCTGAATATGATAAGCTTGTGCATCATGATGAATCTGGCTGTCGTCCATTTGCAACAAGAGCCAGCAGCTGAAGAAGGTGCAGGAAGTCTGTTATCCACACAGGATGCAGGATGAATTCCCTCTGTCAGCGATCCTTGTCAGACATCACTATTAATGGGCATGTGTCCATATTTATGGGCTCTGGTTCAAGGATGAGACGTGTATCTCAGTCATAACTTTCTGTTTCCCAAGTTTTATGAAATCTAGTTGATGGATTGAGATGCTTCTGGTTTTCCTTCCAGTCCTTTAGCACCACACGGTGTCTGTCTGTGGCAGTGCAGCTGCTGTGCACAGTGTGTTTGTGTGTGTGTGAAAAGTTAAATGTGTGTGGCATTTTGCTGATTCTGAGGTTTTTTTCGAGGCTCAAGGTTAAGCACATAGTTAGTGATTGAATCGGGACAATTTAAGGCCTTCACAGGAAGAGTGATACAAATGTGTGTGGCGCTTTTGTTTAGCTTTGTCTTTCCTCTGTTACCTGACTGGCTGCTTGTTGTGTCCCCATCCACCTTAAAAACACATGTTTTTATGTTTTATGTATTTTTTTTAATCCTGTCTGTTGGATGTCTATGATTCAAGGTGAATGAGGAACACAACGAACAGGACTGAAAAAATAGGATTCAAAAATATATTTCTATTTTTTATATGTCTGTTGTGTTTCCCATCCAACTTAAAATATATATATATATTTT
>CAFUXE010000269.1:123144-257306 GCA_903364295.1 Serranus cabrilla | reverse complement strand
GGTGTGGTGTGTATCTCACCTCTCTTCAGAGTTATACAGCCGAGCGAGACCAAAGTCTGCGAGCTTTATTTGACCTCTGAATAGGACGAGGAAAAAACAAATTAAGTGCGGTCGGGGAAATCGTGTGTGGCCGTGCAATAAAAACACAACAGTATTTAGGACTCACTTGTTATTGAGCAGGATATTGGAGCACTTGATGTCTCTGTGCAGGAAGTTCTTCTTGTGGCAGTAATCGAGGCCCTCCAGCAGCTGTCGCATGAAGGACTTGATGTGGCTCTCGTTGAAGTGGACCAGACCGGACTCCAGCAAGCCCATCAGGTCGTGGTCCATGTACTCAAATACAAGATAGAAAGCACCTGAGATGAGAGGATAAAGATTTAGTCATGCTGAACAAACGGATGTTGTGTGGGGCGATTATGAGCCACACTGAGTGAAAACATAATGCACCTTTATCATTCTTGAAGTCTAGAGCGTCTTCTTTGTCTGTGACGATCTCCTTCATGTTTATGATGCTCTTGTGGTTGAGTTGTCGCAAAATCTTAATCTCTCTGATGGCTGTGATTGGGAAGCCCTCCTTTTCATTGTCCAGCCGAACTTTCTTCAAAGCCACCATTTCAGCTGGGAAACGGAAGGAAAAACAAGTCATGTCAAGACTACAGACATGGTCAGGATTTTCTTTTATTGCAACCCAAAATCCCCCCCACAATATAGTGGGATTTCTTCCTGTAAATATAGTGCAATATAATGTCCATATGTGTTTTGTGCATTTACAAATTGTACAAAATCCCACCATAATGGTACAGGAAATACTGCAAGTTTGTTACCAATATTTTACTGTATTAAGAGACAAACTCACCGGTGTCTTTGTCTTTAGCTTTGTACACCTGACCGTAGGTGCCTTCGCCTGTGATACCAATGATTTCAAACTTGTCCACACAACGTTTACCCCAATCTATCTCCGTTTCTTTAAATTCTCCGTATCTTGGGCCACAAATTCTGGAAAGGATAAGACAATATTTCAGTGGCATAAAGGTGAATAAACGGCAAACAATACCAGAAGAGAAGATGACACGGGGCTAAATAAATGCACAGCAACATACTTGGGTCTTCGGCGAAGTGTTTGGGACTTTTTGTCGTCGGGTGGGCTGTGTGGGGAAGACGTGCCACCGGGAAGTTCAGGGGGGAGAGGCAAGTCGGTAAGAAGCGGACGGGCCTTCCTGTCTGACTTTTTCTTCCCTGAGAGCAAGCTGTCCTTCAAGCTGATAGGAGAGAAACACAGAGACATAGAGTGAGAGTAAGTCTTGATAATCATGTATAAAAAGTTCATAAGAATTCTAGTTTAAGTGGCCCAACACACCCGTACCTTTCTCCTTTATCCATGTGCTCGAGCACAGTCTGAGGCAGTGGCAGAGACGCCAGAGTGGAGATGATTGGACCAGTGGCTCGTTCCTTGTCTCTGCTCTGTCCAGATGCTGGTGGTTTCCTCTTGTCCCGATGTACGGAGTCATCTCTCCCCTTTCCGTCTCTGTCCCTGCTGGTTTGTTGCTCAGCGGTCCTCTTGGACGTCCTGTCAGAGGGCGACTGGGGCTGGCTTGATGTGGGAGTTCTGGGACCTTTCTCGGGTTGTGGCGGGGAAGGGGGGCGGCCCTTTCTGGTCGCATGATTGGACTTCGGGCTGGGCTGGTGAGCGGTTGAGGGGCCCTTGGTTGGAGTTGATGTGTTGCTGGAGTTCTTGGCCTTGGCAGCTGCTTCTGCGGCTTTTACTTTTTTCTGCTTGCTGAGTTCAGCGGCGAGGCTGGATTTGAAGGTGAGCGTGCTTGGCGAGAGGCTAGAGGGGCGACTGCGAGAGCGAGAGTGGCGGTGACGGCTGCGAGAGCGTGAATGCCTTGAGGATGAATAAGGACTTCTGCTACGGGACCTAGCAGATCGCCTGGAAAGAAAATGACATGAGACACCTTTTTAGATTTTGTGTCAACAATAGAAACTTCATGTGACAGTTTTATATACCTACAGAAAACCTTGTGGTTATCTAATCAAAATACAGAACACAAAAGGAGAGTTATTACACTAATGCCACATGCAGACCATTCTTAAATATTTATTCTCCCGTAGATACATTTTTCTCATTACTTTACGGGAGCATTTCTGGCTCTATGAGTCAGATTCTTGCTGTTAGTACTCTGTGATTTTCATATGTTTACTGTGGAGGGACAACAAAACATTGAGGGGGACGCGTTCCCTGAGTCTAACTTGATATTTACGCCCATGCATGCAGGACTTTTTTTTCTCACCCAAGAGACAGTCAGGTCAAAGGTTTTTGGAAAGGCACGCCAGTAAATATTAACAGAATGTAAGAGGCTTCAAAAAACACAAATGTTACAACTTTGTCTCTGCCTGGGCTGCCCCTCTAAGAAACTAGGGGGACATTTTGACTATTTTCTGACATTTTATAGACATAAGGATATAGGAACTTACCTGACATCTGGACTTGGGCTCATTGATTTTCTGTATGGGCTCCTTGATCTCCTGCGGTTTCCATAAGGACTTGAACCAAACTCTCCTTGTTCATAGGGACTGTGTCGGCCATAACTTGGGGACCTGCGCCAGTTTGCTGGGCTCACTGGGGACCGCTTCCTTTTGTTGCTGGAGTATGAACTGGGTGATTTTGGCATATTATATGCCCCATACCCATCTGCATCCCGGCTGTAATAAGCTGAACTCGGAGAGAGTCTTTTGCTCCCATAAGTTGGACTTCTCCTAGATATTAGTTGGTTATAACCACCAGGAGATTGGTAGCTATATGAGTATGCTGTCCCATAGGGACTTTCTGATTTGAAACCAGGACTTCTCCTGTATGCCCTGAGGTCTTCACGGTCATCTCTGTAAGATTGTGGTGCATCTCTGTATGCAGATGGGGGCTCTTTGTCAGATCTTGTTTTACTTTTGTGCCTTTTTGAATCCCTTTTATCTGCAGATTGTGAGGACTGGGACGTCCTCTTACCATTCCTGTCACTGCTCCTTGTAGTGTCTCTGTGATTTTTAGAGCCACTAAGGCTACCTCCACTCCTGGCTTTTAAGGAGTCTCTCTCGCGGCTCTGGCGGTCCTTTTTCCTGCCTGGCTCCTTCTCCTGCCTGCTCCTCTCAGATGGTCCTCTTGTTTGCTCGTCCTTGTTAACGCACAGTGCCTCCCGATCTTTCGGGTGACTCCTGTCCGGGGATACTGGTCCATTATAGTCACCAAAGTCAACATCGCTGAGTCGGTCCACTGAGAGCCTGTCAGCATGGGGGTCAAGTTTAGGAGAAGGGCTCCCAGAAAATCGCTCAGACTGGGAGCTCACGTCGTCATACTCTACTAGTGTCCGAAGTTCAGCGTCTTTATCAAATGCGCCCTTTCGGTCAATGTCAGGGTCTCCTGTTGTACCGGCATGCCACAAGTCTCTCCCCTTGGGCTGCCTGCGTTTCTTTTTCCTAGACGCCGACGACCGCCTCTTCTCACGGTGTCTGTCTCGCTGAGCAGCACCGCTCCCTGGCTTACTACGCCTGTCCTGCCTGTTAGCATTTCTCTGAGCAGAGGGGCTCCGACCCCGACCCTCACGAAGCACCTCTGGATTAGGCATTTATCTGACAAAATAAACCCCTTTCCCCACGTTGAGAATTATCTATAATACTATACACTTTACCTAAACTATGTTGCTTGTTGTGTCGTGGAACAAAACATTGGGCTAACAGGCTAGTTAGCTAAGCAAATTCACAATTAAGACAGCCAGCCAGCTAGCTAGCTAAATCACTTAACATTAGCATTACAAAGCTAGCTCGTTTTAGGTTCAATCAAAAAGTAAGTTACCCCAACACGGTTGTTACTTCATGACACTTGGTGCCTGTAGGTTCCGTCACATAAAATCCACAATATGCTGTGTAGCTAAAGAGCAAGCAACCATTGTACTCCAGGACGGAAATCTCCCAGATTTGCGAGCTAATGGTTGTCGGTTTAGCCAGTTAGCCTCCAAAAGCTAACCAGCTAGACATTCCATTTCATGGTCAAAGCACAGGCCCAAAGCGGATCTATATTTAAAATCCAGTTCTCCTGTAATGTTGCAGCCCGTGCGAGCGTGTAAATCCATTAACCAGATAGTGTTAAAGTTGAAGAAAGAAAGTCCGTCTCCTTCTCAAAAACTTCCATCACTCTCCAATGTGCAACAAGGAAGTGAATAGCACACGAGTTGGGGCACCGCTAGCCAGCTAGCTGCTAGCACAGTTAGCCACCTAGCTTTCTTTTCTCCCTGCGTGGAGTTCAATGCAACTCAGTCCAGATGCAATATAACAATGCTGTTTAAAAGCCACGTCTGCCTCCGCGGATCCCGCCGGGTTCTTGCTCCCCTTTCACCGCCGCATAGTCCAAAAGTAGCAGACGTGTTTCCGGGCGAAAAATGGCTCCACAATTCGTTGAATTTATTTCAAAATATTGTAACTTTGTTCGCAATGTGGCTAACGGTACAAGTCGCCAGGGCCCAGACAGCTTTCAAACTACAGGCCTTGTGCGTCGGTGTGAACCAATGATACCCGTATGCGTAATCCAGATCAGCGGTTACGTCACCGCCAAGGGAAACCCCTACTATCAAAATATAACAAATAAACTGCAGCAAGATCGGCACGAGAACAATAATAATAACGATGTAACTATCACATATAACATATTTAATAGAACATAACATCTTTTTCCTCTTGTCGATTAACTAGGACCGCTTGGGATGCTTTTCAGTCTTATATAACAAAAGTTTGGTAATATTTGCACTTTTCTGAATAAAATAACAAACTAAAAAAAAAATGTAAACTGTTTATTAAAAAAGACAAAGTGCTTTTGAAACATTAGGGAACATTATTCCCTGAAACATCTGCTTTAATATGTTTATACTTGTTTATAAATGTACTCCTCTTATTTACAGTATGTATTTACGTTTATGCATGTGTCCTTCATATGTTCATTTTAGGTCATATATATTTTTGTGTCACCTGTATTTAAGTTTGTATTTGGAGAATTGATTGCAAATCTATCCAAAAAAAATAACAATTATATATATAAATACTTACAAGATGCTGTTTGTTATTATAATAATCCAGATGCTGGCTCTCTTAAACACACTTCTATTTGTAACATTATGTTTAAAAAAATGTATTTTTTCATGTAACTTTCCTTAATCTGCTAATTTCTTACGTTCATGTTTTTATATCCCTCATGATCAAGTCTGTATTTACCTTTATTGTTGTTTTGCTGAATACTTTATATTACTTTATCTTTTAATTACCCCTTTTTACTTTTTTTACAGTGTTTTTGCTTGAGTTTATCTTTAAGTATAAGTCAATCATTACCTATTTTATTTTAATATCCTTGTGTTGTGGGTTGTGTTGCTGAAAAGTGCAAATTCAATAAACTTTATTTAAAAAATATACTAAAATACTGAGTACATTAACCCATCTCTCTTGATTCTCAAATCTTTAAGACACCAATATATTCCCACATTATCTGGAAACTATTCACAAAAAAATGTTAGCATTTAATTCATGTGCATGTTGCTAAATACATCTGCATTTCACAGTAAATCCTATTTCTAAAACTCAAGTTCCACTGTTATAAAACAGCTTACAGTAACTGCACCATATCCATTTCTGTACTGTGGTAAATCAATACTTCCCCTTATCCTCCTCAGTGGCCTTGAGAGGACCATAAACGCAGCACAACGAATCAGTGTGAGCACGTAAACACACAAGAACTATTTTTGTAGTCCAATTTTGCCTTAAGTACCATTAACCATGACAAATCTGAGGTAAAGTCATAAGAAAATGTAAAAAATAAAGTGAAAAGATGTAATAGAGAATTCACTGCTTTGATATTGTAATTATGGGATATAATTCTTTGAATCCCGACACCTGCAGACACTTCTTTCCTATTAATCAAATGAAAAAAAAAATAGAAGAATTCCCAGAGGAAGCTCAGTGTAATAACTCAAGTCAAGACAAGGATCTCCACACAAAGAACACCTGAATACATTAGGAAAATGTTATTAGTAATATCCACTTTATTTGCCATTTCCAAATAACTCACAAAAAAATGAATTGAAATGTAAGCTTCACCTCTTGCATTCACAAACAGATAGGCTACATTAGTGGTTATGTTCAAAATAAGTAAACATGAAGGAAAACATTTAACTGATGGCATACATACAACCATCCAATCAAAGACAAAGATATCTACTCTTTATTCCAAGGGTATTTATATAAAAGGCAAAAAAACAAGTTATTTGAGGACAGTTTGCTTGTAGCTTTCACACAAATATCTGTTTTAGTATCACCCCGCAAATCTTACTGAAAATACTCGGGCCATCAAGTCTGTTAACATGAAGACAAAGTATTATGAATGTTTGCTTCTGAAAAAAACACTGAAACAAGAATTAGTGTTCAGCCAATGTTAGAGTAAGCAAGCACTATGGTGGTCATTGAAGTAGCTTCTGATGAATTCACACAGCAGTTAATGTTAATGGCCGTAAGCGAAGGAAGGTTTGCCATAACAGACTGGGATTCTTCCACCATGTGTCACTTTCTGCGCCTGCCACTTTAACTTTCAGGTGTTTAAATCATGTTTATGGTGTACTGGAGGTTAGCCCTTAAAAAATATTAACGAAACTACTTTCCAAACATTCTGACGCCCAAACATTTTGGGTTCTGCCTCACATATCTTTAAACTCCAACTCTCTCTACTGTGTGCTTTTCAGTTTACATGAAATACCACGGACATTCTTTTGCATTACTGTGTTTTTATACAATTAGCACACTGAAATATATGACAAACAAAGCCTGTAATCAAAGCCAGAAAGTGCTCATATATATGTAACTCAGGGAATCGATGAGGCGATGCTTTCAAATACAAAAAACAGCTCACAATATTTGAATGATGTTGGGTTTTTTTAAGCTTATATGTTTTTAGTGCACTCGCTGACATGGGTTTGAATTTCTCCCAAGTTTTGTGTTCTTTTCCTCTTTTAAAACGATCTTTTTATTTTTGCATAGACTCCAGTGTTGGGCATCCTAATGGTTAGGGAAATTCTTTTATGTAAATGGTTAGTTGTTGCTGTCGGGATTGCACGCAAACACATTTACTATTTAAAGGTATATTATGCAGGATGGCATAGAAAAATAATCCCCCACAATCATCACTTATGATGCAATATGTCTGTATCTGGTTGTGGTGTATTTTCCTGTCATTTTGCTGTGTTTTAGACATTTCTGAGGGTCAGGCTTCGGGCATAAAGCTATAAAAAGTAAAAACAAATGAAAACACATATAGCAAAGCATAAAAACAAGTGGAAAAAGCATCTTCCAAAACCAGATAAATTTAGGGTTGGCTTCATTTTCACTGAGCCAGGGAGGGACCAAGTTTGGATTTACAAACATTCCTGCATAGTATGCCTTTAAACTGGACAGTGAAACATAGCAATTACATCTGGTTGGTGTTTAGACTTTAAAATATAATAAAAAATAAATAATTTTATATAAGTTAGGAAGAAATAAAAGAATGGCTCAGTCATAAGGGGAAGTAAGAGAAGAGATGGGCAGATTTCACAGTGTGTTTTGGTCTATGTGATTTATCGGTTAAATCACATATAGCATTCTCATTTTTGCCAATTTTTTACACTGTTTCAATCTTCACTCGCCTGTAAAATTACTACATGAGGAGAAGGAGGAAATGAACAGATCAGGTATTTCATTAAAATGTCTCTACAGCTTCATAACACGGGGCAGCCTTGCACAAAATGGAGCAAAGGTAAACAAAGTAGTCAGTGACCTCTAAACTCTGCACATCATTGGCAGGCTAAGATTACAGGCGAACAGGAAGGGTATCAGGGAGGATTATTCACATTCACAATGGACAGAGAGGCAACAGTGATGCACTGTACATGAATTACTAAATCCCTCGCAACTTTGCATTTCCATCCCAGGCCATTTTCAGTGAAATTCATTAAGTTCCTTCATCAGTTTTGCAAAGATTTACACAAACACTGCTCACTATAGCAAGTTGTCATTCACTTCCTTTATAAGTGGGCACTTGTTTGTACTAGCTAGCATTTTTCTTTGGTGACTGAGAGCAACTTTTTTTGGACAGGAACCACCCCACTACCATCAAGCCCGCATTCATTTTTTAATATTATCTGCCTTAAAATCAATCAAATATTTTTTTTTCCACTTGAGTCCCTATTAAGATTTCCATTTAAGTAAAAAACGAAGAGACTACAAGCTTCGTGATTAAAAGTCTGAGCCAGGAAAAGAAAAATAGGGAAAATAAAATCTTTTCATGACTGGAAGCAATTTATTTTCTAAACTTTAAGATGACAGCATGTGAAGGATGTAGTGTTATGGAATCACCTTTTATCAGAGCACCAGGGATTCCTTGCAAAAAAAAAAGGCAATAAAAGTCACTGGCCGAGTGAGGTAAAACTTCTGAAATGTTATAATTGAAAAAGGTTCAAGTGTTGTAAAATCCCTCATGGATTTAGGGTCATGACCAATGTCGTTTGTGCATTTGAGAGCACTCAACCGAGTGACGCAAAGGGGAGAGAATATGGAAATATTAGTGCGCTTATCTTCCACTGGTTGATATGATCGAGGACGAGAGAAGAAAGAAAAAAAGTGACTTCACAGATAGATCTAAGTGTTCACAACCTTACCAAGTAGTAAAACTGAGATGCAAAACAACAAACAGGAATGGCATCAAATTCCGGCTCCTAGTAACGATCCTTCAGTTAAAATGCTTCATAGTTTCACCAGTGCAATGTACATTTCCTTGGTGGCACTTGATGAATTCTGGGTTGACACTACACTGCTGAGTCTGTTTGCTAAGTTTCCTACCCAAGCTCCAGTTCCTGCTTCCCCATTTAAACCTTGGCTCTGACAATTTCATTTTCATCTCTTCTTTTGAACTGCACAGTTGTCTGAATATATTATACACATCAAACTTTACAATGAAAGGTTTTGTAGCTTTTTAAGGCTCAGCTTCTTGACAAGCTTAAAGCCTAAATTAAACACCATCCATTTATTACACTCTGTAATGTGGTCAGAATAAGAGAGAGAGTACATAAATTATTTGGAGTGTCAGCACATAAAAAGTTAGAGCTATAAATGGTGTATGGAGTGCCACCTTACTACTTCCTGACGCACGGTCAGATGTCCTGTTAGCCAGGAACAGAAAGTCATGGTCAGGTATGGGCACAAAATAAATGCAAAAGTCTGAGAAATGTATATGTACATAAGCAGCTGTCCTGCTCTCTGTTACCACTATAAAATACAGCATCTCTCTCTAATTCTCTTGGCCAAACTTTTACTTTTCTTCTTCCCGTTCTTCTCTTTGCTGTCCTCCATTTTCCTCGCCCGGATCTCTCTCATCAGGTCAAAGAACACCTGTTAAATAAAACACATAAAGAACAGGTTCACGATTCTGTTTGCTCAATATTAACCATGTAAAATACATCCACACTTATACTTATACGCCACAATACTCTGACGTTTTCAACCCCTAAAACAGAGACTTAAGATAAAGCTGCTGACCCTGTTTTAGTTTGAAAACTCCAGTATTGCATTTTAAAACAACAAACACAAAGTATTTTATTTCAGGGATACTATATATTCTAGCAAAAGGCACCTTTACTTATTTTAAAAACTTAAAGTAAAGTTTGAGGGAAAAAAGACATTAAAATCATGTGTGGTGTGAAAAGGAGATTTTATTTTCAGGCCATATTACCTGGCTCCATTTATAGCTGTGCAGTTAAATTCTGCATGTTATAATCCTACTTCTGCCTACATGTGTAGAAGTAAAGCTATTCATTAAGCGATTAGTGAAAATTCCCCTGTACTGCAGCATTATAAGCTCTCCATGAAGTGCCGGTCATGTGATTTGAAGTATTTTCAAGTTTGTTGATGTGTAAAGATTATTCTGAAAACTTGTGTGAACAGAGGTTTTCTTTTTAAGACGTATGTGAGATGAATTAGTACTGACATAGCCTGAGCTGGTCAAACTAACCTTGTCAACATTGGCACGGGTTTTGGCAGAAGTCTCCACATAGCACACGCCCCACTGCTCCGCACGTGCCTTCGCCTCGTCTGCGCTAACCTGCCGTCGGTCGTCCAAATCTGACTTGTTACCCACCAAAAGAAAGGGCACATTCTCGTCCTCCTTCACTCGCAGAATCTGCTCTCTGCAAAAACAGACATGAATTATGTAAATAAAAACTATACTTCTGAAAGTAGCTTCATAAAAACTGCAGAAAATACAGTTTCCTTTAATAATGTTGCAGGATTTCTAAGCAGCATACACTGTTTATGCATTCCAACCGGGGAGGAATACCTAATGGTCGCTGTCATTAAGTCCTAATGGAAGGAAATGTGTCTCGTTAAAATATTGTGTGCTACTGGACCTGAAGTCGACTGTTGCTGCAAATGATTCCAGTTCTGTGATGGAAAATACACAGAGGAAACCCTCGCCGCTGCGGAAGTAGTTATCTCGGATGGCTGCATAGTCCTCCTGTCCAGCTGTGTCGAGGATGTCAATCTGTACCTCCTCTCCGTCCAGCACCACTTTCTTCCTGTAGCTGTCTGCTTTGGTGGGCTCATAGTCTTCGACAAACTGGGATGGGAAAAAAATGCTGTGGTCAGTTTGTTTATTTATTATGCAAACTAAAGAGCGTTCCTCTGTCAATTACTTCTGAATTTTATTGTCTGTTGTGATGCAAGTTGCTCACCTCATCATACATGAACTGAAGCGTGAGGGCTGATTTCCCCACTCCACCACTGCCCACCATTATCACTTTGTGAAGGGCTAGAGAGTTCTGCCCTTTTGGCTTAGCAGCTGCCATGGCTTTGTGTGCTGAGAGATCCGAGGGTCAAAGGTAGAAAGTTCAAGGTGGAGCTGGAGGTGGAGGGAAGGATTGTGAAATGAAGACTGTAAAATCCAGCTGCAACAAGGGGCCAAATGATAGTTCCTGGGGAGAAAAAAAGAAAAGAGAGAAGAAATCCTAAGATGTTTCATCATCGTTTCCGAGGCTCTGGATTCCATTTCTGCAGTTAGATTGCAAAGCCATCATCGTGTCTCATAGCAGTAAAATAAAACCAGGAGAAACTGCCATTACACTGTAAATGTAGTGCAAAGGATTATTTCTCTGCACCTGGTTAAGACTATAGTGAGATAAAATGTGGTAATGACCTCACTGGCACTAGACTGATGCATTAGAAACGGTTTTATAATAATGATCTTTCATTATTATTCCTCCCTGCAGCTATGTGTCTGCAGAAAGATTATATATCCCCTTTAAGTGGCTATAGTGGATACGGCTCCTTTACTTTTTCTTTGCAAGGAAAGTCGTAGAAAAATATCAAATTACTGAGAAAATAATAACAGTGTTTCCCCAAGCAATATGTAGTTATTATTTGGGTGATTTAAACAAAAATATCTGCATGATTAAAGTTAGAGAAAAAAAAGGTCTGCCAGAAAGGTACATGCATTGCACACAATCTTATAGATCAGCAAAAGGACAAATTGGAAGCTACCTCATGAATGTAAATGCTATGTTGCAGCCAGCTTTCACATGCTGGATATCAGACCACCACTAGAGTTGCAACAACAAGCTGACTAATCGATTAGTCTATTAACAAAGATTAATCACCAAGTAGTGCGACAGAGGAATAATCATTTTTAGTACATTTCTAAGCAAAAAAATCTAAGATTTTCATCTTCCATGTTTCTTAAATGTGTGGATTTTTGATGTCTGTCAGATAAAACAAAGCATAAGACATCACCTAGGGACCTGGGAATTTTCACAGTGCTTGTTTCACTATTTATTGACAAAACAAACAGTAGAGATAAGAGTCAGCAGATTAATCTAACAAAAATAAGCATTAGTTGCTGTCCTAACACCACACAATTTGCAAACCTTCCACTCTTTCTTTGAAAAAAACAAACAACATCAATGATAAAAAAAGATAAGCTTAACTATTGTACATCATGATAAACAGTTAGCAAATTCCACTATCCCAGGAAGAACCTGTGAAAGCCATTTAGCAAAGAAATATAACTTTTTAAAATGCTTCTGAGTAACATCTGGCAATATTTTCCAAACTTTGACAGGACTGGATAAAATCTAACATATGTCAAAGCCATTTAGTGGTTACTTTCCCATACTGGACCGTCCAAAAAAGACTATGGGAATACCATGAAGTGTGTTTTAATGCCCTTTCCCTATCACAGGCCCACAGAAAACCTCTGGGGATCAGGGTTAAAGATGGGAAAGCAGCCAATAGGTCATTATCCAAATTAACAAAAGGGTGTATGCACTTTAAGTCAATATTAAGATTTAGTGCAGGAGGATATGTACTTTTACTTAAACCATTTAAAAACCCCACAGTAAGTAAATATATCTTTTAATAAACGGTTTGTAGTCTGATAACCCATATATGTAACATTTTAACTAACGTTTACAGCGACAAAAACAAGTATGACCTCATAATTAGGCGTAACTGTAATTAGGTGTGTCATCATAACAGCTAAACACGTTTATCATGAAATTGGTTCAAAACCGTTAATAACACTGGCACGACAACAATACAACATTATGGTGAATACTGTTGGCTGACAAAGCCACGATTTTACCTTATTATAACAACCACATATGATTAAAATGATAAATAACAGCACGCAATACTCTAATATCCATGTTAAGTTATTAGCAAGTTAGCTGGGGACATGTCAACAGCAGGTAAACTAGCTAGCAGGTTGATTACAGTGGGGCGACGTGGCTAACAAGCTAACTAACCAACCCGAGCAGGTTAACGCCACCTGGGCGTTAATTAATTAACATCTGAGGGAAGTTCAACATAAAGGTAGCGGCTCATATGAACACACAAAACCCTTTAAAAAATCCGATAACCAGCAACAGATGTTCGGTCGATCCTCGCTAGCCACAGCTAGGGTCAGGCAAAAAAGGGCTAGCAAGCGTTAACAAGCAGCTAATCACAACTAAATGATGCAGCGTAAAAAAAGAGAGCAAACATGAGCAGCAGAAAGCGTTAAAACAGCAGTATTTGTGTGACTAACATGACCTAGCGGGAAATTAAACAGTACTCACCTCGGTACGACGTTTCACGGAGGTTGAATTATGGTGGCAAGATGAGAAGACTCAGCTAGCTACTTGTTAGCTCATGGCTAGCTCCCTTGCTAACTCCGGAGACTTAGCAGTAGACCGACTGCACGTCCTCCTGTGGGCTTGGCTCAGTCTGACAACGCCCGCCCGCCTGGGAGAACCAGACTGTTTGACTTTTTGTGTAAATATTACACCAATTTCTCACTACTAAAAACATAGCAGGCAAGTTATGAATAATAATATAATTTCTGAGTTATTTATGTTCCTTGTTGAACGTAAAATACAGATTAAGGGCAGTGGATTGAACATAGATAATTGGTTAATTGGATGATCCGCATAAATGTTGGCACGTTTGTTCAGGTGGAGACCCTTTGTCGAGTCAGCAAGAGTGTTAAACTCTCAGGAGACAGGTAATGTTGGTTGTTTTTGTATTTTATATTGATATTAACACAAGACACCATGTGCAAAATGTGATTTTTGCTTTGCTTTGCTTCCATAACATGTTTTTTATTTCCAGATTAGTGGAAAGAAACCTCCAAAATACAAATTCAAGTGTTTATTTGACTGTTTCTTGTCAGTTTGTGTCCATAGATTTTTCCTAAATTAACCAAAAAAAGATAATTCATTATTTGCATATGTATGCACAAAGAAACTCTGTAATTCAAGAAAAGGCCATTTTCTGAAAATTATTATATTTCATACTGAAGGTTTTTACAGTGGCGTTTTATTTTTGCTTATCACTCAAAGATTTAGATTTTTAAGATTTCTCTTGTGCAATAATTAAGCATACATTTCCAGATTTAAACAAAGTTCCAGGGAACTTGCATTATAAAAGGATCATTGTCTTAATATAGCCTTAATAATAAACTGGGGAAAGTTCATGATGATAACCTGTGATTAACATTTTTTCGTGTCCCCTCTTGAAAAAAAAATCACAAATATAACTGTGTAATTTGTCTTAAAACTGTAGAAAATTGAGAAGAAATCTAAGATACAACTATAAATTTAAGCTTGCAGAAACTGATGTTTTAATATTTATACTGTCTCCTTTTATATAGGCCTTAATCATGAAGTCCATAATCTCTGAGTTGCACTTGAAGTTTGCAGAGAAGACCTGGAATGAAACCTTTCAGCTTGTCCGCAGATGTATGGTAAGACAAAGTCCAGTAAACGCTGCGTCTGTCTTCATCAGCTTGTTAGTTTAACTCCCCCTTTTTTTAAAATACAAAAAATACAATACGTGATGATTGCCTAAATACAAAGTTATGTTACTGAAGAGCTCCTCTGATAAGATGATGTGCTGCAAACCAGGAACTGGTGTGGTCATGCACTGAGAGTGAGATCATCTCTCCTGGAACACACAAGTCTTTGTTGAAGCAGTTTGCGTTGACGGTTAGTTGTTTTTTAACTTGCCTTCGAGGCCTCAGCTTTGTTCCTAGTGTGTTTTTGTCACTGCCCTGTTGGGGAAGACAATCACTATCTGTTCGTTGCAGCATGCTTCACTTGCAGATGTTTATCATTTGACAACATGTTTAGGGCCAAACATGCACAGCTTCATACATGCTGCTGTCTTTTGCTCAACAAAAAGGCTGCAAAGTTGCTCCTAAGTGTTTTAAGCACTGCTATGCTGAGACTATGAGAGGGTGTGTTAGTTTTCTTTAGATCCGTCATGGGTGGAGCTGCAGGATAGATAATACTTTTGGATTAATAGAAAGTGGAGCTTGGCAGTGGTCAGTCTCTGGAGTCTCGTAAGGAAACTTGATTACTTGGTGGTCTTGAAGTGTTGTGTGGTCCAAGGGGATCAGGCAGCCGGGGATAGTCATACACTTTCCTGCCAGCAGTGATGCTGCAGAGGACTTTTATAGGACCGGGATTCTCAAAAACAAAGCGGTGCTCGCTGTATTTTCACAGGCAGCTTCCATGGCTTTTAAAAACATTCCCATCCCAAAGTGCAAAGCATCCAAATGTCAACATTTCCCTTTGCCATGGTGTCATAGGATGGGCTGGGAGGACCCAACGCTGTTTACACAAGGATGACTTCGCCACACAACCGCTCCATTGTGTTTTCTTTTTTCTTTCCTTTGTCCCCCAACAGGACAAACCCAAAGATGAATCCAATCCCTGTAAGCCGCTGGTTAGATCACTGGAAAGGCTGCAAGAAGTGTTTAATGGTAGGACTCTGTATGTTATGGAATGCCATTAGAGTCATTATAATATAAATGAATAAATGCCTAAATATGCCAATAAAATAAATGTCTACAAAATCCTGAATTAAATAAACGAGGCAATAAAAACATGCTAGAATAAATAAAGGAGCCATTAACATCTAAATATGTTTGCTTATTAGTTCAATAATAAATGTAGAATTAAATAAATATGGCTATGAAATAAATCCTGAAATAAATAAATGAGGCAATAAATATATTAATACATTTTCCTATTTAAATAATAAATATGGTTATAAAATAAATTCTAAAATAAATAAAGGAACCAAAAATATATAATACATTTGCCTATTAGAAAATTAAATAAACATATAAATAAATGAGGCAATAAAAATATGAATTTGCCTATTAAATAAATATGGCTATGAAATTAATACACATGGCTATAAATATATGAAGAAATTTGCCTATTAATTAAATAAATATTGCTATTTACTACATACTGAAATAAATCAGTGAAACAAAAAATCCATAAATATATAAATAAATACACACAGTTTAACACATACGTTTCATTTATTTTTCAAATAACTTTTTATTTATGTCATGGAAATTTTATTTAATCATTATAAATTTCTTTGCTTCCATATTCTATAGTATGGTATCCGCTGTCTGTATTTTAGTAAATGTGTGTCAGTTTACTTGTTTCAGTGTCGTCCATGAACACCATGAGGTCTCGCCTGGAGATGATTGCCAAACAACAAGGGTAGAGAGTTTTCTTACATTAAAGCCCTGAAAAACTCCTTTATTGGTTAAATTATTATTATTTCAGAGCTTAAATTCTCTATTTCCTCAGAATGGGCTTCCACCTCACGGAGGCCACCTGCTACCTGACGGCGGACCTGTTCTACCTGGAGGTGGTGCTGCTGCCGTGTGGGGGGGTGGAGGAGGTCAAAGTGGCTCCACACGGAGGCTCCCCTGCTGTAAGTGGACACTCTGCCTTTCACATAACCCCCCTTTACTCACTCTGCATGATAATAAAATGAAACTGTCTTGCAGCCCAGTGAGTGCTTTCTTCAGCTGCTGAGGTAAGCATGGCACATTTTACGGCCCGTATTTTTGCTTCCGAGCTGCAGGTGACAGCGTCATTAAAAGGATTACCAGAGGATGAATAGTTTTAGATGCTGATTGTACGGTTTCTACACAGGTCAAAACATTTTGCTGAGTTCGCCCTGAAGTTGGCAGGCCTCTTCGCCCAGTACAACATCCCTGGAGACAAGTACCTCCTCCTTAATTATTCTGGAAGCATTAAAACTTTGGGCCTCTCGCAATCATTCAGCTTTTATGTGCATTTGTCTTTTTTTGTTTGTTTCAGTGAGGTGAAATTGAAATTGTTTGCCTCTCTGCAATGCCTTGTGAAAGACTTGGAGCAAATGACACATTTGCCGAGGTAAGTAACATAAACATAACATAAAATCAGATAGAGACTTTATTTTTGAGTATTATCAATAAGATGCAAAAAAGAGAAAATGCACTGATGCCAGAAATGGATAATAAAGCAGTTTTTTAATACGTGCTGCAGCGATTATTTATACAGTTTTTTCACAGTTCGTACTTACATAAAAAAATGATACTATAATTAGGAGATTATTTGCCCCATACTGACATTTGTTTTGTGGCGACCTCTAGTGGCCTTATTGGGATTAAGTTCGGTGATGCAGTATAAAGAACAAAAAGGTCCATTTAAGGAAAGAGGGCGTCAATTTCTGCATGTAAATGCATCACGTTCTTAGTTATTCTAACTACATCCAGTAGTTCTGTTTTTTACCCAAACCCTGATCTTTTTCCAAGCCATAATCAAATTGTTTTGTTGCCTGAACAAAAGTATTGTATGTCTGTCTCAATAATAATTCTGTCTGCATGAGGTAATTTGGTTGCAAATAAATTTCCCAGTGGGGGATTAATAAAGCTGTCCAATAATAATCTAAAATCTGGATCAGCAGAGTTGTTCTGCTTTCAGGGTGCCGGAGGACTCCGACCCTCAGGTGGACATGATCAACAACGGCAGGATTGGGCATCTGATGACTGGAAAAGAAGGTACAAAACACCAAGAAGAAAAACTCAAGCTATGCATTTATATTTTCCTTCATTAATATTTAATTCATCACTTTAGATTGCCCCCTGAAGATCCAGTTCTTCATCCCCCCGACTGATGGAATAAAGCCCGCAGACTTACGTAAGATGCTGGTTTCTGTCTTAACAGACCTGTTAAATGTTTACGTTTCTATAGAGAGCCTGATTCCTGAACTTTGTTTTGTAGAAATGACTGATGCAGAGCTGCTCATCCAGGCAGCGCAGGTGACTGTAGGTGACAGTGATGTGACCCACAAGCTTCAGATGGCGTCTGTGCTCCCACAGCCTGCACAGCTGGATCCCCAGGGGTGACGCGTTACTGTTTAATCTGCCACTCAGCAGGATGCTTTTCGTTTTACTTCCCACGGTGAATGTGTGTCGATGTGGTGAATCTGTTGCAGTCGTCCTGTGTTCCTGCCGGTGAGCGACGCGACACACGAGGCGCTGCCGGCCTGCTTTCTGCTCAGACTGCAGCCAGCAGTACCAGTGACGGCATCTTTTTTTAACAAGCTCAGACAGATTACAGGTCAGTGAAGAGGGTGAACAATTTAATTATAGGTATCACCATGAAACTTCCACAGCTGAATACTTGCCTTAAGACAAATATTTTTCCTACCAAGTTTTCTGAAAAGGTAAATTATTAGACATGTCCTAATTTGCAGAACAAAAAATCTGAACATTGATTGAAGATATATGAACAAACCCCTTGTTAAGAAATTTAAAAAATATAGATGGGAATATAACTGGAAAATTAAGTGTATGCAAGTGCTACTAAAGTGGAGATTTCTGGTTTAGATAAGTGTTTTTAAATTACCTTTAAAGATATCTCTTGTAAAATTACATAAAAATATTATAGAGTTAAAGAAATAACTTCTTATCAACATGAAACTTCCCCAGTCGATTACTTACATTAAGACAATCATTTTTGAATGACAAGATTTCTGATATTTAATGTCTAAATATGCAAACGAGACATTGTCTAATGCAAACTTTTGGTAAATTTAGGAGAAATCTACAGATGCAAATAAACAATGTGATGATTTATTCTCACTAGTCTGTCAAGAGAGATGTTATGGTAACAAAATCTCAAAATGTACCAGTGCATTAAAAGTGTAGTTAGTGTCAAACTTTAAAATTCCCTATTTGAACACTAAAAGCATCACTGTCTCTTGCTCTCCTGCTCCCTGTGTGATATTTCATAGACGTGGCCATACCAGATGTTGACCTGCAGTGGGCACCCTTACCCACACTTCTGATGAGGCGTTCAAGTGCAGACGGCCATGTGGAGACATCAGATGAGCAGGATGCTATTTTTACAGTGGTATGTGATCGGCTCACAGGGTTCATTAGAAGTTAAATCATGACACCAGCTTTAGATGCATTGTGCCTTTTCTCCGTCCAGCCTCTGTCTGGCGGTGTGCTGCACAGTTATATCCTCCCTGGAGCTGCTTGGGAGGCGCCTGCACAGAGAGCGACTGTCGTGGACCGGGTCCCCTTCACCCACCCTGCACACGTCCCCGTCCTGCTGGAGCTGCTCCGTCATCAGTGCGTCATAAACACCCTGCTGAGGAGCTGCATCGCCGGGACAGGTAGGAGACTTTTTTATAACAAAGAATTAATAAAAAATGAAAGTTTGTCCATGCAATGAAAACCTGAATCTTTATGTGCTGGTTTATTGATGGATTCTGCTCTCAGGTTTGACTTGTGACCGACACTTCGAAGTCCTTCCAGAGTCTGAGACGAGCTTTTCTGTGACCTTCCAGCGACCCGACGCCGACTCGCTCGCTGTTTGTAAGCATCTCAGAAGATGTAGAATTTTAAGATAATTGCATGGAAATCTGCAGTGGTGGAGGAAAGTATTACAAGTACAAAAATGTCTCCTCTAACTCTTAGATATTTATTACATCAAAGTGTCATCATTACTCTAATAAAGTACCTCAAATTTGTACTTCAATACAGTATAAGTAAATGTACTTAGTTACATTGTAGCACTGGAAGTCTGACTTTTATGATTATTTTTGTTATTTTCTGGCCACAGTACTGGTGAATGTATCGGACCGTCATCAGATCACCTGCACTTTGTTTGGAGCAGGAATAGTGGATCCTTCTATGGATGAGCAGCTCTCAGCGGTCATAAAGAGGTTTGATGTCATAACTTATATCTTCCTCTTATTTCATAAGGTTTAACAGGAAGCAGGAGGATGATGACTCATTAGTACATGTTGGATCAGTAGGATAATTGACTTTAACATCAGATCGATGCTTTAAAAATGTGCCAAACTCTCCATCTCCTTGTCAGGTCCTTGTCCGTCCCTGTGACCCTGAGCACGCTGTGCAGCAGGCTGGAGCAGCTCACCTCTGCTCCACTTCCTCCCAGCCTCCCGGCCACCACAGAGGCCGAAAATCACCACTCATCTCCCTCGAGCACCGCCGCGACCGACACCAACGGCGCCTCGACCACGATCTCCCAGAGTGCATCTGTGCCAGAGGACGGCTTCAGTGTCTCTGGTTCGGCCTGCTGTGCCATGTCTGCAGCCAAATCTGAGCTGCTGCCCGAAATAAACACCAGTCCCGCTGTCAACCCGTATCCCTTCACTGCTGTGGGCGTGTTCTCTAACTGGACGGCCAATCAGCTGTCAGAGCTGATCTGAAACTGCATGTTTGTTTACAGGAAGCTTTTAAAAATGTGTCATTTTTACACTTCAATAAATACTTTGGTAGTTATTTCACACCTAACATGAAACATGTCGTGTGTTACTTCTATTTCCTGTCAGCTGGAGATGCTGAGAACCTGCAGTAGTTTGTTTTTGCAAAGAAAAAAGAAGAATTTTACAAACTAGATTTGTTTTTGTACAACCCTTTATCCAAAGAAGTTGGGACTATAATGTAAAAGTTTATCAGTTTGACTATTAAATATCTTGTCTGTATTCTGTATCAGTTGAATGTAGACTGAAGGTTTTGCAAATTATTGCATTCTGTTTTTGTAACTTTTTCTTTAAAGCATCCTGACTTTTTTGGACCAAAATGAAGCCTGAACATTAAATCAATAAATCACTACTTTCTGAAGAGTTTTCTGTCCATGCGTTCCCAAAATATCTCCAAAATCCTACTTCTAGCAAAGCTTCTCTTCCAAAAGTATCTCCAGAATTAAACTTGACTTCTAGCTGGTTAAAAGTACAGTAATTCTGAAATAAAGGAGTCTCTGCAGCTGATTTTGCTCCGTGTGCGATCACACCCTCCTCCTGCAGAAAGCTGCAGTGTTTCTCGCGATGCATTCCAGTGTGGCAGAGATTGCTGCCTGTAAAGGTTTGAGGTTTGGCATTTGACCTCCCTCACACAGCCAAGGGCCGGGCTGAGTGGTACCATGTGAGCCAATCAAACTTTGTTCAAGTGCTTTCTTGATGGTTTGTAAGAACAAAGTGGAGATCAACACAATCAGAATAACAAACTGCTGGATGCATAAATAATAACAAGGGCGGGGCTCGATTTGTGATCTGCAGATGTGTTGTGACTTGGTCATTTTTTCCACTTTTAAAATAACATTTCAGTACAGAAAATTAATGGCAGTTGGTGTGAAAAGTGAAGGAGTTTAACACCTTTGTGGAATGGAAACTTACTTCCTATGTGCCAGCCAGGAAAGCTGCCAATATAGCACATATATATAAAATATCAGACATAGAGAAGCAAAATATGCACCATAAAGCTCCATGATGCAAAAATAACTGCAGTTTAAAAGACAAGCAGGAAATATTACGCAGTTTTATATATTCCTCCCTAGCTTAAAACTAGTATTAAACTGGTTTACATCCTAAACTTTAGTCTGTTTATAGTTTAACTGATTCCAAACTCCATAAATCTTCAGATTTTAAGAATCTGTGCTGATATTAAGCTAAAAGGAACATTTTATTTTAACTCGCCTACTTTTTAGACTTTTTAAATGTCTAAATAACTATGCTGAGTCATGTTATCCAAAATTTTTCCAACAATTTTCAAACCTCATTAGTCATTTGGGCATGAGTCAGCACGGTGGTTGTCTGCCAGTTTGTGCAGTTTAAAGCTGCATTTTAGCTTTGCACTTTTTAGATTATGGTTGTTTTGAACTGTATATTTTAAGCAGAAGAAGGATTTTAGTTATTAGACGCCTGGACGTTTAAAGTTGACACAAAAACTCTTCCTGACACTTCTCTAGATGCACATTTTCTCCAGAAAAGTGACTTTTATTCCCTTTCCGGCTTCAGTTAAGGGCATTTTACATTATCTGACCCTGTGATCTTCTGAGAATTTGATTAGATGGATTCGATTTGTGATGAAACCCAGCGGAGCTATATTAAACCGTGAACCTAATTAAAGAATCCAACTCAGTGTGGACCAAAATACCGTGTGACCCTCATCAGATCTGCAGGCTGTGTGCATTTAGAAAGGAATTTCAGCGTGTATGAAGAATATTAAGTCACCTGTCAACAGCAGACAACTGGTTTTGTCCTGCGACTTTCCTTCCAGATATCCAATGACCTGTCCGCCTGCTATTCATAGACACATTCCCACATGTGTGCTTAAACCATTCTCTTCTTTCAGCGCGCCTATATCCTCAGAATATTTAGGAGATTATGTGTCCTCCGCTCTGATTGGCTGACGCTCTTAAAGTCACACCTGTGGTGACATAATACTTTAATATTTATGAGGTATATGAAGGGAAATTGGATCACGGCTGCTTCCATTATGTCAGCTATAGACTATGAAAGTAACTAAGCACATTTATGCAACTTCAGTACAAGTTTGAGGTTCTTTACTTGAGTATTTCCATTTTCTGATACTTTATTCTTCTACTGCACTACATTACAGAAGAAAATATTGTACTTTTTACTCCACTTTAGATTGTTTTTGATACATTTAGTTACATTAAAGATTATATAATATAATCTGATAATAATAATAATAATGATAATAATAATAATACATTCCGCTCTTTATTAAAGACAAACATGTTGACTGGGGAAGTAAAGTTGAACAAAAAAGAAATCATAAGAAAAACAGGAGTATGTAAAAATATATGCATGCTACTAGAATATAAAGCCTATTAAGATATTTGAATAAGAAAATTGTAAAAAATAAATAAATAATAATAATATTAATAATAATAATAAAAATAAACAAAATCTAATTAAATTAAATTAAATATGTAAAAATAAAAATATGTAATAAATATTGTTTTAGCAAGTAAAGTAGAAATATGAAAAAAAGGAATACTACAATATATATAAACAAAAGTGTAAAAACAATATACTACAATAATATAATATATTGATTGATATATGCAGTATGAATGTAGTATTAATGCCAGAGTAAATCAGATTGTTAAAAGTTGAATTATTTCATAAAATTATTCTACTTTTAAGTCAGTATTGCTATTGAAATAAGCCAAATAATTATAGTTAAATAATGTAAAATACATTATTATGATTTGAGCCATTCTGCACATTGGCTCCTTTCTATTACTTTTGTACTTTTACTAAAATAATTTCTTCTACTTGTACCTGCAGTACTGTTACTTTTACTTCAGTAAAAGATGTGAGTAACTTGTTCCAGCAGTGTTTCTGACTCACAGCCTGTCTTTGGCTTATCTTTCCTTAAATATCCACATCTCCCTCCCTGGTCTGCGGTCTCTTTAAATCCAGCTCCAGTGGAGGAGAGCAGCGAGTGCTCACAAAGTTGTCTGGCCGCTGTGATTGCCCGCACTCAGCCTGATAAACAGCTGCTTACCATTTAGGGCACTTCACTCAACTTTTCTCCGAACTCCTCGAGAGATTTTTTGGTTTTGCGCTCTTTGTCCTGCGCGGATGTTCAGATATAGAAAGTCTGCGCCGCTGGAAGCTCGAGACTGGACTGTGAAGGTTTGCGTAATGCTGAGGCGTCCGCTGCTCAACATCTGGATTAACTATTTGGAGTCAGAGCTAGCGGCCCTACACAAACCTCTGCCTGTCTAGCCTATCTTTATGGAAAGACTGCCCTTTTCTCTGGAATTTAACTCCTTTTGATACAACGAGCTTTGCGCATAGATTATGTATTCTTTAAAATGGGTGCGAACAATGGAAAACAGTATGGAAGCGAGGGTAAGTGCTCTAATTACCTCTTTAAGACACGTTTTATTTGAATTCCACTTTGGAGAAAGCCTTTTATATCAAACTGGACTCCACAGAGACTGCCATGTTGCCGCTATCTGCCGCAGTTTCTCTCACAGCGGACAACAATGTGCGGTTTCTTGTAGCTTCCTTGACTTTGGACATTAGCTTCAAACTAGCACTATTCCCTCTATATCTTCAATTTTCACCCAGTTTAAGTGTTTTCTCTCTTTGTGTAGACTTTAGCTCAAGCCAGACTCCATTCAAAAAACACCACATTTTGAGAATGTGTTGCTAATATGGGGGCTGAAAGCAACGTTTAGCATTAAACTACACACGTTTTATACTTTATAAAGATGTGCAAAGATTATATTCTTCATATAAGATGCAGAGTGACATCTGCTGGTCATATTTTAAACACTTGCATTACAGTTTTGCATTTGAAGTTGAAAGAAAAACACTTTCAGCAGCTTTTATGGATATTTTACTGTTTATTTTGCACAGAAAAGTAACTTTTATTGTTTAGTTAGCTTCAGTTAAAGTCATTTGTAGTTGTGATAAAACTTCCATGGATATTATTTTACATGCAAGTATTTTAATAAGTAGCAAAAGAGATAAAACTGTTGGTTTAAATGGATTATCATCTCAAATAATGAGTCAAAAGCTGACTGGGCAGGACAGACAGTTCATCAGGAGCCTAATTTATGGATTATTTATTATATATATATATAAGTGAGTGTGTCTTTGCAGGTTGAGTGGGGGCGGGTCAGAGAGTGCTTTGGCATGTGGGCACTCTTCTTACACTCTTATCTTGATAAGAGCCAATTCCACAGATTTTCCTCCATAATCCCTAAACCTTTTTTTTTAAATCATTATGTAGAACAGTTTTGATGAAAAATGTCACGCTCGTCCAGAGATGCTTTAAATAATATATTTCCTCCAAGTTAAGAGTAGTTTAATAGATATTTTTGACCTTAAAAAGCTCTCCTGCAGCTGGTTATTAAGAAATTGTGACTTGAGCTGCAATTATCAGTTATTGATTAATCTGATGAGCCTTTTCCAAGTTAGCGGATTAATCAATTGGTTGATAAAATGTCAGAAAATTGCGAAAAATGTTGATTCTAGATTTCTTTATGTCTTGTTTGTTTGTCCAAAACTCAAAAATATTCAGTTTAATATGAAATTAAACAGAGAAAAGCAGGAAAAACATCATTTGCGGACATTTTTGCATGAAAAATGTACTTTTTTAAATCAAGTTGTTGATTATTTTGCTGTCAATCAAGTAATCGACTAATAATTGCATCTCTAATTCAGACCATAATGATGGTATGAATATATTTTTTCTTGCTCAGATGTTATTTCTTATTATAGGTAAAACAACTAACTAATGATAAGAATTATTGAGAAAACAAATACCCTTTTGGCTCATTATCAATAAAGGCCGTTTATATAAGATGAAAAAATCATTAGTAATGAAGATCTGATGGTCAAGCAGGCAGAGAAATTCACTTTCCTGCTATTAAAAACATCCAGAAGTTGTTTCACCCGTCAGGAATGCAGCTTAAAACCAGGGGAGGACATTTTTTGGTGATATTAAAATAACCAAAATCAATATCTCATACCACAGAATTGATCAAATCCCCAAACATGGAGCTCAGCAGGACAGTCCAGCTCACCAGCTTCATAGCTCTGAGCTGTTTGTACCCAGATATTACCTCCTCCCACCGTCAGCTAATCCCCAGCATTACTTATTCATAAAAAACTGCCGTCCGACTCCACCAAACACTTGATTTCTGTCTCCGGAGCCGAAATGTTTGCATAAATAACATTCCAGTGTGCTCTCTTCCTAAGTCAATAACTGCTGCGAAAAGATTGGAAGTCCTGATGTTAAAAATAACAAGTGGAGCGGCTCCACCCAGGAATCCAGCCTGCTCAGGTGCAGGAGCAGATCCTATCTCACAGTCCAGTCTTCCTTCAGCTGAATTTGCAACATTCCAACTTTTATTTTACTCTCATTAGTTTAACAGGTGGGAACAATATGATGTAGGCATAAAGAAAGTTCAATTTAATATGCATTTACAGTCAGTGATTACCTCATTATGTGGTAGTTTTCTCTATTGGTGGCGGGGTCCGCCATTCCCTCATGTCCTCATACTTCCTGTGTGCAGCATGAAAACAGATGTAAGATGTAAAAAATGTAAGAAAATAGTGAAAATGTTCATTATAATCCAAGGGGACATTTGCAAACAACTTGTTTTGTTAATTCAACAGCTCAAAACACAAATATATTTTGTTAATAGTCGTAACAAACTAAGGAAACCAGCAAATATTTACATTGGAACATGAGAATAATGGAATTTAACCACTCAAAACTATCAATCAATTATCAAAATAGTTAGCTGCAGGCTGTTTTTATAAAGAAGTTAGTCAATAATTCGCTTTCTTGTGACCCCAATCTGATTTCATGCTGCACACAGGCAGGATGAACACAGTAGGGAATGGCGGACCCCGCCACTAATAGCAAAAACTCCTTTATCGTGAGTTAATCACAGAAAGTAAAACATATTGAACTGCTTTTGCTTATAAAATACTGACCCTCATATGTATCAAATCTGGTTTTGCTTTGATGAAAATCTCCAGGAGTGTAACTTTAACATTCTTCCACATTTATCCCAAATATTCTCTCTTCAGGAAAGAAAATCCTGCATAATATTTACAGTATCAGCATCTTTACAGTGTCTGACACCAGCATCTCAGTTACAAGTGCAGGATCCTGCAGCCCGTCTGTCCACATCTGTTTTCAAGTGTGATTCCACAATTAATTACACACTGGTCACAACTATGCAGCAGCCCTCCACCAGCACATTATATAAGCATAAGACAGGAAGCAGGAGCTTTTCTGAAAGTTGTTTTTCCATGAAAGACAGAAAACAATCGGCTTTGCACAGGAAAAGAATCAGCTCGGTATTATTAATATATTCTCTTGCCAGAGTTATACTTCGTGCTCTGCTCAGATATTAGAAAAGTGGACATCTGCAGGCTCCTCATGAATTTCTGAGTCATTTGTGGGGACCGGAGGAGCCGCACCAGATGTGCCGGCTCAGTGATGTCACCACAAAATGTCATACCATATGAGCTGCAGCAGTTTAAAGTGACTTTACATGCATCGGCGTGATCGCGTGTCTTTCGTGTAGACTCGCAGGTTGCATTTTTTTTCAAGTTTTCGTATTTTTTTCACTGCTTATTTCGGGAACTGTCTGGTCTGTTTAGGTGGCTGCGCTTGATGTGCATGTGGGTGTGACTGTTTGGGAATACCTCTTCTTCGTGCTGGGTGAAAGGCGCATTCTTAGTCTCAGGAAAAGCCACAAAGCTGCATTTATGATCTGACAGAGGAATGAAATGCCATAAACAACTGCTCCACAGGCAGCCTGCAGTCACCATGGCAGTGGAGCCTGTTGCACTCTGGAGCAGCACATTTGCAAAGAGCAGCACTCCTGTGTGACTGCATGGAAATCCAGCAACACAGAGATAGCTCATAAATGAAGCTGCAAATAATAAAAAGCACTTTGATGTGGCGTCTGTACAGACTGTTCGACCTCAGAAGTACGCAGCTGATGATACACTTTATGGTGATCACTCATTTAAGAGAGCGCTTGTTGGTATCTTGAGTGTTTCCTCACTGAGGGGGATTTCTGGAGACTTTACTCTTCTTCCAAATACAAAAAAAAACACACAAAAAAACGGACACTTACTCAAACAAACCAGCAGAGACTTTGTGCATGTGCCAAACCCGAACCATTCATCCAGGAGTGAGGAGCATAAAAGTCAGGGGAGCAGAGAGTGATGGGCTTTATATTTCCTTACACTTGACTGTATTAAACACAGAAACTCTCCAGGAATTAAGCAGAAAGAGTTTGTGCAGTTTGTCATGTAAAAGTTGCCGCACTCTGTCCCAGCAACTTTTGTTTTTCTTCCCATTTCCCCTGCAGGTAAAGGGAGCTCAAGCATCTCTTCTGACATAAGTTCGAGCACAGATCACACACCAACCAAAGCTCCAAAGAATGTGGCTACCACCGAAGGTAAGGCATCTGGTGCTCATTAACCAAACTCCCCTCCCTCCTCCTCCTCCTTCTCCTCCTCCTCTCTTTGCTCCTCATCCACTCTCTGTGCTGCCTATTTTTGGAGAGAAACCTGTGTGTTCCTGGGATAACCCTACACTGAAAACAAACTCACAGCTCCCATCAGAAACCAAAGGCATTTCTTGGGCTTTGTTTGAGGAGGAGAAGAAGAAAAAAAAAGAAAAAAGGCGCTTCTGGGTTCTCATTGTGGAAGAATGCTTATCTAAACTGTGGTCGTATCAGGCTCAGAGCGCTGCCAGGGAGGGAGGTACGTGTGCAGGGAGAGAGGGGTTTAGCTGGAGAAGGTGAAGGGAGTGAAACCGGGAAAGCAGCGCTGCACCTTCTGCTGCTGCTCCTCTCCATGTGCAGCTCTCGGGCTCCCTCTCGCCTGCTCGGGCACTTCTCCAGCCGCTGGCACAGCGACTGCAGGGAGCCGCTCCTCTTTGTCAGGAGTGTATGTGTTGCGAATGTAAACTGTGCGCTCGCTGTAATGGTTCAGAAATACTTTGCAGCTGACTGATGGATTTTAAAGCCTCCTGTCAGCAGGCCTGAGACTTTTTTAACAATCTGTCTGTCAAAGCAGAGATTATTTTCATATATATATATTAAAAAAAACTGAACAAATCTCTTAAAGTTGTAGATTAAAAGTGCTGCAGTGCCAGCTGTTGTTTCCTTTCTATATTGTCTTGTTAAAGCCTGAATTCGGGCTTGTGCTCTCTAGGAAATCTTAGTTTGTTATGATAAAACACTTGTAGGGCAAAGTGTGAACTGTAGCTGTACAGATTACTATTACTCAAAATCTGGGTCAAGTAAATATATTGACAATTTTGGACGTGTTTTAATAGTCGACCTGTGGGCTCGTCCAGAATCAGTGCTGGACGTTGGAGCCAGTTTAACCTGGTGGCCAAACGGTGGAATTACAACTTCCATCACAGGACGCCATGGGGCCCAAAAAGTCCATAGACTTCTATTGAAAAAGAGAAATCAGTGGATTATTCCAGAGCTTTCCAGTAGAAACACTTAAACAGTCTTTGTTTAATTAATTATGTGCGGAAAGTTTGTAAAGTGCACTAATAAACCTGAATAATTGTCTTTCCTCTAAACAACTTGTTTTGTCAGTTAAACAGCTCAAAACCCAAAGATATTTAGTTTATAATCGTAGAGAACTAAGAAAACCAGAAAGATTAACATTGGTGAAGCTGGAACAAGAAAATATTGGTATTTAACCACTCAAAATGAATCAGTTATCAAAATAGTTCATTTCAGACTGTTTTTATAAAGAAATCAGTCAATAATTAGCTTTTTCAAATTTGATTTCATGCTATAAAAAACTATAAAGTGAGTTCATCACAGAATGTAAATACATATTAAATTGCTAATGATAATAAAAATGTTGACTATTAAATGCATCAAATCTGGTGTTGGTTTCATGAAAACCTTCAGGGCTGTAACTTTTAAACTTTCATAGGAATGAATGTGCCGCTCCGTGCAGAGGAAATGCAGCATATATTGCATCCTGCAGCTCGTTTACAGCAAACCTCACCGTGCTTTACAGGTTTTGGGAGTCTGTTAAACCCCCAGTGAGCAGGAAACATTGAAAAAGAGTCTGTGAGTCAGTTATCAAACCCCCCTCAGATACATCTGGTCCAACCTTTGTGCTGCGCTCTCTGTCTTTGAGCTGACCGGTGACTCACACACACACTCACCCTGCTCCTCTCATGCATTGTCATCACCAATCTTAAATTTGCTCTGGCATGATGAATGTAGTATTCTTGTGGCTTCACAGCTTCCCACAAGAAAACAAATAGCAGCTCCAGCCTGTGTTTATAGCCGTCACTCAGCTGAAGATCTCAAGGTGTTTCTCAGAGAGAACAAAGCTCCTCACGAGACGCCAGCCCTCGGTTTCACGCAAGATGTGTGTCAATTAGTTTGTTTTAGTGAGGTTAATTCACTGATTAACCTCACTAAATATAGAGCGGGCCGCGCCGTTCTTCCTGTGTGCATTAAGATTACTCCTTCGCTGGAAATGCTGAGTCACTGCAGGAGCTGCAGCCGGAGTATTTTGGGGAAATTGATAATTGTCCTGAATGTGTCGACTTGGAGAACAACCTGTGCAGATAGAAATATATAGACAGAGTAAAGAGCCGAGCCAGTGGCTTCCCCACCATAATTTCCCTCCTGTGTTATGACTGAAATTGTTATTTTTTTCCTCCATGCTAAGTGGGAGTAATTACATGGTCTGGAACCACCACGGCCACAGTCAAATCCCCCCTCCTTAAAAAGACACACTCGTGCACGTACACACACACACATGCGAACCCACGTTCACACACCACACACGGTGGCAGATTACACAGTCCTTGCCCACCTCGTCCTGTGGTCCACTAAACTAATCAGGAAGCAGTCTGGGCTGTTTCCCCACCACACACTGGGAGTATTCATGTTCACGCTGCAGCAGCGTCACGGCCGCATTAATGCACTTAGTTAGTGAGTTACAGCCGTTATCATTCTGTTTATTTATACGGAAATTATTTTTATGGAATGTTGGGAAACTATCCGCACAAAGAACACAACACAAATATCTACATGTAAACTATTATTTTAAAAAAAATAGTGTTTTTGAGAATCAGTGCAGTATCACAAAAAGTAATATCACCAAACTCATGTGTATCAATATTTTCTTTCACCCCTACAAAAGAAAATTAAGTAAAAGTACAAATACTTCACTGTGAAATTACTCCACTATAAGTAAAAGTCCTGCATTCAAACTTACTGAAGTAAAAGTACTGCGTCAAAATGTACTTAAAGTGTCAAAAGTAAAAGTACTTGTAATGCAGAACGTAAACATTCAGATTATTTTATCTATTCCAAATATATTATAAGATTAATATTATTGATGCATTTATTTAAGCAGCGTTTTAATGTTGTAAAGATAGGGTTCAATTTTACTGTTTAAATTCAATTTCACTTGTTAAATCTTGACTTAAAAGTAACTAAAACTAAATGTAGTGGAGTAAAAACTACAATATTTGTCTGAAAATGTAGTGAACAAGATGTATAAAGTTACATATAATGGAAATACTCAAGTAAAATACAAATTGTAGCTTAAAAAGGTCACTTCTGTAAGATTGTGCTTTAAATCTTTTCCATTCAACTTTTAATTTATGATTGAAAGATGTTTATTTCCTCATCATCTCCCTTTAACGTCATTAAATCCAAACCAGAGCCACTGAGGCTGAAGATCTGGACGCCCAAACACAAACTGATGTCACCAGAAGATGCGATACTCATCTGAAAACTCCTCCCGCAGCGGCTTTAAACTCAACAAACCCTCCTGTTGAATAACTGTTGAGCTCTAATATCCGCACACAGATGGAAAGTTACATTTATTCCCAACAAAATCAACATTAGAACTCCTGAAAACAAACCGAGTCGTCTGGCAACATGTCTCTGTTTTCAGTTATTATTTAGTCGGGCTTGTGGCGGTCTGACCCAGTTGCTTATTAGCCGCAGACTGAGAGGCAGAGCCCTGGACGGTAAATCCTTCCTGTGGGATGAAACTGAGTATCTCCCAGCAGGGGTGACGCTGTGACCCTGTCTGGGCCTCCGGGGTTTGCTTTGGCACAGCTGAACTCTGGGTACTTTGGGAATGTTTTTCAGCTGACAACACCCGGAGATGTTCGGCCTGTAGCTCCCCGACACTTTTCATCCTCCTGCGTCGGCCGTGCTGAAGCTTTAGATGGAGCCTGTGGTACAGGGGGGTGTGGGTCGTGCCGAAGCAGCTTTGGGGTCGGCTCCTTCACCCGTTTATAATGGCACCAGGAAGGTAGCTGAGGAACAGGGAACGGTGGGAACAATGAGCATGCCGACTTCCTCTCCGTCTGCCAAGGAGCACAGAAACAGTGATAACAGTGACGGGGAAAAGCTGACCACAACAGAAAGCTCTCGAGTAAAGATTACTCAGTGAACATGTCACGATTTATATCCAGAAACATTACAACTGTTAGATTCTTCTTATTCCTGCTTTACTGTAAAGAAAAAAAAAAATAATAACTGATATCAGGAACAGACCACTCAGTATTCAGACAGTTTTTGACCTCAATTTGTCATTTTATCATAATGAAAGAAAAACAGTTTTCCAAATCCCTCAAAGAAAGATTCAAATGTCCTTAAAGAGGAAATATTATCCTCATTTTCAGGTTCATACCTTTATTTCAAGTATGTGCTACAACATTTTTTTACATTTTAATGTTCAAAAAACAAATCAGCAGCAAAAGTCGACCTAATTTCATGTCATCTAGAGGTGTTTTTGCACTGTAGTGACATAGATTTGGTTGAAAATTGTTGAATCAGGTGTTGAACCAGGTGTGTTGGCAGAGTTTCCCTCCAACACACCTGGTTCAAATGATCAGGATCGTTATCAGGATTCTGCACAGCTTGGTGATGAGCTGATCATTTGAATCAGGTGTGTTTGAAGAGGGAAACATCTAAAACATGCAGAATAGTGGCTCTAGAGGGCCGAGGTTGGGCAGCCCTGAATAAAAGGCATTAAATAAATGTTTTAATTAAATATGAAGCAAGATTTCTGTCTCCATTTGCCTCACTTTGCTTCTTCAGCCACATTTCCACCTTCCTTCCTGCCATTCTCCACCTGACACCCTCTGACCACTCAGTAACTCCTCCCCCACCCACCTGCTCACCTGTTTTCACTTCCCCTCATCAGCCCTGCAGATATTTAACCAGCCCTCTTCTTCTTGCTTTTGCATCTGAATCTCGCCACATGGGATTTGCTGCTTTGCATTAACACAGCTGATCTCTTCTGATCAGTATGTGCATTTACACTTGCTCTCTGCTCTGTTAAACCCATCAAAAACGTCCACTTTGAAGGTTGTGACGCTGCATTTTTTAGACCCCAATGGAGCTTCAGTCAATTCAGCAAATGCCCCCAAAAAAGTTCATCCTCAAGTGACAAAGCAGGAAGTCAGATGGTGTTGTTGTGGAGCGAAAAAATTTGCATAGAGAGCAAAAAAACCCATCAGGCTTTAACACAGAAAACCATTTGTTTCCTGTTTGCCAAAGCATGACAACAAAGACCCTTTAACCTTTTCAAAATACTCATTTTCACGTGTTTCCAATTACTCTGCCTAATAAAAAAAACCTAATGTTTTTTACTTGGCTGGCTAACGCTGGAATCACAAACTCTACTATAATAGTATTACACACCCCGATTATTGATCAGTCTCAGCTCACAGTGTTCCCACTCCAGGGGCGTCTGTGCAGTCTAAACAGCCCCTCCGTGTCTCCAACATGTTCGTATTATTGCCCTCCCAAAGGCAACAAGTCGCTCACACTTCATCTGCAAACTAACCTCGCACACTGACGACCCGTTCGCTCATGTTTACTCAGGCAGAAATATAGTGTTTCACTGTTGATTTTTGCCGTGCCAAGTCTGAAAGAGGCTGCAGCGAGGTGTTTGTGTGTGTCATTGCCACTGGGACGCAGATTTAATCCCCCAGTGTAACTTTTTATCATCCATCAGTCGTGCAGTGTATCGTCTCTGCCAAACAATTCAGGGCAAACTTTGAGCCCGTGTGACAAATTAGTCTTGCATTTGTTGTGCTGCTCTACAGCTGTGTGGAAGCTCTCACACAGGGGGAGAAGTTTGTTTAGTTGAAGAAGCATCTGTTTTTTTTTCTTTGGGAGGGAAATGTTTGGCAGGTGATTGACTATTTTATGGCGGATTAGAGGAAGCTGCGTTGTAGGTTGTTCTCTTTTTATGCAGAGGAATTTGCAGCCTTGAGAAGTTTGCACTCATTAAATGCAGGCAGTGCAGTATTGGTGGAAGAGAAGATTGTCTATTTGCACTATTCTTTCTAAGGACACAAAGCAGCAGCCTGCAGTTATTTTAAGGCTTTTTCCAACAAGCCTACAGCAATTGCAATGAGAAATATCAGTGCTTTTACTTCTAATCCTCACTGGAAATTGTCTACGTAAAGAGAGAACACAGTGGCGAGGAATGCCAACGCTATTTTCCCCAGATTTTCTCCATCAGCTGTCCTCGCTCCTCCCCCTTCCTTGGAGCCAGGAAATCTGAGCGAAAAAGCACAGAACAAGGCGGCGAAAGAAAAAAGAAAACAAGTGAAAGCAGTTTAGCGAAGGAGATGCAGGAGGAGGAGGGGAAGGAGATCTCATAACTCTTCTCTGATTACTGCTTCGTCTTCTCCGTCTCTGTCTCAGGAAAGGAAGCCGGCCCTGTTGTTTTCGATGCCATTTTCCTCAACAGGGTCACATTTTTCACTTCTACTACAGCAGCCTGTTTGACAGGAGTTGGGAAAGACGCCACCTGGCTCCAAACACACGCTCGCTTCCTGTAAGGTTTTGGCCCGCGAGTGTAATGTTTTCACTGCGATACACCTGGGTCCAAGGGCCTTTTCATGTGGCAGTACGACCACAGTTGTGGAGCAGCTGAACTGACACACTGGACTTCCCCTCCCCTCTTTCATTCTGCGGTTTGTTTCATTACGTAAGCAGAAAAGTGTCAGTTGTGGCTGAAGCTGCAATGGTACAAAAATGAGGGGAAAATTTCTCTCTAGACAGTGTTCTTGAAAGGGGTCTTGGTTGGATCAATCGAACCAGAAAGTTTTTATTTTTCCATTGAAATAACAATGTGCGGTTGGATTTAACACCTGGCTCGTTCATTTGAGGGAAAAAATCATTCAGAAGTTGACTTCATCTTTTCATTTATGGAGGAAATATTTATTTTGGTTGTCAAGGACCAGGGACGTGTCAGGTCAGATTTAAATTCAGATTTTCTGGGCGTCCATCAGGGTTGAGTCACTTTTTGAGCCAGCCTCTAGTGGCCTTTTGGAGAACTGCAGGTTTTGCCACTTGGCTTCATTTTTCAGCCTTTAAAGTTGCTGTTTGAATTGTCGTAGCATGTCAGAGAAGCTAGTGCAGTGTAGTGTCAGCTCTTTGGTGTCTACATTTTCTCTGTTTTTTAGCCTACGTCATTTAATTCACGTGATTTAAGCTCTACGAGCTAATAGAGCTTCTCAGTTTAGCTCATTCGTTAACGGGACAATAAGTTAATGCAGTTAAAGATGTATTTCTATCAACTCCTTATAACTGTCTGCAAACAGAAGTTAAAGCCAAACAAACCCAAGACTTTGAACCAGGAGACCCGTGATTATGTCTCATTATCGGAAATAATGTTTTTCAAGCCAAATCCAGTTCTTCTGTCCTAACCTTAGTCGAGTGGTTCTAGTACCTAAAGATAACAATTTTACAACATTAACAATGTGTTTGGAACAGAGACTGTGATGTCTCAATCGGCAATATAATCATGTGTCATATTTCATAGGATGTCATTCAAATCTCGCTGCAAGAGTTTCATAGAAAATCAGATAAGCAATAAACATATTTCTTAAATTTTCAATATATTTTTCAGTTTTATGTCGGTTTTTGGTGTTTAACTTTCCCTGACATTATCTTTCCATCTTAAAAAGCTGTAAAAGTGGCTTGTTAACATGTTTTTTGCCTGATTTTAGAGAGAATTCTCAGCTTTTCAAACTCCATTTTCCATTTTTACTCGACTCAACTTGGCCTAAGCGTCCACATTCTTCTTGTGGCAAATTCTGAGGAACTAAATGTCCTGGTTTCATGAGCTGGCTGCTCAGGACTGTGGTGTGTAGCTGGTTCGATGGTCCTGCACTGTGCCATCTTCACTCCGTAAATAAATATTCATATAATAATGTTGAATCACCTTAATCCAGCTGATAAACAGCGGTTTTATAAAGCACTTGTTTGTTTTTCACTCTCCCTGAAGGGACATTTTGGACAAAAACAACCTCTCTCTGGAGTTAAAGTGAACCCCTTTTTCGTCGGGAGTGTATAACCGCAGAAGTTCCAGCACTTCCCTTGTTCTGTTGCTTCGACCACATGAGATCATTACATTTGCTCCTCATCACAATCAAATCAACCGTTCAGGCCAGCGCTCGCTTTTCCATTCCTGTGTGATGTGCAGCTCTTCTTGCTGTTTGCTGTGTGTAGCCAACGTTACCCTCCTCAGTCATTTAACACGACTGTCACTCCACACGTTAACCCCCCCAAACACACACACACACACACTGCCAGAACGGATCAACTGCACAGAGATGCATTTCATGCACATGACTCTCTGCAGAAAAGAAGTCGTCTTCGACATCCTGATTTAACAACCTGTAAAATAAATGACGTCATGTTGAATTTGCAGAAGTCCAGATCGGTTTAGCTTGATGCCAAATTGCTTTTGGAGTCCGACCTGTCATCTCTACTCTGGAAAATATGTGCTGTGATGAATGGACGCACACAAACGCTCGTTTCTGACTTTGACTGGATCACGCCTTTACATTTGGCTTTAAGATATCTGTGCGTCTGCTGTCCTCCTCAGTGCAGGATTTATAAAGTGACGAGGCCAGAGTGCGGAGACGTTTGTGTCTTTTGAACTGACAGAAGGGCTTTAAGAGGCGGAAAACTCCCCTGAGGAAATTAGTCGTGTTGTGGGGAAAGAGTGTAATAGTTCCTGGCGCATGTGTAGCCGAAATCTGCTGCACGAGCTTCAAAAAACGAATCCTCGAGACTGAGTGAGTGTGAGAATAGCTGCAGTCCAGAAGTCGTGGAGTTATGGGGGTTGTGTGGAGCTAAGGAGTCTGTTTCCTGTCCAAGTGTGCACATTGTAAAGGAACCAGCAGGCCCTATTGTCTTTCAGGTTGTCCAGTGACGTAAGACCTTCCTGTAGTGAAGGCTTTTGCTGATAGCCCAGCCGCCACACTGTACGGTAATATCAACTTCCATGTATTCAATAAAACCCAAGACAGACCCAGATGTTTTTTATCCCAGCCGTTCTCTCGCAGTCGGATGTTTCCCTTTAAAAAACTGGAGCACGTAACCGTTTAGTGCTGATAAATCAATTCTCCTTCAGTCAAATCCCTGCTGCCTGGTTGTTTTTTATTAGCCGATACTTCTTCCTTGCACACTTTACCTCTCCTGTGTTGATTTGAATTTGATTTCCTGACTTCTAAGTACAAAATGAGCATCTCCGATTCTTTCACGTGTACCACACCGCCGTGTCACGGTCTTGGCAGTGGAGCTTGCGGAGCAGGAACATGTCACAGGGCTAATGGCATTGAGGTAATGGATTGGTCTGTTCTGCCAGATGCAGCAGTAATAATCCTACGCGCTCCAGACAGGGTCTTAGCAGAGCTTCACAGCACTGCAAGATCCTGCAAAGAATCCCTATAGCTTTAGTTTATGACCAGACTGCGTCAAAGTCTGGATTGACCCTGCCTGTGCACTTGTCTCCGTCTCTGCTAAAGTCTGCAGACTCTTTTGCCAATTTATCTTCCCTCTCTCTTTCCCTCTTGCCCCTATTTTCTTTTAGAGGCCCTCAAATGACTCCCTGAAGTCTGTTTTTGTGCATTTGTGCTTCTTTTTTTCATAAAGTTCATCAGGTTTTTGTCATTAAGGCGACATCATCCGAACATGCAGCTGCAGCCTCTTCATCACAAAAACATCTTGTCTTTTCAGTGATCACTTCCATTGATTTACATTAAACCTCTGGAATCAAAGCGAGATCCAGATGTGTCTCAGAAGTAAGTTGATGTTAATGGGATCCTGCTGCGGCGCTGCTGTGGATCAGCCTAGATTTGGGTATTAGTGGCAAAATGATTTCAGCCAAGTATGCCTTTCTGTGGCTATATGCACATTCAAAATGCATGAGTTTCTCTTTCATTTCACCACGGTTCCGTTGTTCTTTGTCCAGGGTAAAGACCAGATGTTCCACTGTTTCTCCTCTGATTTCCGAAACCAAACTGAATCTTCCACCATCTGCACTCGCAGTGCCTTCAAGAGCATTTTAACAGCTGCATGGTATTTGTTCAGTTAATGATAGGTTTGCAGTGATACAGAGATATAAAACACGACACCACACTAGTTAACGTATACAGATTCCAGCAGTAAACGAGCGTTACAAGAAAGTTTATTGTTTTATGCTTAGAGTTTGGTGTCGCTTTTTCTCGTCAGCAGTTCATCTGATTGACTTCACACTTGGGGGGTGAATCGCTAAAGACCCAAGGAAGTGCGGTGTCAACTGCGAGGCCTTGAGATCTACTGAACTTATATATTAGTAGTACATTATGTGCACACTGTGCATTGAGATTGGCCTCTGAAACTGGTGTTCCCAGAAATATCCTGGTCTGAAATCAGTGTTGGCAAATGATGCATATCCTCTATTTCTGCAAGAGCATGCAACTATGTCATGGCAGGTGTGTTGCTCAGGACCCAAAAAAGGGCAAAGAGTGAAGTTGTTGCTGCAAGAAGCAACACTGGAGGCCAATCTAAACAGGCCCTGCACACTGTACAGAGTGGCAGACTCAGGTTGTCTCATGGGGGGAAAAGAAAAGTTATTTTATAACTTTAGTTACGTACATAGGTTGAGTATGTAAGTTAAGTGCGTTCAGAAACTTAATCTATGTTAACATTGAATTTTGGTTTCACACGTGACACACACAGCAGGTTTCCTTAGTCAAAATCCTTTCTTTGTTTGATCCATTCATCCAATCCGACCTCGTCCCAACACGGACTTTGTCACTCTTTAAACTACAGTCACTGGAGGCTGCTGCCAAATAATACACGTAAGGCAAGGCAAGTTTATTTGTAGAGCACATTTTAGCAACAAGACATTTCAAAGTACTTTACACAATTCATCAAAAGCATCACGACAAAGGGCAGGAAAGCACTTTGAAAGAGGACCTTTACTGACCATTAAACAAAACCTTAAAATCAAAGACCTGAAACGGAAGATAAAATATAATAAAGGTTGAATAAAAAAAATAAAAACAACAAGAGTAAAAGTTACAGTGCAGAGTTATACATTTCAAAACAAGAAAACATGTTAAAGTAAATGTATAAATGTACCATTTGGGTGGAAGGACAGTCTGCAAAGTTAATATTTCTGCTTCATACTAAAATTGAAAAACTGAGAATATAGGGAGTTTTATATGCTGTATCTGTATTAATTTATTACACCTGGAAACATGTTTTCATTCATACCTTGTATGTCTTCATCCGATTGCTCTTTATTTATCCTGTGTGTGCAAGGCTGCCTTAGGAACAGCATGTTTGTCCTTGAAAACACCTGGAAATTGCAAATAAATCATAGCACAGCATTATCACAGAAAACAAGGGCAGAAAAAAAGTTTTCCAGATGCAAAAATGACACATTTACTGCATATCCAGCAGTGAAAATGTGACAGAAAGATGAATGTATCAACCATTGGATCATTTTCAGTAACCTCAACACTTCTTATTGTGTGTGCAGAATCAATTGTCAGCTGTGACGGATGGCGAACTCAGCTCGAAAACCCAGAACAACTGGGCATCCTTAAAGACACCCAGGTGCTTTCTATCCCAAATTCAGTGCAAACAAGCAACTGCAAAGCTGTCTGCGTTTAACTTTTCCCAGCAGCTGTGTGGAAGTGTGACTCTGGGAGAAGAAGAAGGGGGTGGATGTAGCATAATTAGTCTGTTTCTTCAGGGCCTGGAGCTCTTCTGATCAGTGACACGTGTAATTACGCAATTTGGAAGTTGCTCCTTCTTCGCCAGTGGCACATGAGTTCGTCTCCTGCGTGCAAGATCCATCGCATTAGCTCCAGCTTGGACAACAAAGAAATGCATCCATCTAAGCTAATGACTGTTTTTTTGTCACGCCTGCCTGTGGAAAATCTCATTTTCTCCTGCATGACGGGACTTTTCTACATCTTTCCCACAGAATCAATCCTTGAATTCAGTCTCTGAACCATAAATGTATCAACCTATATATATATCCTTCTTATTGTTTAATGAGAAGAGTTAATTAGGGGGGACCGTTTGGCAAAAAAAGACTGATTTCCACTTGTTTGTATTGCTCCGTGGTTTTCAGTCCCGTTGGATAAATCCTCAATCATTGGGTATTAACTCAGGAATCTTGTAATATTTCTGGTGTACTTGAATAAACATAAAACCCAGCACCACTATTGTCTTGACATATTTGGACAGGTGTGTGAAATTGAAATAGATGAGGTGTTTATAATGACCTCAGACCATTAAATCCTTTGTATTAAGCTAAAAATACACAGGCCAAGATAAGCGAGATGACCTCAAGGAAATAATCCAACTTATTTAAAGTTGAACTAATCATAGGCAGACCACCCACGAGAATATGATGCATGAAACTCAAACTGAGGTCAGCCACCTCGTGCAAGAACAATTAAATCCTCCTGTAAGCTGAATTAAATGATGCATATTTTAACACGCGATGCTTTCTTGGACTGCAGCGCTCGTCGTTTCGCTCGGGAGTGAGAGTTTTAAGGCACACGAGAGAGGAGTTTTAAAGTAGCCGTGAATCGGTGGACATGTTCCCGAGGGGGCGAGTCTGCGGATGTCATCAGAGGCGAGGCGGGAGGCAGACCGAGCCGAGCCGAGGTCTGGAATACAGATCTGCAGGACAGTCATGAGGACGGACGGACGGACGGTGTCACTGCCCGGCTGTCCGTCCCTGCACACAAATCCACATGCAGGAGGACAGGCAGGATGCAGCCCATTCCTCAGGAAGACGCTGACATGGGCTGTGTGGAAACAGCTGACAGTCAGACCGGAAGCATCCATTAACCAACACGGTTCAATCATGGTTCAGTCTGCACGGCTGGGACTAGAAGGGTGTCAATGTAGTTATATTAGGGTAAGTGTATAGGAATCATAGAGGAATGGCACATGGGGAAAGTCCCACATTTGACTTAAAAAGGAAAAGTTCTTTTGACCAAAATTGATGCATTTCCCTGGGTAACACTAGGCACGTTCAAGACTTCCTAGAAAGAAGAACTAATTCTTAACACATACAAAAACACCTTTATTTAAAACTGAAATGTTGCCTCTTGAAACAATAGTCTTTCAATACACAGCTAACTGAGAAAATAAGAGTCGACTCGCCCCTATTATCTCACACCTATTAGTCTCAACACACAGAATAATCTTTATTTTGAAAGATGATAACATATGATTCTTTGCCCGTGAAGCCTGCAGACTCGTAGCTGGACAGCTGTAAGTGACATCATACTCGTGACTACTTGAAATGCTTTTAGTGATGACTATCAATCCATCCGAGCTCCTCCAGATTGGACACGATGTGTTGGAGGGGTGATGAGGAGGCGCAGATAGCATCAGAGAGGAGCACTCAGTGTCCCAGTGTGATGGGTCGACCCCGGGAGTCGGATCCCGACGCCGAGGCTCACGGAGGCGGAGGGCTCCGCCGTCTCACGCCACGGTGATGGGATCCAGCCACCGCTGCTCACAGCTGCGTCTTCAGACGTGGCAGCAATCAGCGCACATCTGTCAGGAGGGCCTCAGTGTTTACACAGGGCGAACCGTGCAGTGTCAGACCCAGCACCAAACGCCTCAGCTGGTCGCTTTGAAGACGCAGAGTTCATCTGATGAAGAGGCCGTGTGACTGCAGCCTGAACGCCGGGAGATAAATATGACACGTTTTTTCCCAAACACTGAAAAACATGATAAGGAGATCCATGGAAACTTCAGTGATGATAAAAGCTGGTGTGGCTGTGGCCCCATCATGATGAAACGTGCACTTTTTGACACATTTCCTCGGCTTTAGACTATTTTTCTTATTCCCACAAATAACTGAGAAATAAAATGTCACATTGTGACATTTCCAGCATTCATGGAGCGAAGAAAATTGGGAAAATTAATTTCAGTGATCTAAAAGAGCAGCAGTAACGAGCTGGTGTTATTCCTTTAGAATAAACACAAAAGAGCCACACAGCAAAAAAAATCATAACAGAAGAAGGAAGACCAGAGTCTCAGTGGCCTCAAAGGTCCAGAATGCAACACAGCCACAACACATGTTGTTTTTAAAAGTGGAATTTCACCTATTGAAATAGTTAAAGGCAACCTCTAGCAATCTTGTGGCTCTGGATGATCTGAAAAGTGAAGCCAGTGGAAACACATTAGCTCTGCATTCTTTCTTGTGACCAGCAGGGGGCGACTCCACTGGTTGCAAAAAGAAGTCTGATTATATAGAAGTAAACACTTTATTTATACATTATTACTTTGAGTTTATGTGCTCATTTATTAGTTTGAAGTTTTCTTCAATACAGCATGATGTTTATTTAGTAAATGATTTTCCCAGTTAGGAAAAAATAGACGACAAAGCGAGGTTTGTTTTTAGGCATTTGACGTTTCCACATAGTGTTTCCACTGCATGAAATATATAGATAATAGTACATTTTGGTGTCTTCAGCGTCTGGTTGTACTTAAAAAACACTCCAAGGAGTTGGCTGGTCAGTTTGGATTTCAGATGCCAAATTACCTCACTAGCACTAACTTAGCCTCATCTTCCCCAGCTCCACCTAATCGTCCAAATATGGTCACTTCTGGCTCGAAAAAACAAGATGATGACGGCCAAAATGCAAATCTCAAGGCTCCCAAACCATACCCCACCATCCAGAGAGAACTTCATGATATCTGGGTGATGAAGGTGGCTCCTTTTGACAAGGAATAAAATAAGCAGCTGAACCAGAGGCATCATCTTTAAGCGGAGTACAACTCAGCCTGTGAAAACAGCTGTAAAATGTCTTCTGTGGCTCTGAAGGGAGCTTTGATGAGTCTTGAGAAAATAACCCAAGGGTTATCTCAGTGAGGGCTCGGAGTCTGCGAGACTGCATTTCAAACTGGGTGCACAGAGTTCGAAAGATGTTGGTGCCTACAGAGCAGAGAGGTTCTCATTGAAGGATGCTGGGTGTTATAAGGGCCTAGATGTTTTAAATATCTTTAAACATTATGTAACTTGTTGCTTTATGCACTTAGAAGAAAGCACATTGGGTTTCCTCGTGCTACTGTATATACTGTAGATAAAATTCCCCCCTTTGCCTCAGAGTCTGGATATCTCGGCCTCTGCTGCTTCAATTTGGACCGTTCTTTTTCCAATCTGTCTCATATGAGTCCCCTGACTTCATGTAAAGTAATACCAAATCACTGGAGTACCCCTTGAAGGTGCTAAGCTACTTTTTTTTCTTGCATGGAAACTCTTTCCTTACTTACAGGATCACCATTAGCTGCTCTGTGAAAACCCACAGTTGACAGTACAGTCATTGTGTTTTCAGTTGTCAAAAGTCATCCTGGGAAATGTAGGAAATGAAGAGTGCATGAGTCAGATCGAAGGAAAGTACAGCAAAACGTTAAATTACAGTTTTCATTGCAAAGTTATTCCTGGAATGCATTCAACATAATTAATGATATTAGGAAATGTTTCTTAAGGTGGATTTTTCCTCTGATAGAGGTTCGTACTGTCTACTGCACATAAAGGATGGTGTTGAATTTGGCTTCAAGCTTGGAATTCTACAATGTATTGGACTTCATCGTAAAAGCCCTGAGAACTGTTTAAAACCTACTGTCAGATTTGTGTAACCTTTATTTTATTCATGCCTTTTTTCCATCCACGATCCAGCACTAGTTCATAAAGTAGTGCTCTTTATAAAACAGTATAAAGAGCGCAAAAGTCCGTAAAGATGGTGGAAGGGTCAAACAAACCCTGGGCTTTGACCCAGGGGACGGTGTGTGTGTCCCACATGAACCAAGAGTCATTCATTCATCATACTTAACCACTTTTATGAACTACGGTTCGGCTTGAGCCGATCTCAGCTGCATTGGGCGAGAGGCATGGTACACACTGAACAGGACGCCAGGATATCACAGGGCAGACATAGAGACAGACAACCTTTCAAGCTCTCATTCACTCCTATGGGCAATTTAGAGTCACCAGTTAAACCCAGAGAGCATGCAAACTCAGTCACTGACTCTGTTCCTCCCTTTTCTCTCGTCCCATTCAGGTTTAGACTCCAGCACTCGGACTCTGAGCACCCCGAGTCCCGGTCTCATCCTACCATCCAAGTCGTCCTCCCTCTCCTCACCTGCTCTCTCCAGTAACGGCCATGAGACCAACTCCTCTTCCTCCTCCTCTGCGCCAGCCGAGACGGTGGCCGTGGTCCATTCCCAACCTGGCACCCACACGCGCTCCCGCCAGTCCAAAAGCCACCACCACGCCCCCATCGACCTCCTCCCCGACCACGCCCTCCTGCAGATCTTCTCCCATCTCCCCACCAATCAGCTGTGCCGCTGTGCGCGCGTGTGCCGCCGCTGGTACAACCTGGCGTGGGACCCGCGGCTGTGGAGCACCGTCCGTCTAACGGGGGAGCTGCTGCACGCTGACCGAGCCATCAGGGTGCTGACCCACCGGCTGTGCCAGGACACCCCGAACGTGTGTCTGACCCTGGAGACGGTGGTGGTGAACGGCTGCAAAAGGCTCACCGACCGCGGGCTGCATGTGGTGGCTCAATGCTGCCCGGAGCTGCGCCGCCTGGAGGTCGCCGGCTGTTACAACATCTCCAACGACGCTGTGTTTGAGGTGGTGTCCCGCTGCCCCAGCCTGGAACACCTGAACCTCTCAGGTAAAAAGAAACGTCCTTCTTTAGCATCTTGATTGGCAGCGAATGGCGGCCTCTCTTAGTTTTATTACTGCTCCGCTACATCATGCACATGTGCAGATTTACCTCAAAGAATTCCTCTCCTCAGACCCTCTCACTCATTTCTACCAAAGCTGGTAAAATCATTAGAGGAGCAGCAGAAGCTCTGCCAACCTCCAGCTCCCATGTGGGAGAAGAAAGGCTTTCTTTAGCTGAAAGCAGAACTTACCTCAACGTGAGTAAGGAGAGCGGTCTGCTGCTTTCATTAAGGAAGTGACACAAATAACATTGACTTGGACAGGACAGCGAGGTCTGCGCCATTAGCACCAGGAAGTAAAGCCCTTTGTTGTAAAAATAGCCTTTAGAAAAACTTGTGGCTTTTATTTGAAAGGCACAAAATAATTTTTTTAAAAAGTCTGTTTTTGACTGGTAAGGACATCAGCCTTTGATTCTCTTTTTCCTCTGAAAATTGACCACAATTTGGTTTTCTCGGAGTTGTTTGCACTTTAACATTTTCACTCTTACTGTTGCGGGCGTGTAGCCAAATACAGCAGGTTTTACTGTGGCGCCCCCAAGTGGCCGCTCATCTTTAAGTGAATCTTCACAGTTTTTTCCAAATGTCTTAAAACTTAAATCACGTGTCCCCTCTGTATGTACACCGACACTGAATCTAAAACATGCTGCTGAATCAGCAAAAGTTCTGATCGAATGACACAAAATTCACCATTGAATCTTTGGATTTCTGAGTTTCTTTTTTACATAGTTTCTCTGTCAGGTAGATGTTAATGTCCCGCTCTTTTATAGTATGTTAATCATATCAGATTGTTCACCCATTTAGTGAAATTTAACATATTTATCATGTTGTTGAATCTAAACGGTTCCAAACAAGGACAGACTGAGAATGTTTGTGGGTGTGCCATCAGCTTTTAGAGCTCCCCTCCTAACGTGATTTAATTTAATATGGAGGATTTATAGATACAGATGTTTTTATCTGCAGCCATAACAGGATGAATTAGACTGATTTAGTGGGTTACAGTCTTTTAAGATAGAAATTAACAGTGTTATGGACCCCTGACTTCATCTTTGGGATGTGGTGGAACAGGAAGTTGTCAAGAACTGAACAATACCTAAACTTTTGAGAAGTAATTCTACCCTCTGCTTCCTCCAGGCTGCTCCAAGGTCACCTGCATCAGCCTCACCCAGGAGGCGTCCCTCCAGCTGTCCCCTCTGCATGGCCAGCAGATCTCCATTCACTACCTGGACATGACTGATTGTTTTTCCCTCGAGGACGAGGGCTTGCGAACTATCGCCTCCCACTGCCCCCGACTGACACACCTGTATTTGCGCCGCTGCACCAGACTGACGGATGAAGCCTTGCGCCACCTGGCTCTCCACTGCCCCTCGATACGGGAGCTTAGTCTCAGCGACTGCCGCCTGGTGGGGGATTTCGGCCTGCGTGAAGTGGCCCGTCTGGAGGGCTGCCTGCGCTACCTGAGCGTGGCCCACTGCACCCGCATCACTGACGTGGGCATGCGCTACGTGGCCCGCTACTGCCCGAGACTGCGCTACTTGAACGCGAGAGGCTGCGAGGGGCTGACAGACCACGGCCTGAGCCACTTGGCCAGGAGCTGCCCCAAACTCAAGTCCCTGGATGTGGGAAAGTGCCCGCTTGTGTCGGACAGCGGGCTGGAGCAGCTGGCCATGTACTGCCAAGGCCTGAGGCGAGTGAGTCTCAGAGCGTGTGAGAGCGTGACAGGCAGAGGACTGAAAGCTCTGGCTGCCAACTGCTGCGAGCTGCAGCTCCTCAACGTGCAGGACTGCGAGGTGTCGCCAGAGGCTCTGCGGTTTGTTAGACGCCACTGCCGGCGCTGCGTCATCGAGCACACAAACCCTGCTTTCTACTGAGCCGGGCCGCTCTTGGACTGCTCTTCTGACAAGTGGATGTTCTAATATTCCTGCTGCGGAGTTGGCAGAGTTCAGCGGCCGATGTGTCAGAACTGGTTGAAAACTGGTGTGCAATACTGGCCAGAGTCTGTCTCTTTAAATCCGCTTGGTGGCTGAAAGTACTTCCACGGACTGTATTTAACATATTTATCTGTAAAAAAGGCAGAAAAGAAGTGCAGTATTTCAGTATATTACATCCTTCAACATCACAATGTAACAACATGCTACGACACTGAGCACTGGGTACAGCTGTGTTGCCATTTAAAAGCATTGTAATATATTTTAATTCAACAACTTACAGCCCTGAAACATAATCAGTATCATACATTACAGCATCTATTTATAAACAGCAAGTATCTTCAGACTAAACCACTAAGAATGTAGCTACGAAGCAGCGACTGAAGCAGATCTGGTGATTTTAAAAACAGTTTCACTTTCTTTATGTTGCATATAACATGTTGCACTTTATGCAAATGTGCCGACAATCACTTCAACTGAAAGTGTCATAATTTTTCTCTTTCTGTAAATTAGCCAGAGATTTTGTTGTTGTTGTTGTTGTTGTTTTTTACAGCCAAATAGAAACAAACTGTTGTTGAGGATAAACAAAGAACACATTGCTGCTATAACTGTGCCAATAAATTCTTCAAAATCCGCCTCCACAACTGCGAGTGTTTTACTCAACTCATTACAGTCTGAAGGGATTTAAGCCTGCACATGTTTGTGAGTCATTAAGGTAACTGGAATATCCAGGAATACCATATATGGATGTTTTGAAGCGGCAAAGCTGCTGATAAAAGCTGCTTTTTGCATGACACGGCAGTGAATGCACCTGCCTGTTTCTCCCCATGTACTCACATTACTTTGGCTGCAGAGTTTCTTTAGATCTGTAAGTTATTATTGCTGCAGCTACATGTCTTGTTTCCATATGAAGCATCTGTCAGCTATAGGAAACCTTCTCCTCCACCTGTTCTTCATTGCGGTGCTCCTGCAGCGTTCCTTGGCTCCAGCATGACATAATCAAATAACAAATCAAAACAAGAGTATCTGTACAGATACACAGATACACTCTGTCCATTAGAGGGTTCAGCAGAGGGCAGCAGGTGGAGGAGTGTTTATGCATCCCGTTTGCTCGTTCACCTTTGTGGTTTGCAGCCCCCCCGGCCAGCTGAGTCTCAGGAAGGGGTGAGGGAAGGGGTGAGGGATGCCACAAAAATGCCTAAAATGCGAGTATAAACTTATTCCTGCAACCTATTTAGTCACAGTTTGAAAGCAAACATGTGTCAACCCAGGGGGTTTGTTTCATCTCTGGCATAGATAGATATAATACAGTCACTAATGGGTCAAAATACACCCATAGACCACTTTATTAGGTACACTTTTGCATGCAAAACTTACTAGATTCTTTGTGGCATAGATTTAACAAGGTGCTGGAAACATTCCTCAGAGATTTTGCTCCATATTGACCTGATAGCATCACACAGTTGCTGCAGATTTGTCGGCTGCACATCCATGATGCCAACTTCCTGTTCCACCACATCCTGAAGATGCTCCATTGGACTGAGATCCTGCTGGAAGTAGCCTTCAGAAGATGGGAACACTGTGGTCATTAAGGGATAGACATGGTTAGCAACAATACTCATGTAGGCTGTGGAGTTTAAACCATGTTTAATTGGTACTAAGGGGCCTGATACAGGCAGGATGGATCCATGCTTCCACATTGTTTACACCAAAGTCCGACCCAACCATCTGAATGCCGCAGCAGAGATTAAGACTCATTAGACCGAGCAATGTTTTCCAATCATCTATTGTCAGATTCTGAGTTGCTGCCATGTGTTTGGCTGACTAGATATTTGGGTTAATGAGCAGTTGAACACGGTTATCTAATAGAGAATGTTTATGGTCATTGTTGGCGAGGAGGATCCATAAATATCCAGGTGTATTATAAACAATTTATCAATAATATATTGTTATATACACTAATATGGGGCACCATAATAATACCTAGTATCACCTGATATTATGTTTTGGATCTGTGGAAGGTTTCATACACATGAAATGGTAAATTGCGGTGGAAATATCAGAGGAATTAAATTAGAGTGGAAAAGTCTTGTTGCAGTTCCTTCTGTCTGCCAGTAGAGGTCTCTCCATATCCAGAGATTTCTCTGTTTAATGGACATACTGCATGTACATGTGACTGGATCAGATGAAGGTATGTAACATCAGTGATGAACAAGTCAGAGTCCAATATGCACTTCCATTTTTTATTATTATTTTCATGATAAATAAACAAGAAACTGGAAAAATATATTAATCATTCATAAATATACTGTAAATATAATTGCTCCTATATAGTTTCTCCTTTCTTCTCCCACAACCTCTGCCCGGCTGCGGGAGTAAATGAAATAATACTGAATGAAAAGCTGCAGCAGAACGTGTCTCCGGCGAGCGTACGGGACGCTTTCACAGAGATACTGGGCAACATGGAGCCTGTTCTTCCTGTTTTTAAAGTGTCTGCATACCACAGAGGTGCTTTATCATGAGTCAGAATCAATTATCTCTACTTTTTAATTTTAGAAAAATTCCCCCTGAGTTTCAGCATTCCTCTCCTTTTGTTAAACCGGACTCACTGTGGTTGCAGGTCCCTGAAACAGGAAGATCTTTCGTTCATGTTGCACCTTTTGATAAAGTCAATAGTGTTTGCGTCACACGAGGAGGAGGATCTGAGCAAGCTTGCAATAACAAACTTAGCATGCATTGGGTATTTTATTTCACTCTTTGCTGCTTTTCTCCTCCTAGGAAGTATTTGAACTAGAGCGTCATATTACTATTTCACAGGCTGTTTAAGTGTCTTTTTATGAGTTTGCTTCCCATGTGTCGTAATGGTTCCAGTACTGGTGGTTTGGCCTCGACCTGAAGCTGAACCTGTCGGCCCCGGACTGAACCAGAACAGAGCTCATGTCGTCCTTGAAGTCTGCTGATGATGAACTGTGATCTGAGCTGTGCAACAAACAATCGCTCACAATAGTTTTAGGGTTTGGTATCTAGAGTGCACCGTCTTTGTAGCTGGATGTGGTTCTTGTTGATCTGGCGGACCTCCCAGTTGGTGGCTCGGTTTGTGCAGGTGCATTCAAGTTCAGACGGAGGCGTTCGAGTCCGAGTCACCTGGAGAAACAGACACATTATATTAAAGGTTTAACGCCTTAATTTTATATTTATTTTGTAGCTGGAGCATGAACTCAAGTACTGTATGTTTAATTGACAGCTTTTTTTACCTGAGATTTGAGGACACAGAGCTCATTGTGAACTTTCCTAAACTTCTTCTCCTGCTCCAGATATTTCTCCTTTAGCTTCTCTCGGTCCTTTCGCTCCTTCAAAAAGTCTTCCTTGTAGACTTCAGCCTGAAAATGCACAACAAGGGAACTTTATATGAGAATTGTTCGACAGTAGTTTTATTTGCTTTCCTGCGTGGTTTAAAAATGTACACACATGATGATGAACAAAGCTCACCTGGTGTTTCCAGACGTCATGTAGTGTTTCTCTGCTGGCGTCGAGAGGCGGAGTCGTCAGAAGAGCCTCCTCCAGAGCCTGAACAAACACACCACAGCAGCTATAAAACCACCATTCTGCAGGTTTATTTCACTCACTGCTCATTGTTATACCTACAGAAATCCATACACTCTCATTCATTCATAGGATTATATAATTGTGTGCAAGGAGCTGCAGCTTATTACACGCCAAATCATGGTTTGTTGTAGACAGCGACATCTAGTGGTCGGAGTAAATATGACAGGAATGAGGAAGATTGACTCAAAGTCAGTGGTGGAATGTAACTAAGTACCTTTACTTAAGTACAATTTGAAGGTACTTTTACTTGAGTATTTCCACATATGTAACTTTATACTTCTACTTCATACATTTAGCTGACAGCTTTAGTTACTTTTCAGGTCGAGATTTAACATGAAGAAAATATGATAAATGTTTAAAAATGAAACCAATAAAGTATATTAAGTAGTTAAAATAAGCCCTACCATTACAGGAAAAATAATAAATGCATCAAAAATAATATATTTAGAATATATTAAAAAGTACATATTTATGCTGATTCTTTTGTACTTTTACTCAAGTAAGTTTTGAATGCAGGACTTTTACTTGTAGTGGAGTAATTGCACAGTTTGGTATCAGTACTTTTACTTAAGTAAAGGATCTGAATACTTCTCCCAACATATATTAAGTTAACTTGTAAAAAAAATATCTTTAAACCCTGATCTTTTTTCCCCTAACTTTAACCACTTAGTTGTGCTGCATCAACCTAACAAAGTAGTTATGTCACAACTTTAATGATGTGTTAAAAAACAGCAGTTATGTGACAGTTTCACAACATAAAATGTTTAAAAAGATATACTATGAGCTGTTGATGAGGATACATTGCGCTCTGATGTGTACAGTTTAATATTTATTGTTGGACTCACCTTGTTGAGTCGTCTGATCTCCTCCCTCTGATGCTGCCCTTTCCGGGTCAAAGTGTTGTTTTGCTCTTGCAGCTCCTTCGCCTCCTCCTCTGCTTTTAATAACTCGTAACCAGTCTGCAAGAATTTTCCATTAAAGATCAAATTATTACACACATTTTTACAGATTTTAATCCATTAAAATACCTGAAATTAAAATATCTGCTGCATTTACCCATGTGCTCTCTTTGTCTTTCTTGTGAAATGTGCCGTTCTTCTCTCCTCCTTCACACGTTTCCTCTTTAAAGTGATCCTGTTGCAGTAATGCTTTTAAAACTCTGACCTGCGGTGAGGAAAAAGGACACGAAGGCGTGAAGGCACCGAAATGACATCATGAATGAGTCATCAAACAAAGCTCCTCAGTGCAGAATCTACCTTGTCTTTGTAGTACTGCACCATGGTGTGGTACTCTTTGGCCCATTTCTCATTAATAGAAAGAAGCTGAGTGAAAAAGAGAGAGGACATGAATCTGTTAAGTCCTGAAATGTGCATGTTTGTATGAGGATGAGTATAGATCTCACTTCTGAAATGTGCTCACCTCCTCCCTCTGCTCCTCCAAGATAAGTATCTGTGATTTCATTCGGACATCACTGTTGGCAGCTGCTGACTAAAGAGGAAAGAAAAGAGGAACTGTTAAAACGTGGCGCTGGGTACATCCAGGCATGACGGCACGGGCAGTTATGCAATAAAAAGACATCCGCCGACTTCCTTTTACTCATTTTTGGAAGTTTTGTTTGGGAGTGTTTCCAGTAACACAGAGGACATTCTGTCATGTCTCTGCGGTTAGGGAAGCAGACGGATCTTCCACTGTTGCAGCTGTAATATAAAATTACCTGAGCGTCTCCCAGCAGACTGTTGGAGGGATTAACTGCAGCTGGACGATGTTTCTCTTCTCCTCTGGCAGGGTCCGCCACAGAAAATCCATACCTGAAAACATTAAACACATTTTGTTAAGTCATCAGTGTTAGAATGTAACATAGTACAGTACAATTTTAACATACCTGTACTTTTATTTACTTTTATTCTTATTTTAATCTTCTTTTTATTATTTTATTGGATTCTGTTTTAATTATTTAACTACTGTTTTGAAAGGTTCCTTACAAATAAAATATATTAAAATTTGAGTAATTTCCATTTTATGCTGCTTTTTAAATCTACTACATTAGATTTTAGAGGCAAATATGAAAAGTACATATATACACACATACACTGCATTTATTAAAAATGTATGCAAAGTAAACAGTAATTTTATACAAAGAATTTTAACTTTGACATGTACTAAAAATAAAATAATTATTTTATTATACAACACAGACATTTTGCATTTTGAGTACTTTACTTTTAAGTGCTTATAATACTTTACTTTTGCCTAAGAAACATTTTAAGTACTTTTAGACTCTATAAATAATAGAGGAATAAGAATAGAGATGCTAAACAATGTTCCAAATTGCTTCACAACAAGATGAAATGCAAGTAAATAATAAGAATATATACTATAAGAATATCAGTGAATAAATAAAATGACATAAAATTCCCTCTTGCAGTAATAACATGTGGTACCTGTCGATGTTGGGCAGTGATGGATACAGTCTGTGTGTCCGTCTGTCCGCTGTGCTCTGTGCTCGCTCCATGTTTTCATGTAGTGACTGTCAAAACACAGAGGAGGACTTACATTATATACCATATACATTTATAAAATGATATATTTTATTATATATATTATATGGCTGACTGAAACTGAACTCTTTTACTTTCTTTACTTCTCCACATCATCCTTTCAGCTGTCAGTAATAATACAATAGCTTTAGCTATGAATATTGATTAAACAAATGTCTACATATATATATTGTATTATATCATATAAAAAAGCATAAGCCAACAAAATTAGCATTGTAATAAAACAAAGACATAAGGAAAATAAGACATAGGACATAACAAATTTAAACTAATAACTATATATGATAAGTAGTAGTAGTTTTAATAATAATAATATTAATAATACCATTAATAACTATATATTTTTGTTGTTATTATTATTACTATTAAGAAGAAGATTTTTTTTTAATATATGGAAATCAAAGCGTAAGTTGAATTCAATTCAATATGAAAATAATAAAATGAATATTTGTAGAGACTCTCCAAGCACATATTTTACTGAATATTAGGCTACATATTACAGATATTAAGACAGTTTGAGATTTATTTACATTTATTAGATTACATAATTGTGATCAATAGAAAGATTATTTAAAATAATTAGCCTTAAATGGACTAGTACATGCTGGAGGTGGTGTGCTGCTGATGGCAGGAGACTGTAGCGTGCAGAAAATGTCACAGCGTCACAGCTGACTCAAACCCCACTCAGAACAGTGGAATTATCTCCACACCCACGCGCTTACCTAAACCCAGGCTGCACGTGGAGCTCTCACATATCTTCACACCACATCATTTCACAATAAACACACATAGAGAAAAAATGTCCTTTATCTATTGATAAAGTATCGACTGCATTTGAAATTGTGTAGGAATCCGCGCGGTGTTTATTTAATAATTTTAGTAACTTTTTAAAAAAGTGCACAGATAGACGTAAAATAATGACTAAAAGCTGAAAAAGAAGAAAATCTCACCATCTTGTTATTTCCTGGGTCCTCGACTCGCTCAGATCCCACAACAGCTGGATTTGAAGCAGCTGCTCGCGCCGCACGTTGAGGTTATAGGATCCTCTGTGACGTAGAAGAACCCGTTCTGTCCAATCAGCTGCCGGGATTCCCTCGCGAGCCGCTGACGGACTTTTATTGAAGGAAAGGAAAGTACAAGTAGCTGAGCAGCTCGAGCGGTAATTATCGATGAGTTATGAATGGATCGATGACTAAGAGAAATATCTGACTCTCCGCTGAAAGAAATGACGCACAGCAGGGGTATTTTGTTTTTAAGCAATTTATTTACTTTTTAAAATGTGTTTAATGTTAACTATACATGGATGGCTGACGTCTCCTAGTCATTCCCTATATGATTTAGTTTTTCTTGACTTTATTTTGTTTGTTTAAAGGAAAAGTTGCCTTTCAGCTCCAATGATTACAAGTCATAAATCTTAATTTTATTTAATAAAAAAATGAAAAATGACAATTCCCAGAAACTAGCAATATAACACAAGAGACAAAAGAAAAAAAATATTTATATGTCGAAATTAATTAATTAAATAAATAAAAAAACAGTTACCATAAAATAAGTTTAATTAAATATGTCAACACAGATTTAAAATACATTAATTAACTCCTACATTAGTACTAGTATGACTCTTTTTTATTTTGTATAAATAATAATAATAATTGATAAATAAATGAAATAGTAAGAAAAATGATAAAATAATATAAAATCAAGGAGTAAAATATAAATAACTCTATGTTTATTTTTGTATAATACATAAAAAAATTAAATATACCAATAATAATACAATAGATAAAATAAATGTGAATAAATAATGAATAAAATTACGTATTTTCAAAGATTAAAATAAAAATGACTATTAACTCTCATTTGTTTGTATTTTTAAATACTATTTTAATAACAGGGAATAAACACTATTACTATTGTTGCTCTTTCCAAATAAGGACAGTATAGTAGTAGTAAATATAAGTAAGATTAAAGAAATAAATGTCCACCTTTTTTGTTTGTTTGTTTTATTTAAGGTGGAAAGTGAAAGATCGTCATTTCTTACAGTTGTCTTAACTTGTCAGTGCTTTCTTCCTGGATGGTTGAAACTTTACACACCCAGAAGCCGGAAAACGTTTTTTTTTTGTTTTTTTTTAGAGACACAAATGATAAATGTCAAGATGAAACTGTCCCACTAAAAAACACACCAAAGACACCTAACGTGCGGCTGCGGGCTGTGGGAAAATCACACATCTCGCAGGGCGATCGTGTTACTCAATGCGCTGACTCACAGCGGACTAGTTTCAGGGAAGCAGGAGAGGGGAAACCACGCCGCCGCTCCTCCTCCACTAACCGGCACTCAGCGCAGGGGAGGCGAGGGCTGCCCCTTTATTCTTTCTAGAAACATGTGTTACTGAAGCTTCATTTACATATTTGTTCACATTTCAACCTCAAAGACCCCTTTCTTCCTTTAGATACTGCTTCAGAAGAAGACAGTGAACCATCATAATACCCGGATGTAAATATAGAATTCCCCCAGTGAGACGTTTCGCACCAAAATAACACATTCAATTACTTTTTTGGTGGGTTTTCTCTGTTGAAGTGGGAGCTTCCACCCCCATTAAGTTTAGCAGATGCTGGGAAGGTTTCAGAAGGGTATTATGGGATATCCCACTTCACCAAGAACATTTATTTTAAAGTCAGAAACTGAAGAGGTAATTGACCTCAATAAGGTTTTTTCTACATGCTGGGAAAAACAAAAATGCCAAGACCAGTGTTTTTTCTTTCATTGCAAATCATGAGTTGCATTGAAAATGAAGATGTAAATGCAAACACTTTAAAAAAGAAAATATTTTACAGAAATTTACTGTATTATTTTACAGTGTTTTTCATATAGTTTTTATTCATTCTACTGTATGGGCAAATGCCATAAAAAATGAGCAATTTATTACAAATATTAACAATAAAATGGCCTTGAAATCTGTAAATTATTACAATGGGACATTATAAATATTTTTACACTGTTATTCTATTGCTTTAAGGTCTTGAATGTTAAATTAAAGAGCATTCTCTGTAAAAAAAAAAAAATATATATATATATATATATATATATATATAAAGTAAATCTTTAAAATATAGTTATTTACTTTATATTATCCATCATTTTAATGAAATTATCAGTAAAATAACAAACAAACTTACTTTTATTTGACTGTAAGCGTTTGGCAACTTTCATTTATTTACCATGTTATTTTTTACAGTGAATAATAGTCTCTATGAAGCCCATTTAGGAAAAATGGTTAGAATTCAGCATTTTGGAAAATATGCTAGTTCATTTTCTTGGGAGGAAGTCATCTCAAGTGAAGTGGTATAAAGAGTGACACAGTCCGCGTAGGGAGGAGGTCAGCGTGGAACAAACCACTATTCAGTTTCCTGTGAAACCAGAAGTCAGCATTTTTTTAAAGTTAGATACGGGTGTTAACCCTGTGCGTCACCCTCTACACCACAAATGTGTTTAAGCATCGATCATGTGACTGTCGTATTTCATAAGATATACAAACTGATTATATTATATGAGTATATTAACTTGCAAGGTGCTGATTGTAAGTTTTGGACAGAGCCAGGCTAGCTGTTTCCCCCTGTTTCCAGTCTTTATGCTAAGCTAAGCTAACATCTAGCTTAGTCTTTTTCATCTAGATCTCAGCACGAAAGTGAATAAGTTACGTTTCTGCATAATTTTGGACATAAAGTGTTTTAAGCCACCATAATAACTATTTTTATTACTGGATAACTGCCAGTTGTAAAAAACACAAAAGTACAGTGCAAAGTTAAAAAACATACTTAATGAAAACGTATAAATGATTTTAAAGATACCCTGGTGTTTTTTACAGTCCCATACCCAAAATCACTTGCAATTCTACACTAAAAATGCTAAAAAGGTCTCATGTAATATTTGAAAAAACTGTTAAAATAATTGTTTAAACTGTTAACAGCTGTTAGGGGTAAAGTGATAAGAACATATTAACACAGAAATTGTTTAAATTCACTTCAGCTCAAACTTCAGCTCTGGATAAACGTGTGAAAACGTCACATTAACACGTTAAAGTGCCGGATGAGGATTATTATTATTACTAGTGGTGGTGCCGTGTTGGAGGCTGCTGACTCAAACCGTGCCGGTGTTTACCGACACTACAGTACCCCGTGTGGTGGCCTTCACAGAGGGGGACCTTTCTTCATGTGACACCTGTGCAGCGTGTTCCCAGCACCGGCTGCAGCCCGTTTACGGTACGAGTGACACAGCAGCAAGTCAGCAGAAAGGAAAGAGGAGGCTGAAGCTGCGCTGCTTCTTCCTGCCACAACTTTCTCAGAGACTCACACTTTAACTTCCTGTCTGCCTTCTCACACACACACGTTACAGGTTAGACATCTTGTGGCCGACACCTCCAAATATAAAACCAAAGGCAGGTGTCATCTCTTCACGAGCACTTTCTATTCTGTTCAGCGGTTTAGTGGTTGAGGATATTTGCATACAACCTCCAGTTTCAACTGAATCAAAAAAGAAAGAAAAAATGGAAAAGTAAGACGTTTGCTGAAGTGTTCTGATATTAAATGTCAGGGGGAAGATTTCTCGTAAGTAATTCAAGAAGTTTCTGTGTGGTTTGAAACTAGAGCCCACAAAAGTCACTGAGCTTCATAGAAAGTAGCACTGGGTGGATTTATTATTATTTGGGATTAAATGTCTGATCATTTATTTTACAGGTACAAAAAATACAGTTTACATGTTTTTTCTGACCTAAATAAAACAAAAAAATCTTTTAATCTTTTGTACCTTTAAAAATATTTTTAAAGGTACAAAAAATAAGAATTATAAATTAAATAAAAATAATTTACGTGTTTTATTTTTAACTTTAATAAAACTCATAAATTCTGCTTTTATTTTTGCTCAGTTGATTTATTTTACAGGTACACTCCGTCAATATTTGCACATTTAAAAATTGTCAGTTGTTCTTTCACTCATGTAACTTGAATTTCACATGATTGTTGTTAACTTTTACACCCCAAAGATAATTTCACAACATATTTTAGCATTTCATGTCAACATATTTCAATTTCTGCCATCAAAGAGGAAGTGACATCATCAGTTTAACATGATTTTATAGCAGACCTATAATAGCAAATAATATTTAACCACAAATCAAGATTTAAAGAAACAACAAAAAGATATTACAGATCAAACAGGATCTGCTAGACATAAAATAGCATAATAATAATATTAATAATGAGTTTAAATTTGATATTCACAGATATTTCCTTGTCTGCTTTCTCTTTTGTTTAGTCTGATGCTTCACCAACAGGCTCCACATGCAGTGTTTTCATCAATGCACTGCCGGATGTGAGACCTACATGAAATAAAACAACATGAAGTTTACTGTGTGAAGAGAGAAGAAGTGATCACTAAGTGTAGTGTCACTTATTATTCGTGCTTACCTCTTCACGGCCTTACAGCTGTAACCAATCCCTTTTTTATTCACTTCTTCCTGTAATTTCCGTAGAGATTCGTTGTCACACTTTCCTCTGAATAAAATAAATATAGACACAAATTCCTTTATTATCAATTATGCACATAATATAAACAGGAAAAATAGACAATTAATACAAGAATAATAATCTTACGGATTCTCCTTGTCAGTCAGTAAAACAACATTGAGCTGCGTCACCTTGGAGGGGTTGAGGTTCTTCACCTCGATGGCAAAAACACTAAAAAGTAAACAAGCAAACAATACGATTATAAAATGTAGGCTGAGTAGCTCTCCATATAAAAGGACTGTACTGGATGAATATTTTGCATATGAAACAACACAAAGTAGAGAAGGGTTATGCATGTTTCTAGTCGTTCATTCATGCTGTTACCTGTTAATATCGTAGGGATTGTTCTTGCCGCCATTTAGCATTGCTGTTACGACACCACTTGCATATGCTGCAAACTGCAGACATGAGATTTTCATATATGGACGAGAGAGAGAAAAAACACAAAAATTTACAATCATTTATTTCTTTTCTCTTTTTTCAGGGTTTTCTCTCTTTCTGCAAGTACAAATAAATGAATATTATAAAATAAATAGAATTAATGGTTCACTTTTCTGAGTCATTTTAGTATTAATTCTAACTGGGAGCTCACAGAGGAATAAGAACAATGTGCTGAACAGTGATGTTATGGAGGATACAGCGCTCATCACATGTAACATGGGCACTCACCCGAGCTGAAACATTTCTCCAGAAGGAAATCACAGGGTTGTTTTTTGAGTCGATTTCGCAAAACATATCGAAGGTTTCTAAAATAACACAAAGAGAGAACATGTTTAGAAAATGTTACTTATTCACTGTTGAAGCTACTTCTGTGTGGGAGTTTTCACAAAGGACATCTTCTACAATAAACTGATTGATATCACCATACAGGGTGTCCATGACGTCTCTTTACAACTTAAAACATTTATTACAAAAGCAAATGAACAGACAAATATGGAAATTATTACAAAATGAGGAGTAGATATTAAAGTTTTTTGCCTCATTAATACACCTCTACATGGATCCATTAGCTGCTAGAAACTAGAAAAGCACTCCACCAAGGCAATAGGGTCAGTGACGCAACACCAAATGACACACTTGAAGGATTATATTAAAATCATGTATTTTGGGACACTGGCATTGAAATATTTCATCCACTAGATGGCGGCAGTTAGCGAAGGCAATTGGATTACTGGCGCAATAATATCGATTTGCAATATAAATTCCAGATGGTGTTCCAGATCACCGATCACCACCAAAATCTAATCACCTGTTTTTTATTCCAATACACACGTTGTCTGAAAATTTCATCCAAATCTGTCCAGAACTTTTTGAGTTATTTTGAACACAAACAAACAGACAGACAGACAAACGCTGGTGGAAACATGACCTCCTTGGTGGACATAATTACTTTTTTTTTTCCATGCATGCAACTGAACTGAACAAATAAAAAAATAATAGGATCACATTTTGCAATGTTATGCTCTTACGCTTGCTGCCCTCCAGTCCACACCAGGTCAAACCGTCCAGGATAGATCCCACCAGAGTGTCCTCCAGGGTGAGAAAACAACCCGTCCCCTCAGTGAAGTCATGGACCAGTCCTTTCGTCTCGCTCCATAGCATCGTCTAACCTCCCAAAAAGTAATATTGTATTGTTAAATATTAAAATGCATAATGATTTCTGCTTTTATTAATATGCAAACGCTGAATGATGGTCGACGCTTTGACTGATGGTTCACAAAGTTTTATTTTTCCATTTGACAAGAAGACATTCCTTAGTAATCCAACGTAAGAGCTACGATGTGACGGTGTGTTCAGGACTCTTTACCTTGCTGCCTGTATGTGTGAAAGGGTTCATATTCAAGAAGTGATCATAGTTTTCCTCAGCAAAGGAGAGTGGGCTTCTCCCTACATAAGCCTCTTCAAAGGTGCTCAGCATAGCTTCACATCTGAGAAATAAATGCAAGAAACATTGATCAGGTTTTGTTGAAGTTGTTGCTGTTCTAGAATGTATTCAAGCAGAAAGAACTTTCACTGTAAACCCACACAGACTTACCTTTGGCTTGTCTCTGGGAACATCTCACATTTCTTCTTGAATGTTTTCCTGAACTGAGGTGTTCGAGGAACAAACAGGACCAGAAGAATCACAAACACAACGACACCAAAGGCGGCAGCTACACCGATCACTTTACGATTCATTTTTAAGCCCGTTCTGTGAAAGATACGCTCTGAGGAAGCTTTGAGTTACAGGCTGTGCTATCACTCAGCAGCGATCAAAGGTCGTTCACAGAAGGTTACTATCAGTAATCTAAGCAAGCGAGATAGAAACACACAGATAAATAGATCCCTATTAATATTATCCACCTTTAGAATCTTAAATAAGGTATTTTATATTTCTATTACAGCATTAAAACTAATAAAATGCTAAAACTAACTAAAAATGCTTTAAATGCTGTAAAATTAGCATTTAAACACTACAGTTAAAAAACTAAAAACGACAACAAGTTTGTTAATTTCACATCTCAGCAAAGTAAATCAACAACCTTTTGTCTACCTGAAGGAAACTAAGAGACACAAAGTCACTGACTGTCCTTAAAAACCACGTGTTATCTATACACTTCACAAGTAATCTTTGAGATAATAACTGTTTATTATTCCATTAAATTATATAAGAATCATAAAGGGTCAAAGATCATCTTGTTGGTTTTTTTAAGCTTTCTGTCTCAGGCGTCATTATGTGACTTAAAGGGTCAAAAATGTTTGTATTTACATATGAAGGAAAGATCATAAACCCCCTGACACTGCTCAGTTTAGTGTCTGGGGGTTTCATTTACCTATATTTAATTTTTTTGGCTGCGTTAATCATGTAAAATGTGTTATTTTTCTCATTAAAATACCTTTTAAACAGGCAATCATTATCACACTTAAGAATCCAAAGACTTCACAACCTCGTATTTTAAAGCATTTTATTAGAAAAACTAAATTCTGCCACCAGCAGGGAGCGGGCTCATTAGTTGGACGTAATAAGATAGCAGCTCTGGGATTTCCTCCTACAGTACCTGCACAGTGCATGACACTTCACTGCATTATTGTTGAAAGATGAAAAAAAGTTGTATTGCAAAAATGTATCAGTGGCATTTGTATATAAAAAGACATTTCACATTCAGACTGGCCCACAGGTACAGAAAGACATTTTATAAAGAAATAAACTCTCGACAAATAGATATTTTACACATTCACCAGCAGGATCCACAGGGTTTCTCTGGGTCGGAGCTGCACTCCTGGATCTGAGCTCTGCAGAGAGAAAGAGAGTTAACAGAGTGTTTAAAGGCAGAAAACGTCTTCTCACACAAACTGCGGGACTCACTCAGACACTTCTTTGCAGTTATATTTAATTCCCTGATCCAGCTCCTTCTGTAAATCCTTTAAAGATGCATTTGTGCAGTTTGTCCTGAAGAGGAAACAGAGAACACGACGTTAGGATCAAGATGTCTTCATGTATCATTCATGCACTTATATCGTTCTAATTAAGGGGGAAAAAAATGTTGTGTGATTCTTACACAGTCTTTTCTTGTGTGACCAGAACAACATTCAGGTTTTTCACCTGCGGTGAGTGGAACCTCTGAGCCTCGATGCTCGCAAAAATACTAACAAAACATAAAAGAGAAAAAAGCACAATTTAATCAGAGTGAAAAAGAAATTAATGACAAGAAGGATGTGATATGAGAGAACTAGAACCTACAGGTGGTTCTTGCACGTAATTCTCACCATTGATGTATTTTATTTGAACAAAAAGCTTAATTATTAGGCATGAATTCCCCACATAAAGCCACAAGTAATCAATTAGTGTTTTTAATCTTATTTTTCAGTTTGTTCTTGTTTGTATTCTGCAGCTCCTCATAATAATAATAATAATAAACTGACCTCGTAGGACTGAACGGTGTGACGATGGATCCGTTCAGCATGGCCGTGACATCACCACAGGCAGCATCTGCAAACTACAGACATGAAGATAAAGTTAAAGTTAAAGAACGTCCACTTTTTTAGATTTACACTACAGACAAACTAATTATTTTTTATTATATACCCATAGAATCAATTCAGGTTGGTTTCACTGCTTAAGAAAGGTTGAAATGGGTCAAAAAAACTGTTGATAAATAGGAGAAAGATGCTGAGTTACACTACTTTTTATTTTATTTTTTATTTATTTTGCCATTGTAGCAACACTTAGAATGAATCTCATCAGATGAACAAACACACACAAAACCATGAAAAAACAGCCAAAACTGATGTTATACAGAATCTCTTATTATGAAGGATATACTGTGTCTTTATCAGGACGCATGAGGTTGAGTAAATAATATCAGTAAGAGACACCTTTATCCCACTTTTGGCACTATTATTTGATTTACTGTTAAAATAATGCCCTCATTTTAAAGACCACTTCTTTAACACAGCTGCAGGAATTCAGGGATTTTCCAAGTGTATTCAAAAATCCACAGCAGACAAACAATTCCTGCCGCAGAACAAGATTTACTGCCATGAAAAGCAGTCATACAGTTTGGAAAACAGCCAGGCTGTTTGAAGGACGCTCCCATCGAGGAAATGTTACTCAGAGGAGATAATAAGTAGGTGAACAGCAGCAACACATTCCAAGCACAACAACAACGCTCAACTCGAGAGTTGCTATGAAAACTGATTCGGGATCATATTTCATTAGCAAAACTTATTATTTTGTACTTTGTATGTATATTAATATATCTTCCTTTAACTTCCTTTAACTATGTCATACTAAAGTGTTCCCAACAGCTGTAAATCTTGTTTTATTGTCCACCTGATGAATGTAAGTCCAACTTCCTCATTCTTTTATCTCAGTTTTTGGTCTCTACCTGCTGAGAGTAAACGTGTTTCTTTAGCTGCCAGATGTTCCACCATGTTCAGCAGCTGTGTGTATCTGCTGTTTGCTGCTGAGCAGGTGGTGTACAGCAACTTTTTACAGCTCTCTCTCTGTAAACAGCTGCATGATGCTATAAAAGCAGTCAACAGTAAAGTTACAGTTGGACAGGCAAACAATGAGCTGAAAAACTCCCTATTAAGCTCTGTAGAGTTCAGGGGTGGTCATTTTCTGTTTATCACACCAAACAACTGCTTTCACATGATTTCCTTTATCGTCATTTGATGCATTTTAATTGTAAAAATCGAAGTTATAGCTGCATCTTTCTGAGGATAAAGAAAATGAAAGACTTGACCAATTATCTTGCTGCAGTTTAAACTTTATAAGGTGACATAAGGTTTGATTTCGGGACACTTATTTCCCTTTGAAAATGTGTGCAATTGTTGCATAACGTATAACTATGTGAAATACTACTTTTTTAACTCGTCCTTGGCCCACAGTCCAATGCATCAAAATAATCACTTGGTGGTGCTTTCTCACAAAGTTGTAAAGTAGAAAAAATGTGCAAGTTATAGAGGAACAACTTCCTGTAGGCTGCAGTAAAAACAGGAAGTGCTGCCTATCTTGGCAACAATTACTCCTGCTATCACGAAACTCGGCTCAGTAGTTTCAGATGCTCCACTGAGGCTCCGTGCAAGATGTCACGCCAATCTGCCACTAGGTGGCACTATGCAGAGAGAAGTGAAGCTACATGAAACTAGGACCTGAACTAAATTGAGTGCATTTTAGCCACAAGGTGACACTTTTAAAAGAAGTTGAAAAAGTTTACAAACTTTCTTTTTCCAACTCATCTTAGTACGTCAGTGTAATCAGCATTCAGCATCCATGATCCCGTGGGCTCTTACGTTTTGCATAACCTCCAGGTCTAGTTTTATTATCCTGTGTCATAATTCTTCTGCACAACACTCTGTTTGTTTTACATGCTGTGTTTGCTTGGTTTTACTGTTTATTTTGGTAAATATGTGCAAAAATGTGTTGGTTGTGTAATGTCTGAAAAATAAAGTAAAACTCGAGCCAAACCAGGGCTCCTCTGAATGTGTGGGCTGTCGCTGCTCGCTCAGGAGAGAGCTGCACAATGTGGCTCCATAGAGACGGACACAAAGCCTCATTGATGGAGAACCAGGCTGAGTGACCTTTTTCTTCTCTCCTCTCCATCATCATCACTTTTACACAGAGGAGATTTCACCTTCTGCTTCACACGTGTGTTATCTTAACCACAGTTTGATCCCACGACTGTCGTGTTTTTTGGCAAAACGAGTGAATTCTTGTGGATAACTTACAGCAGCTGAGGCTCTGTTCCAGAATGAGCGAACAGTGTTGTTCCCACAGTCTGTCCATCCTGGGCAGCCGGTAGTGAACGTTTCTAGAGGAACACACACAGAGTCATACTTCTCACAGCATTTCAGTTTAGCTGATATAATATCACATGAAGACACAGACATCAGACGTGAAATGCGTTGCTAAAAACACAAACACAACACAGTCTATCAATGAAACATTACTCATAAAAAACATGGGACACAAACCCCCGGGACCCTGGTTGAAAGTCCTGGGTGTGTCACCTACCCCCCGCCCAAACTTTCCATATTTACTAGAATTAATAAAGCAGCCCATTCAATGAGCTAATAACAACCTACTGGCCTACCAGCAGGTGGAGCAGGCCCTGAGTCGCCCATACCTATTGGGTGATGACTGATAATACCGCAGATTCAATTTATTCCGTAAATAATAAAGAAAACTGAGCTAAACTTCACCAGGTTGCATGAAGAGTCTTACCAGTGCTGCCCTCCTTTCCACACCAGGTCAGACCGTCCAGCACAGATCCCAGCAGAGTGTCCTCCAGGGTGAGGAAACAGTCTTTCTTCTCGGTGAAGTCATGGACCACATCCTTCGTTTTGCTCCAGAACATCATCTAACCCCCCGCCCAAAAAAAACACTTATTATTCTGCGTTATACAAAGAAGTCTTGAGTGGATAATGTGCACACAGATGGGTGGCGTTTTTACTCTGTTGCATGCAGGTTTGAAGGGAGCTGCAGCCACGAAAACGTCATAGGCTTCCATGGGGACTTGACACGGGTCCCGTCCTACATAGGCTTGTTGAAATGCATCCCAAATCTTTTCACAGTCGTACCTGCAAAAATATAGCATCATGGCAGAAAAGCATGAAAATTTTGGCATCATTATGACACATAATGTGGAAAATATTATTATTGCTTGTTATCAGCTTCAGTTTAATACAAACTGCGGAAATGTAGCATCGAATTCAGTGCAGGCACTCGCATATTTTTAAAAGATTTTTAAGAAAGAAAGCCATCCTACTTTAAAACCTTAACTCCAAAAAAGTTGTCAAAAAGTTAAAACCAAAAGCACTAAATTCAGAATCAAAACAGAAAAGAACCGACAATGTGAAAAAAACAACTTTTTTTGTTGTTTTTGTTGTTATTATACTAATTTAGGCCACTAGAGGCTGATGGGCACCTCTAAGGACTTAAATAATGAATGTTTTCTTTGGTAAGTTTTAATTACTCGATGCACTCTAAACACAGGTGAACATTTTACCTGCACATATCATTACTTTTATTATCATCTCTATTTTTCATTTTACCTTTTATATTCTTTAAAAATATCCTATATGCTTAGATTATCTCTTCTGAATGCATAGGCAGGATTACTTACAGTAAATGGTGAAATTAAAACTGGCCTTGAAGAAAACATAAGTTATATTTAGAATATGGGACAGTGATGCTCGTTCAGCCCCCTGTGGCCAAAATGGGTATTACAACAACAACTTTAAATTCAAATAATAATCTCGCCAAAATAAAAATAATTAATTTTTGTTTTCCAGGATGCAAAAAAAAACTGTTCCTAAGTCATAAACAAAGGAAAGAAAAAACTTCAGATCAGACTTATAAAATGAAAACTAAATAATTCCTCTCAAGGCTTCCATACCTCTTTAAATCTTAATTATTTATATTTTGTTTCACTCTGCATAAGTTGATTTTATACATTTTGTCAAGCACTTTCTCACTATTTTTTGAGAAAGTGCTTGTCCTTTAATGAATTATCATTATCATCATAGAAACTGTGTCAACACTGTGTGTAAAACTCCCTTCCCAGTGTGTCAGTGTATACTTCCAGTCAATATTTGCTTAATTACAGTAGATCAAACAGAAGCTACAGTCATAGACTCTGCACTCTGTGTACACAGTGAACAGTAACAATGTGCAGGCTGGACTGGACTGAACTCCAACTTCACTGTTACATCATCATTCCTGGGAAGCGTTTCCTAAAAGTCACACCACCTTCTTTACGTCAAGTGAAGCGTGAATCATAAATATATGCCATAATTACCCAACCCTGCACGCACACACACGCACACACACACTCTGACTGATACATTAAATCACTACTTCTGCATTGTGAATATACACTCTAAACTAATGCCTTTAGGGTATGTAATTAGCTGTCAGTGGTGGAATGTAACTAAGTACATTTACTCAAGTAGTGAACTTAAGTATCTCATTTTATGTAACTTTATACTTCTACTCCACTACATTTTGAGGCAAATATTGTACTTTTTACTCCATTACATTTAGCTGACAGCTTTAGTTACTCTTCAGGTTGAGATTTAACCCTAAAAACATAATTAATTTAAAGTGATTAGACATTTTTTTTATTAATCCACATGAAAGTATATCAAGTAGTTAAAATAACTTTTAAAATAATTTACTAAATTAAAACGCTGCTTACATAAAAGCATCAATAATAATAATGCAATAATATATTTTGGAATAAATAAAACAATCTGATTGGATCCATTCTGTACTTTTAACTTTTGATACTTTAGGTACATTTTGATGTTGATTCTTTTGCACTTTTACTTCAGTAGGATTTTAAATGCAGGACTTTTACTTGTAGTGGAGTCATTTAACTGTTTGTTGTTTAGCTGCATTGCATTACACAGTTATTTCTGTCCTTTAGCCAGAACTTATTGATTACAATTGAATAGACACAAAACAAAATAACAAAAACACCTGCCAGTATTATGCTTTACAAATAAAAAAAGCCCCCAAAACCACATCCTCATCCTCAAATGACCCTAAAGTTGGATTAAACTCCATTAGTTAGGTGTACCTAATAAACTGTCAACAACATGTATACGTTACTGAGTGCTTCAAATATTTAACATATCTTAAATTGTATTCCTAATTTAATTATTCTCAGCCTCCGTGTTGACCAGTTTATCACACATGAAGCTTTTCTTGACCGGAAGTTAGTCCATGACTTACTCTTTGAACCGCTGACACCTGGCAATAAAAGTTGTCTTTAAATCGTCAGTGTTGTTCCGCAGCGTCAGTCCCAACACAACCGCGAGGACAATAATGAGCAGCAGGACCGCGAGGACACTGAGCAGAAGACAGCGTCTCCTCCGTCTCTTCTCCGGGGGACGGTCCATTTCAGGAGCAGCACGCGGAGAGTCACGGAGAAAGTTTTGACTGTCAGGTTGTGTTTTTTGTTGTTGTCACTGATTCGTCGCGCGAGCTCCGGCGTCTATTTATGGAGGTGCGCATTCGCAGTGCGCGCGCACGTGCGTTGGCTCGCGGCCACGAAGGCTCAGCTCCAATCAGGACTGTTATCTGTTGAGGTGGAGCTGTCCAAAGCGAGGTCCGAGGGTCACAGAGAGGCCGTCGAGTTCTCTTGAGTTTTTACAAGTGTTATTTACATGAGTATTAATATTTATATGTTACTTTAAAGTACATTTATTCAAGTTTTGATCGGCAGTGTGATTTAACTAGTAGTTTACCTACGTTTTGCAGTAGCTGGCAAACTGTTTTTAATATTTTCTTTTTTTCATTGAATGGCCAAAATACAGTTTCAGCGTCTTCTTTTAATGCAGTAAAAATATTATTCTGACATAGAAATAAACAGAAGGAAAACAACAACAAAAAATGTTGTAAGAAAATGTATTAGTTTGAATAACATACAAATACATTTAATTTGTATTTTATTCATTCAGTTAAATGTTCCTTAATACTTTTTATAAAGGTCTAAATACAGTTTCCACATCTTCTTCACATACAGTAAAACATAATTCAGATATATAGAAGTAAACAGGATTAAAACAAAAACATTTTTGTCTTTCCTGTATTTTATTTAAACTTCTCATGCAATAAAATATAATTATATAAACAAACAGAAAAGAAAAAACAAGCAAAAAAAAGTATGAAAAAACATATATTTATATTTCATTTATTCAGTTAACTGTTCTGTAATACTTTTTTTCTTTTTGATAAAGGTCTAAATACAGCTTCATTAGCTTCTTTGCATCCAGTAGAATATACTTCAGATATAATTGAATAAACATGATATAAACAAAAACAATTGTGAATTAAAAAACGAAATTAATTGTCTTGTGTTTTATCTATTCAGTTCTCATGCAGTAAAATATAATTCAGGTGTAGAAATACTGAATTTGTTATTTTTGACTGATTGAAATTTATCTTATTATTGTACAAACGTTCCCAAAAAACATGGAAGTCATACTGGTGACATCACCTGCTTTGATACAGACGTGCTACCTGTCTGCACTTCATTCACAAAGCATAAAATACACTTTTAGTACAAGCACAAACACGTTTGGACCAATCTCTCTCCTGACTTTGTGGTTTCTAATCTTGGCTGCTCTTACTCTTTCACCTTTATGCATTGGGTGGCACGTCAGTTATACAACCCGGGAGCTGTGACAGTAGCCGGGTGAAGTTCATGCAATTAAACGCTGATCAGCTAGAAAACAGCTGTGATTGTAACTCAAAGGTTATACGCATGCTCAGAAAACTAAAGGTTAAAGTAACAGATTCTTCATCTCCGTCTTGCAGGATCTGTAACGACGTAATGATCCAATAAAACGTATCATCTGGTGGATGTTTCCTGCACTGATAAGCTTGTATCGTACATAAATTACATGCATAGTAAGTAAAAGCTTAGTAAAGTATAATTTTGAACTCAACTACATTTCCAAGACAAATATTGTACCTTTTCCCACCACATTTATGTAATAACACACAAGCAGATTCTTTTTGTACTCTAAGTGTGGGATTAGTTTCATACTTTTACTTTAAACTTTATACTTGAATGCACGACTTGTAATAGATTTTTTTTATTATATGTATTGGTAGTTTTACTTAAGAAAAGTATTTCTTCCAGCCCTGATAGTGATAAACCCGAAACTGCAGTTTTGGCATCAGGATCCACCTTTTGTGAACTTTTAAAAAGCAAACAGCTCAGGTTACACACTGCATGTGGGTGTGTCGGAGCGTGAGGGTTCACAATGATAAAAACTCAGCACACTAAACCAAACACTTGCAATTCTTAACTCTTTTAAATTCTTGCAACATTTTTAGCATTTCCCTTGTGACCTTTGATCCCATAAACATGCAGGACAGCAAACAGACATGATGCCATGAGACTCGTTAACCCGTCGTTCATCCAACAGATTTCCTCAGTGGACATTTGATTAAACACTGATTTCGGAAAACGCAAAGAAACATAAGATTGAAACGACATTTTTGACATATAAACATCTTCTTCATCTCTGTTTTGCAGGATCTGTAAAAACTTAGTGATCCAGTAAAACGTATCATCTGGTGGATGTTTCCTGCACTGATAAGCTTGTATCGTACATAAATGACATGCATGGTGAATAGTGGTGGAAAGAAAGTAGATTTACTCAAATAAACGCCAGAAAACTTTAGGAAAAGCTTCATTTCAAAGACAAATATTGCACCTTTTCCCCTTTACATTTATGTGATAACATTAATAACATGCAGATTCAGATAAATAATACAAAATGTATTCAACAAACAAGATATTATATTTAATGAATCCCAGCAGTATTTAACTTAATCAAAATGAGTCCAGCATTTACCAGCTGCAGCATTAAAGTAATGTACATGTGAATGCATTTCTAATATATTATAATATATATTATTCAGAAATGGGACATTCTCCATAGTGATTATGTTTATTGTTGGAACTGTAAATATCTATTGATGTGAATACTTGTCCTGTAATATTGGTAGTTTTACTTAAGACGAGTATTTCTTCCAGCCCTGATAGTGACAAACCAGAAACTGCAGTTTTGATCTGATCAATGGAAAGTGCGAGAGTATAAAGAAAACATTCATTTAAATATCAGGATATAGAATTTGTGGCAGATTCAGGAAAATGTGAGACTCTCTCTCTGTGAGAAGCTGTTTGAACTCGTGTGGCAGGAGGACGGTTTGTGGTTCTGGATACACTGAAGCATCATCAGGGTCCTGTGGACAAATATGACATCTGTCACTTCATACTTTTATCAGAAAGTTTATTACGAGGACATAAACAACATCTGCATCTGGATCACACTTCAGAAAAAGGTCAGAAAAGTTAAAATTGGACTAAAATCGCAAGATTGTTTTATTGGAGTCTGTTGACACGTGTCATGGTGAAACCTTTTGAAAAAGGACAGATAATCAACTTTAGGTGCGTCAGGTTAAAAATCCTCTTCGGTTTTGACTTGTTGAACGTAACTTACTGGTCGTTGTCTGTACAAGTCCAGCGGAAACCTCTGGACTGGAGGATCTGGATCAGGTCACTAATGGATCCTTCACTGCATGATTCTCTGTGGAAGAGGAAAAACAAGGAGCTTAATTTGTGGGTATAAATGTTAACTATACTTTCTGTGAGATATGGGTTAATATACGCTGTACGTAATAGTAATGTCAGTGTTAATATAACTTGTTGGAAAGCGGAAGAGTTGTATGGGAAAACAGCATTTTACTGTTTGTATCCTCACAGAAAAGGTCCCTGTAGATTGGTCACCACCTTGATGTTGACATAATCCACCCTGCAGGGGTTCAAATTGTCCAGCTCAACACTTCCAAACATGCTGTGGAATAAATAAAGAAATATAGTTTATTCTTAGCTAACACCTTGGCTAAAATATTTGCTTTATTGTTATTAATTTTGACCTTTTCCTATTGAAGGCGTTGACGATGGAGCCGTTCAGTAACACCGTGATGTTGCCACATGCCATTTCTGCAAACTAACAAACGGGTGAAGAAAATCGCATGAGAGTAATTATTCCACTGTGGTTTTATTCTGCAGTATCCAAACAAGACTGTGTGTCAGACGTTAAACTCACGTTTTGTGAGGCTTGCCTCCACAAGGAATACACCGGATGGTTTCTGCACGCCGACCACGTCGGACAAGAACAGAAATCAAAACCTGTGTGTCAAATTCACAGCTATCAGTTAAAGGAGGTGATAGTATTTGGGTGAGACATGACTGGATGGTGAGAAAAACAAGTCTAGCTGTTGTGTTGACACGTAACGGCATGTAATCTATCACTCAGCACAACCTACTGGACCTACTAGAAGGTGGAGCAGGCTCCTAATCGCCCAAATTCAGTTACATAAAAATCTGCATCATGATTTAGTTCCTGCAGTGTTTTCCAACCTGGAGGCCAGGACCTCTCTAACAACTCAGAAGATACATCTGCGGATTTGTGTGACAATTAATCAGACAGGAAAGAAGATGTTCTGCTCCTGTCAGACTGTTTTCAAATCTGTTTTTTCGTGAATATATTTGAGGATACGATCCGTCTTTAATGAAGCTGCTCACAGATTATAGATAAAGATAAGGAGGGCGTTCCTTTACACGTACAAATGTTTTGTTTCAGTTGTCTTGTTAAAACTACAAAAGACGTACCGGAGTCTTCGTCCTGTCCGCACCAGATGAGGTCGTTGAACATGTAGCCGACCAGCGTGTCCTCCAGAGTCCAGAAGTGACGTAAAACAGCAGCGTAGCTCTGCATCAGCGTCCTGGTTTTACTCCAGAAGAGGAACTAAACAGAAGTAAACAGCTCAAAGGACTTCTGTCTATTGAGTTATGGATGAATATGAACATAGTTGTAATGTCGGAGCTGTTCCTCACCCTGTCACAAGGCCAGGTTTGTGGCATGGCATAAAACATGTGATGGTAATCCTCCACCGTGACGTTACAGGAGGACTGACGAACGACCGCCGCCTCAAACTGCCTCCAGATCTCCTCACAGTCAAACCTTCACATCAAGGTTAATCCATTAGTTAGACAGATGACGGAAAATTATGAAAAAAGGCCAATTTTATTCCACTGCAGCTTCTCAGGATGCTACTAAAAACTCAGCATAGATTTGATCCTTGGTTTGGTAATTCTTGTCTTTACTTTAAAAGCATTAAAGCCCGGAAGGGTAAGAGTCATCATTATGCATATCACATGAATGTTTTATTTAAAGTCAGAGCCCAAGAACTAAAGTTTGTGTTCCAAGACAAAAACAGCTAATAATATGCGATTTACAAAATGTAGAGACATTTCAAACTGTGAACATCAGCACGATAATAGTTAGTAATACATCCAATTACTGTAATATAAACCATGAAAGCCTCACACCAGATCTGACGTCTGAAATCAGATATACTCTTTTTTTAAATAGACAAACCAAACCGACCAGATGCCAGTGTAATGGTAATGCATCAAGTGGTGTGAACAAGAGCTAGAGTTTCCCCTCGGGGTGAGGGTTAGGGTTCGGCATATAACAGCGTATCAGTCGATTTTCTGGTTCAACAGTCGCCCTCTGTGTCTCAGTTTCTTTTTTTATAAGAAGAGAAGAAGAAATTTGGTCACTTCAGACAAGTGTTACTGCCCTCAGTTCTCTGATCTTTTCCTTTGACTATTTTTCAGCAAAGACTCTTCCACTCTGGGATGAAATCTAGTCATTGAATCTGACTGAACACTGTAAATGTTATAACATGAGTTACTGAGTGACTTTACCTCAAGCTGGGGTTAACAAGTGTGACGTAACTGTAACACCTTCCGACCACGATGTGTTTAATGTTGGGGGTTGTCCCCAGCTGTGCTCTCAGCGGACCGGGGCAGAGCAGGAACATAATAAACCCTTTGAAAAATGGACACAAAGACGGAAAGAAGAATACATTATCTCCCACATTAAGGAGGGGCACATCGGAGGGAAGAATGAAAGAAAAGAGGGAAAGTTACTCACATACTGTCACGCAGATCGTTACAAAGGACGCAGATGATTGTTTGCAGGTGCTCATGGGACCCTGCTCGGTCTCGTGTTTGAACATGCCTTACAAAATTGTTTCTATCAGTTTCAGAGTCAGTAGGTGCTTTTCCTGGGAACTCACAAGGTGTGTGTTTGTCTCTGCATGACTTGTTTGAAATAAAACTTTCCCGTGGCGTTTCAAAACTTCCTCCCACGTTTTTCTTTTTGTCCTGAACTGTTAAACCTGGCAGCGTTTCAACCGCCCTGCAGGAGTTTTCAACACATAATGATGGCTGACCTTTAGAACACAAAGAGCATCAAGGCATGAAAAGGAGACATGCAAAAGATTCACATGTTTGTTTTAAATTACAGTGGTTAGCACATGCAATCATAAAATGTCAACGGAATTAGCAGGTACACATGCCCAGTTTTGCAAATCATCGAGAAAATATAGAAGTATGCTCACCTTTAAAAGGCAACAAAAGCAACAAATGGCTTTATGGTTGTGATGCTAAATGCTTCTCTCAGGTCAGATTTCTCCAAAAACAGAGTCCAGTTATGTTGTGATGTGATATGTACCCCTCACTCAGTTCTAATGGCTCCTTATCAGCCCACAAAGACATTCTGTAAGGATAGATGACGTGTTTTTTCAGCATCCTGTTGTAAAAAGTAGATCCACATGACTCCCATCATCGTCCCAATAACAGCTCCGCGCACAGAGTGTGTGCTGTTCTCTGCAGCATGGTGTGATGGGCTGCAGGAAGCAGTATGAGAAATATAAGTTGCTGTCTGTGTTATTGGACACACTGAATTATTTTTATTAATAGCAACAATAATGTAGGTCATTTTCCTTCATTCTTTACGGTTGGTACTTTTACATAACTAAGTGTCTCCTTCTGACCCCAGGAAAGGTTAAGTGACAACGTGACTCTTTCCTGCATTCCAGTTTTTCCAGATTTTTTACATGTTTTCTTCAAGCATTTAGAAAAACAACACAGAAAAAATCCACAAATATCCTGCAAAATGAAACTCACCTGATTTTCTTGCCATATTACAGTCAACTAAATGTAAACTGCACGATTAACCATCTCCTAAATGTTCTTTTTGTGTAATTTCTAGGTTTTATATTTGAATTTTGCATTCTCTTTTAGCTATTTCTCACATCTGCTGCTAGTCTTAGTCTCACTTTATTGCGAGTAACATAGCCTCAAATTAGTTTATAGGCTAATAAAACACTCAGAGAAGGTGCTAATAATTAAAAGTTGGCATGCTCACCCTGTTAAGTAAGATGACAGACGTAAACATTACACCTGCTAAACATCATGTTAGCATTGCAACATGTTAGCATGCTGTTTTAGCTTGTGTCACAGGTCTTAGGCTACACGTAAGTCTTGTTCCAATTTAAGTATGAAACTATTTATCAGGTTGTGACAAAACATGAGGAAATGATGCATTTCTTCACTGATGTCTAGTGATTTTGAAATATCACAGATTTGCCAAAGAGGCATGCTGCAATTAACTGTCAAACGTGGGTGTCCTACAGTGTTTGGCTTCCTGCATCTGACACCTTCATTTGTTTTCTTCCCTCGATCACTGATTCACAACCAGGGGTACTTATAACGCAGGGGGTGCATCTGCTGTTTCCCATGGGTTACAGATTTGATTCTTTCTCATCAACAAGCTGGATGACATGAAACTGAGAATTAGCAACTAATCCAATGATACCTGCAATATGGTGGTTGCAGCGCCCAGGTTGTATGAAAACATCCCTGATTTAGCTTAGCTTAGCTTAGCCACAGAGCTAGCAGGCCGCATTATCTGCCCTGCTTAAACCATCATCTTTACCACACAAGGTGCACTACTCCCCACCTTTTTTGGGAGCATGTGTCTATGTCTTTCACATTTCCCCTTTAAAGTATTGCACAGGCAGCTTAAATGGTTTGCTGCAGGAAATGACTAAACCGCTCAGATATTAAGCAATTAACAGACAAATGTTTGAAACATTCAACTTTATTCCAAGTAGTTGGAGTAGGCCCAGTGTGATTGCTAACAAGTGTCCTTGGGTTTTTTGAAAGGCCCTTCATAAATGTAAGATAATATTATTATTAACAAACTTAAATTAATAAAACTACTTTGGTAATTCTAAATCCATGTGCAAAGTCTTGATTTGATCACGTGCTGGTGGACATTTTGCTTTATAATGTCAATGGGAACAGGTTTTGACATGGATTTCATATTTAATGTCAAACCAATGTTACAACACCCAAAGTGGCCTGCAGCAATTAAATCATCCACACAACATCAACCAACAGCTGTGTGGCATCACATCAGTGTTGCTGCTGCCCCCTTGTGGCCTACAGAGGATTTGCATGTGTACTATATGGACTTTAGGGGTTCGCAAACTTTTTGAAGCAAGGGATCCCATTAGAGGAGGGCTGCACAATTTGGAAAATATATAGTTGTGATTACTTTGACTGCTATTGCAATTGCAATATGATTTTGATTGTGGAGGTAACGATAATGCTTTCCACACTTTTTCTAATCAAAAAATATATTTAAATGATCATGTTATGATCTCTATTAAACACAGATGTCTGTGCTGACATATCTTGCAGCACAACAATACCTAATTCCAAACACATTTTGACATGTATTTTCCTTACAAATGTTTCACCTACCCGTGATTCTGATATGATACTCTTCCATATTGCGATTCTGATTAGATTAATAGTGCATTCATCACCTTAAAAAACACAACCAAGGTTAAAATAGATACATATGAACTAACCTTATTATTAATCAGTGTTTTTACGCCATGTTGTTCTGTGGATTTGCAGACAAATATGCAACCTAAACAATTAGAAATAAAAAAAAAAATGCACTGTATAATAAATCGTTTTATTTGTTGTTATTTGTTTTGACCAAAAAAAACATAACATATGGTTTGTGTTATTGTAAATGTGGCATCATTTTTCTAACATTGTGACACATTAAATATGAACAAACTAATTGTCTGTCCATGAAATCTGCATTAAAGCCATTTATAGTAATTGTTTTTTCAGATGGCAAAGTTTGACATGGTCTCCATGAGAACTAAACTCCAATCCTGGATAAAGCGGCTCTGTGAATGTGGTTTGGACCCTGTGGATGAGAACTGCTGAGTCAGAGATGCTGTGAAAGGAGAGAGTCCCTGCTTCATGGTCCAGGAATACCCCCACCCTCGGAGACGGAGGTGCTTTTATGTCAGTGCATTTGTTGTTGTGCCAAAAAGAAAATCCAAAGTTGGAACAGTCCAAGCTCCAGGAGAGCGGATTCATTCCAAACCGACTGCCGTTGCTCCCACCTTTCCTGCCAACACCTTTGTATGATACTGCCACACAAACCTGCTCCCCTCTCCACTCCAACTCCCAGTAACAGCGTCCCTCCAGGCCCTGGCTGCACAGGACCTCCTCCCAGTAGTCAAACCTCTCCGGGTGGTCAGGGACTGACAGAGGGCGCTCCATGTATGTGGCTTCTGTGCAGTCTTCAGAGAGGCCGAGCTCGGGGTGGGCAGTGTCTGGATCCAGAGTGAGATCCTTCCAGTCTGGAGCCAAAAGTAGAATAAAACACACTGTTTTGTTGAAGAAATTATAATACCCACAAACCAGACACCTACACATACCTCCACTAAAGCATATATGTCAATTTATGTCCAGTTATTTCTGTTAAAAAAGACACTCTTAATTGAACCTGGTTGTAATATAAAGTTTTAGCAGTGCAGTAAGAAATATTCATATCTATCAAGTAAACGTGGCAATACTTTAGAAGAATTAGAAATAATCTGTTATAAGTAAAAGTCTTGCATTCAAAATCGTATTGAACAAAAAGTACAAAAGTAGTCTACAATAGCAGAGAAATATACTTAAACGCTCGTTATTATTTATTTAACCAAGATGTAATATAAAAGATAGGTTTTAACAGTAGTGAATGGCATTTTTACTGCTTTTATTTGAGTAAAAGTAGCAATACTTTTGAAGAAGTAGAAATTTTAGCATTCAAACTTTGATGAAAGTAAAAACTTAAAGTTCCCAAAAAGGCCTACTAATGTAGTATAACATATCATAAATGGGGATTTTCATGCAAAGTACCTCAAACTAAATAAAGCGGAAATATAAAATAGGCTGCAGATCTAAAATATAAACAGTATAAAATAAACGATATATAAAAACTCACACTTGTGGAAATCATCCATTACTGCTGCCTCTCCTTCTGACAACAAGAAAAAGTTTAGATTTATCCGTTTCCTGTATATAATGAATGACTGACAGCCTTCTAGCCAATGAGAGCGGCAATTCTACATACAGCGCATTTATTGGCCAATAAGAGCTGGAGAGTTTCCTTTAGTCCCGCCCTCCTCAAAGCTAGCTAAAAGTCAACATTGAAAGGTCCGTCCGTCCTGTTGGAGCTGGTGGGTTGGATTAGCTTTACCCCATTGAAACTGTAATAGTGCTGTTGTTAATTACAACATTAAAAAAGACACCAAAAAGCTGCTTTGCTAATCCGTTAATTTCATGTTTGTAGCTGTACTTACCATGTTGCTCAGCGGTACTTTATTTGTGTAAAAGCTAACTAGCATAAAGAGCTAATTCAGCTAACTTGTCAACGGTTCGCAACGGTTTTAATAGATTTAGTAGCTTCTTTGTTAGTTTTATCCAGTCAGGACCTTACTGTAACTGATACTTTATATGTGAATGAACCGTTATTGTCGTTTTTCTCTAACAGGAACTTTAACGCCACATTACACCTGGGAATACAACGTGATATACTCCTCATCCTTTATCAACATGAGTGATCCTTGGAAAGAGTGTATGGATCACTGTGTGGAGGTCACCAAAAAGGCTGGAAAGGTGAGCAAAAACTGCTGTGACTGGGGATAATTTTATTTCACGTAGTACAACATTAGCTTTGCTTGATGTCTTGCATCCACTTTGAAGTGCAGGAGTAACTTGCAGGTGCATGATACAATAATACACATGCTAGTTGATGCTATGGCACTGCTCTACAAATATCAATTTGTCAACCAAGTTATAATGCAGTGTAGAGAAACCCACTGCAATGCTGGGAAGAAGCAAATACATCCGAGGTAGGTTAGTTTGATATCTGGCAATAATCTACTGGCAATAAAAAGAGGAAGTAAAAAAAATCACAGCAACCAAAAAGAGGTAGTGACTGTTGGACAGGTGAGGCTGAGACAGAAATCCACTTCCTCCTACAAACATTCAAGGAAGTATGGAACAATACTTAAAAAGTCCAACTCTTTGATTTTCATCTCCGTGTCTTTCTCCCTGTCTATCCTCGCTCCATCCTCCCTCTCTCTCCCTTCTCACATTAAATGTATTGTACTATTGTTCTGTACTAACATAATCTATTGCATGTCTGTCCGTCCTGGGAGGGGGATCTCTCCTCTGTTGCTCTCCCTGAGGTTTCTTCTTTTTTCCCCTGTCCACCGAGAGGGTCAAAGGACAGAGGATGTTGTACACTGTACAGACTGCGAAACCCTATGAGGCAAATTTGTTGTATTATATTATATCTGGACTAAATAAATAAAAATTGAATAGGTTTGATTGTGACCAAATGGCTTGTAAAGAATATTTGGTCATAATCTATTTTGAGGCTTTTACAACATTGTTCTTGAAGACTTAATTCAAATAAAGTCTTTTGAATTAGATTAGATTAAATTAAACTGAACAGTTGGAGCGATCTAATGTCTTTAACACATCATGGTGTAGTAACAGCACATTAACAAAGGGCCTGGAAGGCATACAGAGTAGAGCCTGACTATTTAAAACTGCTGTTTTTCTCATGAAGCATGAATTACAAATGTGAAGTTGTAATGCCTTGAATGAAGGCAGAGTTTCCAATTTCATTTTCATTTTATTTATTAGGATTCCCATTAGCTGTAGCTGAAGCAGCAGCTTTTCTTCCTGGGGTACAACCACGTTTGTCTTGTAAATTATTCTTAGCTGGGGGTTTGTAGTGGGAAAAAAATTGCAGTTATGACAAGTTCAAAACAGACTCAGGCAACAGTGAAGATGATTCATTTGATAATCGGATCAGAGAATGGGATATCGGGAATAAGAGAGCATTTCTTAGAGGTAGGCAGGAAGTAACACATGAACCTTCTTTATTTTCAGTTGGTTCCTTTTGTGATTTTCAAAGTTTAAAATAAAATGTAGAGATTAAGGATCATGCAGACTGATAAGGACTATTTTATTGCTCCAAAGAGAAAATGAGAATTCTTAAAACAGAAATACGGGTTTACAGTAAGTTAAATTTAATGTTATTAATGTGAGTACAGAAAGTGAAATTGTCATCCAGCTGTTTTAAATTGAGACTTTTATTCATTCAGTTCCATCTGTGGTTTGAAGAGAAGTGCTATCCACCTACCTTTTCTACAAAATGGGCTTCATTCCAGAGGAAAGTTACAGTAATGGGTAATAAACATAATAAAGACATTGGAGCTTATACATAATCATCTCTGACCCGTCGCTGCCAACAGTGTGTAACCCACGTTAGGCTTAATTAAAGTAGCAGATGTAGTCAGTCATCCAAAAAATCCCCTTGCTGAGTTTGTCGTCGTTGTGTTTCTGCCAGATGATCCGCGAGGCGCTCCAGAAGGACATCACCGTCATGCAGAAGAGCTCACCAGTTGACCTGGTGACCGAGACGGACCAGAAAGTGGAACAGCTCATTATATCCTCCATCAAGGAAAAGTACCCGACTCACAGGTAGAGAGACACGAGAGCTGCTTTATGAAGTGAAGAGCTGCAGGACGCTTATTCAGTCTCTCAGAGTTTAGTCCGTCATATAATGAATAAGAGTCATAAAATGAATAAAAAAATGTTTATTTCTGTCTGACTTTGCAGCTTCATAGGTGAGGAGTCGGTCGCAGCAGGTGCTCCCAGCGTTCTCAGCGATAACCCCACCTGGATCATCGACCCCATCGATGGCACCACCAACTTCGTTCACAGGTACCCCTGTGCTTTAACACTGTGTAAACCATCAAGAAACCTGATGCAACACTGGATCCGTTTCATCCGTCGCCCCTTATCTATTTTTATCTTTTAATTAGGTTCTTTCTTGGATTGTCCTCTCTGTCAGGGATAATTAGACGACGGAGATGAAACCGAACTGATAATAGAAATGGATTCCTCCGAGCTTTAACCTAAAGGGAGTTCATTAAAGGGATGTTTTTATATTGTTAAATTGCTTTTGTGCAGGTTCCCATTTGTGTCCGTATCAATTGGCTTCACTGTGAAGAAAGAGGTAGGTTTTATTGTTTGTGAATCATGTTTTTTCGACACTGTAACACCTTTGTTAAAAGAAACATTAAAACACTAATTGGCCTGATAACTGGTAGTACAGTAGCTCTCTCTTTTTACATGGCTGTTCTATTCTTAGCCCTCCTCCCACACCACATTCATCACTGCTGTTTTCTGCCCTGCTTCCTGTTCTCAGATAGAGTTTGGGATTGTCTACAGCTGCATCGAAGACAAAATGTACACAGCACGGAAAGGGAAAGGAGCATTCTGCAATGGGGAACCCATCAAAGTTTCTGGACAGAAAGGTGAATGTGGAGAATCATGTCAGGGTTCAGTGTTGCAATTCCTAACAAATCCACCAGGTGGAGGCAGCATCACAGCCAGATCTACACAGTCATTGTACAATACCACAATCCTGATTCCAAAACAGTATGACAGTATATTCACAAAAAAATTAAGTTTAGCTGTTTGAGTATAGAGTCTTTTCAGTTTTCAGTTGAATATATGTCACAGAGGATTAGCAAATTGTCTCATTCTGTTGTGTGTTTGCAGTCAGGGTTGTAAACAGGCTGTCAATTGTTGACTGATATTTTTGGTGTTTTCCTCCAAGATATCAGTCAGTCTCTGGTGCTGACAGAAATGGGCTTCAAGAAGAATCCTGAGCATTTCAAAACGATGCTGGCCAACATCGAGACCATCCTCACCATCCCTGTTCACGGGTAAATATACACATATCCAGTCTCTGACATTTCCGTTGGGTTTGATCGGTGACTCCGTGATCCGGGCTTCAGCAGACAGCTGTGAGCAGCGAGTCTATCAAAAATACAACAGAAGAGCAGCTGCTGATGTATCTGTTTACAGTGCAGCCAAACAAAGTCATGTTGTTTTAATAAAGAATTCCACCAGAAATAATTGCAACAACAAGCAGATTTTATGTTGCTCAGGATGCGAGTAGTTTCCCGCTCAGCAGCAGGGAGCTGTGAGCTGAGGGTGGAGGTGTAGCAGCCTGTTGGCTTCAGCTCTCTGTGGCGGCTTCTTCTTCTTCTATTCCTCACTTTTAAAGAAATACAAGCAACCCTTGTTTTGTAGACACTAATTCAATGAATAATTGTGGACAGCACCAACCGCAGTGACAAACAAAATGGGATTCTTTAAACGGATGCTGATACTGATTTTAACGTGGGAAAATTAATCCATAACCAATATGGTGGCCGATATCATCACTTTTTTGAGATGCGATTAATTTTTTTCATGTGGATTCTGCACTGATTTTCACCAATCTGCGTAGGTTATATATTATTATAAATTATACAAACCATGTATTACATCGTCAGCCACTTCTTGTAATAATAATTGAGGAAATAAAGAATAAATGGGAATAAAATAAACAGTTAAATAAACATCATTACTATTCAGTTTCAGTCAATTACTGACTGTTTAAAAAACACCATTTTAAAAACATGGCATGCAACATTTTCTGCTTTAGTTATTGTGTAAAAAAAGTTGTCATAACAGCACATAATATCAGTCACCCTGTATATCTGTCAGGCTCTAACCGATACATTGGGCTTCCTGTTGCAGTTTCACAATAAAGGTCATGTTCCACCAGTGGAACATTCTTTTAATTTGAAGTGGCAGCTGTAGGGGAGTGAATAGCAGTCAATAAGGCCATTTTTAATAAAATATAGAAATAGTAACACTAGATTTCATGCACACATTTTTTTGCCTGTGAATCCCTTTTGCTGGGGATGACAGTTTAAATCAGCTGTTGCAATTACTATGTAGTTGGCCAACCTTGTACCCTAATGGTTATGGTGTGCAAAATACATGACCTGCAACTCCCAAATAATGGAAAACATGCATATAACCTATTTTCTCTTATTGTTACTCTTGAAAAAAAATACTATATATAAAGGTAACAGAAGGTAAAATGCTATAAAAATGCCACATACAGAGTTTGATTCAATGAAAGTCTTTTATTTGAAACATTCACAAACACGCACTAAACTTTCAGTAAACCATCTGGAGGTAAACAGTGAGTCACGTGCAGTCAAATCCAGAGCCGACATGCCATTTCCATCCACAGTATCCGCTCCCCGGGCAGTGCAGCTGTCAACATGTGTCTGGTCGCGTGCGGCTCGGCGGATGCTTACTACCACATGGGCATCCACTGCTGGGACATGGCTGGAGGGGCGGCGGTTGTCACTGAAGCTGGAGGCGTTATCATGGACATCTCAGGTGAGTCACTGAGAACACCTGAGCTTAACTTTTCAGAGCTGAGTCACGGTGTGAAGGGAAGGAAGCGGGCAGCAGGGTGACGAATGGGCTGCTGCTCTTTCAGCGCAAACACAACAGAAGATATTAATGTTTATGAATTATTTATTGTTGCTAATTCTCCTTGTTATTGGTTTTTATCTCTTTTCTGCTCACAAATGCCTGTGAAGCACTCAGAGATGGAGAGCAGGGCAGCTGGCAGCTTTGCTCTTGAAACAGGAAACGGCAGCGTTTGAGAAATTTGGTGTTAAATTTGGGCAACGACGCCCCTCTGACATCACATCTGAGATTTAGGACGCTAAGGAAGCTGCTTAAGTCAAGTCAAACTGACACAGTGTACAGGGGCAGTGCTATTGAGACTCCTGCCAACACCATGCCTTTCTATATAATGAGCAAACTTTGTAAAATGAATATCATTAAATCTCGCCCAGCACCGTCTCTCCTCCTCAGACGATATCTGAAGGTTACAACTCACTGATCGCCTCTCCTCCTCCTCCAAATCTGATCCCACAGAGTGTCAAATTTTTAAATGAGTGGGATGATGATCTTCTAAATTCATCACCCACGCCTTCATCAACTGATTTATAACAGTCTGTACCCTTGTGACTCACTTGGCAACTGTATGGAAGGACGAAAGCTGCCAAAATAAAATAAAAAAAACATTAATATAGATGAATTTATTTTTAATTTAAAGCTAAATCGAATTTAAAAACAATTGTGGAAAAATAAATAAATATTTTATATAATAATAATAATATTTGTTATTCAATTTGAAAATTAAATACAAAATAAATCAATAGATAGGAGAATTAATAATAATAAAAAAAAAGATAATAATGAAGCCAATTAAAACAGGAATATCATTTTATGTCACATTTTATTCTTTTATTATGCTAACATGTATGTATAAGACTATCTTGGTGCATTTAATGTTAATGTGTATGTATTTATTGGGTCATTTCAATGATTTATTTTAGATTATGGCAGCTTCCGTCCTCCATACTTCATAATTTAATCCAATCAGGATTGAAATGGTGAATCTCATTGGATTATGGATTTGAAGAAAGGGGACGTGCTACATCATCTTTGCTGTGGTTTAACTGCACAAAATTCCAGGTTTAACCAGCTTCAGTGACCAACCAGCATGTAAAAGTTAAACAGTGCAAATCTAAAACAAAAGAGTTCATTCTATCATTAAATGAGAAGTGATCCCGTTTCTCTATGAGTCAGCAAAGTGGTTCAACAAGGAATTCTGGAGAAATGTTGATCGTTCAGCAAATGAGCTAATGGCCACATCAGGAGCTGTTTATTCCGGTTAACACAGCACACATTTCAAATGTTAATTTTACAGTTGTGTACCAACAAAATGTGAATTTAAACTTATTGCACAATTACTTACTTCTTCTTTGGTGTTTGGTCCAGGTGGGCCGTTTGATCTCATGTCTCGGAGGCTGATCATCGCCAGCAGCAGAGTAATAGCGGAGCGCATCGCCAAGGAGATAACGGAGTTTGATGTTGGCAGGGACGACACAGATGGCCAGTAAATTTCTACCAACTTTACAGTTATTTAATCACCCGACTGTTTTGTATTTAACAAGTCACGATTCCGTCTTTGCCTTAAGAACCAAAGCGATAAAGTTACCTCTGAAGAACGAAGTTTGTTAGACAGTCAGCGCTTCAGACTTTCAGCCTTCTTTTCATTGTTGTGTTGCTGCACTTTGCCAATCACAGATTCAGACTTTTTAGTCTTATAACTTATTTGGACAGTTTTGATAGTTTATGTTGAAGGAATTACGCCGGTGTGTCCTTGCACACACTTGTTTTTAGCCGTGTTTTCCTGTTTATATTTGTTTTTGTGGAAAATGTAGTCAAATGAAGATCAAGGATTATTTTGATACAACAGCACTTCAGAAGTAGATTTTGTATTTATTTAGATTTTGACCAAAAAATATGTTTTTTCCATGTAAGAGTTAGGATTTATAAAACAAGCAAGGAATCAGTGCGTGTGTGTGTCCTTCGCATATCTCGAGAACCGTTCATCAGATCTACTTCACACTTGGCAGGTGTGTTGTTGGGGTCCCAAGCATGTGCAGTGCGGAATTTGATGCAATTTGGACACACGACATGTTCAGTACTAAAAAAAACTTTGATTGAACAAGTTTGCAGAAATGGGGGCGGGGCTCAGGGCTCTGCGGACTGAATTGAGCATGTCGTGCAGCAAAATCTCCTCACTAAATCCTAAATCTACTTTATCACCACAGTGGTTTGTTCAAGGCTGATGACTAATACTCCTAATTTTGGAAATGAATACCTCTGCTGAGCGTTTTTCACCAGTGATGCTGACCTCGATTGTCTGCAGCTTGGGTGTGTCTTTCAAGAGAGGATTTAGGGATTTAGTGCAGCAGGCAAACACCTTCTTTCTTTACTTTTCATTCTTTCCCAAAATTAGCACTAAAGTACTCAGAACTTAAGTAAAGAAATATTAACTACAAATAGTAAAACTATTAATAACACAGTAAAAGTCCTGCAATATTACAAGATAGAACTTTATTAATCCCAAAGGAAATTCTGGTTCCAGATTGCTCCAAAGAATTACAAAAACAGTCACAATATAGGATATAAAAAATGCATTATCTGCACATTACCTTTAAATGTATTTAATGTCACTTTAAAGTGGAGTTTCTCAGTCTAATATAATGCTGGATAGTGAATCATAATGCATCATAATAAAAGTAATAATTAGTTTATTTCTACAGCACCTTTTAAAAACAACAGCTTACAAAGTGCTTTGACAGAGAGCAGTTAATCAAAGAGGAGAATAATGCCATAAGGGCAACATAACAGAAAAAACAATTCTTAGATAAAACAAGACAGCTTAGGATCAAACAAGACAATCTCAGATACCATCAAAAGTGAGGAAGTAATAAGAAATCGATTACAAGTTGAAAGGACGACTATATAGAGAATAAAATCAAATCTTTATATTCACAGTAATTGTTATATTTTGTCAGTAAAATATGAATCAATGCAATGTAACATTCCTCTGTTCGGTAAATGTGGTACTACAATATTTTCCTCTGAAGTACAACTACACAATAATAACTATAACAGAACTGCGTGTATTCAAGCACTTTGGGGACCTTTTGTAAGTTAATTTGGGGTCCAGTGAGTTTAAAAAACAACATATATTTGATATCCAAACATCATAATATGTGCACATCCTGTGGGGGCCCCAGACAGCTTCCTGCCTTGCCTAATGGTAAAGTCTGCCCATGGTGTTTTTCCATCAGCGGTCATGACATGGGTGTGTGACGCAACTGTGGCGTGGCATGAGTGTGAAGCTGTTTGGGTGAGCGTTTCTCAAGAAAACTGCAAGCAGCAACATTAGGCCTGTTCCAAACAAATGTTTTAAGAAAGCACTGCACTAGTTCAGTTAAATTCATATTCAGATACTTTTGTTTACACAGTAAGTAAATGAACTGCAGTGAAATCACAAGTTTGCACTCTAGTTAATGCAAGAATATGTACTGTGTGCATAAAATACTGTACTGTATAGCTTCTTTATCAGTTCCAGACTTGAAATACACTCACGGTTTTCTTAAAAACATGATCAAATGTTTTGATAGTGTGTAATGTGGGATGTAATGACGACAGCAAATAAAGAGCACTATAAATATATCTATCTCACGCCAACCTCTTTCTTAAACACCATAGAAGAATAGAGAGGGCATGTATCAACATGTTGGCTGTACCTGAGGACTGCTACAGCAGGAGTCAAACTACAAAGAGTACAAATATTAGTGCAGAGAAATGTCTGACTTAATATGTGCATGACTAAATATGGGCGTTCGGTGACTCGTTTCCTGTGAAACTCATAAGGAAACCATCCAGAAAACCAAACACAAGAAAGAACAACAATTCTTCCAAGACTGCATCCCTCACTCTGAAAAACAAAGCTGCTACACCGGCCCATATCTTCTGAAATCTGATATTATCTCGGGCTACATTGGCGAATGGAAAATCCCCCTGTACTCAATCTCTAGCAAGGCTCCTAAACACCTTCCTGACATCCTGACAGTGGCCTGTATCAGCCGTGTGTTGAGCACATAAATAAATGTCCTTATTTGCTCTGACCTAGAAAAATGATAAACCGTCTTTTCTCCTTATAAAATCTATAAAGTAGAAAATATGAAGAAAGAAAGTGTCTCCCGTGGCAAACAGGAAACCAAATAAACAGAAAAACAGGCCTCTGACACTCCATAAAACACCAGGAAAAAAACCCACTGACTGCTACCGTTGTGATTTAGTAGAGAGATAAAAGCATTCACAGCCATTACACCATGTAAAATTCTCTGCTGCATTTCCCCTGCCCTTTCAGTCACTGCTGCAGATACTGCACATGTAGAGCAGTGGACTGCCCCCCGGGCTCATGTGCTCTATGAAATAGCCCCGAGTTTGGCTCTCCACGGACTATTGTCTCTGTTTTTTCCCGTCTGTGTTTGCTGATGACTAACAAATGGTTTTAAAACACTTTACTTTAGCAAACCGAGGTCTTATACCGCTGCGGCCCCCTCCTCAGAAATCAATGGTCCATGTTAGTCTGCAGCAGGGGGCTCAGACGTAATCACCAGTGTTGGGGATGATTTCCAGAGTCAGTCAGCTGTAAGTCCCCACGTCAACTCCACCTTCACAACACCTGCTATTGTTGCTTCCCCTTCTTTTCATTTTTAAAGTTAGTTTTACTTGATTACAGAGTTTTATTACAGGTCTTTCTACTTGTGCTTCCTGTTTGCCATTAGGAAGTACCAACCATTGTTCTTGACGAGGCTGTTTTCCTGCCACATCCTAAAAAAAATGCTCCCCTGGAGATTGGAGTCTCTTTGTTGACAATATTAGTAGTTTTCTCTCTAACCCAATTTGTCTTCTTGAGCTCTGGCTTTGGCTTTATCTGCCATCATATTATCATGCATTTCCTTTATTATCTGTAGCGATGGATGCACTGATTCTGCATCTGGAAACTGGCCGATCCTACTCACATAGCTGGACTGGGTATTGGAGGGGCCATCTGTTTAACTATGTTCTTTGTTATTGTTTTAATAAGAAAATATTTTAGAATTTGATTCACGATTGCATACATTTTTATCTGTATTTATTTGTTACATTTTAAGTTATTTAAGTCGAGCCTGATGTTGCCTCACACATCAAAGAATGATCCCAGTTTTTTATCGATATTAAAGAGTTCAGGTATCAATATCTGGACTAAAAAAGTTGGAATTGGAGCATCCCTAGCTTTAGCCACGTTTGCCATATGGTTATGTCATTGTCGGATTAATCGGGCGTTCCCAAACTTTGGTCTCAACTGAAATATCTCAAAAACAGTCTTGCTAGATGTAAGATCATTTTCATATGTGTATGATAGTTTTGGCCTCTGGGCGTTATTAATTGTTCACGGTACAAAGTGCCATAATGTACGATAATTTGCCAAATTTGAGACACTTAAAACTAGGAGTTGGTTTCAGTCTGTGTGCGTCCCATTTTAATAGAAAATATGGCCTCTATTCAGCCAATCATGTTCGTTCAAGCTATGATGGTGACTCGCGACATAAAAAACTACAAAACAGAACACGGCTAAAGTGCAATAATTTTTCTCAAAATCAGATAATTTCAAGTTTCTCGTACGTTAGTTAACACTTCCCATTTGCCAATGCTGCTCAACAAATATTCAGTGGTTTATCACGCAATTTGTTTTCACATTTGGACCCAACTAATGCTGGTGACTCTTCTTATAGTGCTATTGGGTGATTTCTTGTGTTTTGCTGAAATGTCTGAGCAAATATGGAATGGATTTCCTTAGAATTTGGCGCAGATATTCCTGATCCCCAGAGGATGAAGCCTACAGACTTCCCTGAGTCATCCTGTTGCACCGGCAGCACGTTGACATTTTTGGTTTCACTGAATTATCTCAGCAAGTATTGGATGGATTCACACATAATTTGAACATTCATGTCCCAGAGAGGCTGAATTAGAATACCTTTGGTGATCACCATCATCAGGTCAAACACTATCAGTTTATCCAATACTTTATTACCAAATCAAGCAAATCCAAACTCAAAGGGGCCTTACAGAAGAGTCTAGACAGAAAACAACATGTCTGAAGCTCCCTGCTCATCTTTCAGGGCGCACCATTGACCTTCAGCAACGCCAGCATCATGGCAGGCCTCAGTTACAGCTGTGATTCCAGGGAACCAAACATCCAAAACATCCGTCATCCTGGATAAATTATTCATAACAGACCTGCCAGGGAGACAGCAGGACTGATGTATTTGTTTTGCTCGTCCTATCACTTCCCTCAGCCTGTCTCCCAACATTTTAGAGAGCGCCTTATATTTAGTGCACAACAGGGACAGCAGGGTGACAACCGCTCTCCTGCTGCTCCCGGTCAAACAAAAACTTTCAACAAACCCCCTCTTCATGATACCACATACTGATCTGTAAAGTTAAACAGAAGTCTGTTTATTTTGGCTGCACAGCTTGTGAATGAGGATTTCTAGTGAATCCAGTAAATTGTGTAGCAGGATGACAACATTTCCTGCCAATGTTTGAAGGTATAATATAAAACTTTTCCACGTTAAAATGTATGTTTAAGGCCTATGTTATATATTTTGTTGAGTTTTATACTTACATTATTGAAAATGTTCCAAACATTCATTTGGTTGCCTGTCAATGGCACCATATCCCCTTTGTGCATATGTCATGATGTCTGCCAGAACAATGAATTCAATTTGTATCCAGTTATAAACATTATGGGTGTTTATAACAGTAAATCGTAACCGGTTTAGTCTTTTAGTCATTAGACGTCTGGCTCCTATGTTAGCTGCAGAACAGCATAGAAAAAACACTGAGTTTTAAAGTCAAACTGCTTTATCCTGTGTTTTGATGGGTTTTAATCACCTGCCCTGTTTGTTTTGGAGAGGAGGAGACTCTGCGGATAATTTGGCTCCCGGTAAAAATCTCCCGAACGTCTGGATGTTAAGATATCAGAGAAACAAACTGACCAAACGTGAAAGGCATCTCAGCTCGCAGCCCCTCAGAGATGTTCTGTTTATTCCTAAAAGGTGCTGGAAACACAGTGATTTTTAATGTGAAACTTCTTTATTTTGTATTTTTGGGGTTTTAATCACCATGTCCATTCTTTTTGGAGAGGAGACATCTGCGGATAATTCAGCTCCCGGTAAAAATCTCCTCAGTCCATAGCTCGACCATACTGAAACACCATATTTTGTTAATGTTTGACTGAGTGACCCCTAGAAGCAAAAAGTGCAGGACTTGTATATAAATGAAGATCCGTCACATTCAAGCATTTACCAAACAAGTTCACACAATGCTTATTAAGCCTCTAGCTACCAGGGAAAGCTCATAATTTCTCGGTGTACCTGAGTTGTGGTATCTGGTGTCTGTGGTAACTTTCCCGTACCGGCACGCCGGAGCTTGCGTACTGCTCTTGGACTGGTTGGCATTGGCAAAATACTAAAGCATTGCTTGTTGAGAATGTGGCTATTAGAAAGAATTTGCATTGTAAGGCAGGAAGAGAGCGCTCCTGGGGGGCGGAGGGGGATGCAGCGAGCTCACCCACAGGCGTACAATATGTTATACACACACACTGACAGTGTTTGTGTAGTTATTCTCACTGCCATGCGCCACACTGCAGGTTTAACAGGACTAATATCACATAATGATCCCTATCAGCTCACTAACCTGCTTCTACAAGATCAGATGTTGCAGTGAATTTGCTTCAGCACTCATCCTGTCTTCACTGTTGCGATAGCGAACAGCCAGAACAGGTTTGAGGTGTTTCAACACATAAAACTGAGTAATGTGATGTTTGGCAGTGATGAAAATCATGTCTGAACCAGCCTGGGAAGAAAGAAAACCCAGACTATTTCTGCTTTTTGTACTTCACTAAAAAAATGTTGAGCTTCATGCTTATTTTGTATGTGTGGTTAATTCTAAATATCTCCTCAGTAGCAAAAACCACTGTTCAGAGAGCCACTTACAGACACTTTTTCAAACAGATAAATGGGCTAAATATGACCATTATTGTCAGATTTCAGGTTGTAAGTACGTCAAAGACACATAATGTAATTTTCTTGAGACATGCAGCTTTTACCGCTAATTGATCAATCTGTCTTGCAGCACGGTATGACTTCCTGCAAGGCAACTTTTGGTATTTTTACGAGAAGAAGGTTGAAGATTCTTTTACTGCACTTTTGGTCTTAAGTGCAGCATGCATTTGAATGAAAGAGGTGGTTGAAATATGTCACTTTAGGGCCAAAACATTGCACATATTCTGATAGTTTTACCCGAGCACACTTTATTATAGTGTGAAAATGGCTACTTTTAACCATTACTGCTATTATTTTCTGTGCCTTGCAGTATCTTCCGATTCTCTCACAGAGCAGGAGAATTAATTAGCATTTAATTTGCCTCACAGAGCAGTGAAATGAAAAAACATGCACGCTTTAATGTGTGAACACTTATGATGAACATTTTGACAGATAAATGTAGAAACAGACACATCTAGATCTGTGTGTCTGCAGAATATTCTGCTTTCATCCAGTTCACGAGGACCCTGCCAGGGCTTGCACAGTAAGAGACGGGCATGCATGCACACATAATCTACGCTGACTCACCAGGGGACCATTCAAAGTATTTTCTACTAGTGGAACACAATAAAAGGACATAAAGGGAAAGCTCAATAGCTGTGAAACTGTCAGGAAGTATAAAACTGACAGGGGCTTTTGTTTGTTATGCCAAATCCCATGTTAAAACGTAGTCAGGAGCTGGAATGTACACATATTTCTCCAGAAAATGTGGGATTTTCACTGGATTTATAAGGTTTAGGAGCTGACATCAACAACAATGGTATGGTATCTGAATGCAGCAAGTCGAGCATTTAATAACCAGTTTTGTGAGCTTGAACATAATGTGACACAGAAAGGTACACAGCAGGGTGCGTCTCCTTAATTACTAAAATTTTCCACATGCTTACATTGCATGTTAAGTACAGTAAACCTACAGCGTGCTGTTGCAAGTCGGCCTCCGTTGACTGAATGTTTTCTTCTTTATGTTGCTATGAAGAAACACATGAAGGCGGTGCTAGTACTTTTCCCACTCTGTCATGCCAGCCTTTTTTTTTCTCATTGCTACATCTCCCAAATAAAGGAACTTAAGGTTAAGCTTTTCAAAAGAAAGCGGAGTGGCATAGGAGCTACCTTGGACAGCCCCACCTCACTTCACAAAGTAAGAGCTTCTTTTATTTTATAACGATACATGCATGTGTACAAAAGGTGTAAATGTGTGTGTTATCATCACAGCTGATAGATAATCGCCTATTAATTCAAACTTTTTGTCATTATTTTGTAACTTATCACCAAAAACTCTTTAGTAGGGTGGGTCCTGTATATGACGTGCAGCATGACAACTAAAGAACAGCATGTTCTGCAACAACAAATTATGATCGACATACAATTTGTATCAAGTATAATCAACTCTTAATATAGTTCTACAAGATTAGTGTGTTTTATCTATATTAGACTGCAAATTTATACTCACACTGTACTACATCACAAGGCAAATTATGGACTTTTATACTTTTGTCTACAGGCTTTAGTTACTGTTCAGTTGGGAGTTTTTAATCGCCTCTCTGTCCAGTAAAAACATGTTTCTTCCAGATGTGTTCATTTTTAATTATTTGTGTTAAAGTAGAGGATAAAGTTTTTCTTGTAAGTGTTGAGAAAATGTTAAATCTTAAGCTAAAGAGTGAACCCCAGATTTCTTGTGCCACACCCTACTTCTGATTGCAAACCTCCAACATCCCTGTTACTTCACATCCTGTCGTCGCAGACCCGTGTCCTCCGGTGGTGATTTAAAACAATGCAGTACAGACAGATGCCAGCTGCAGAAGTGTTGCATAACTCTCTGCTGTAATAGGTTTGTGTGTGCCAAGCATGCAGGATTAGAAGTATTGTTTTTTGGTGCCTCAGAGACGGGGCGTCAACACCTTTTAAACACATGCTTCCAACCACTAAAACTCCTTATTATTTTGTATTTATTTCAGTTTATGAATGACATGTGACACTTTTTTCTGCTGGGGTTTAACTAGCTTGATTCATTTTACAGGCTCTCCTCAGTAAGCCCTCCATACAAACATAATGGCATGTAACAAAGCAACAGATGACCTATGGGAGAATGCATTTGAAATTGCTGTTCAAGTGGCGAGAGCAGCTGGAGCGGTACGTAACACCTGACCATGGATTCTCTTGTGTTTTACAACATTGGTTTGAATATTTTGGATCATATTGTGATGATCAAAATATGAAATATACCCTATATTATATATTATTTATCCTGATGATCCCAAAGCATGTGCCCATGTTGTTCCATTTGTTTAGGTAATTAGAAAAGCTGGGGCGGAGGAAATAAAGGTCAGCACAAAGAGCACCACTGTGGACCTCGTCACTAAGACTGATGAGAGGGTGGAGAAAATTATCATTGGCTCTTTGAAAGAAAATTTCTCCAATCACCGGTGAGACTCGCACACAAACACACCTGCTTATAAATCTTTGCAAATGAATCTTTGTACTGTTTTTGTCATATCTTGATATTTGTCATTGATTCTGTTGTGCTGCAGTTTCATTGGAGAGGAGTCCGTTGCTGAAGGGAAGCCATGTATCTTAACTGATGAACCTACATGGATCATAGACCCTGTGGACGGCACCACTAACTTTGTGCATGGGTAAGATGCCAGAGTTGGTAATTAGTGTGAATGGAAACTGTTAACAGGAAGCATTAGAAGTGTAACTTATTTTTCTTAAAGTAAGTAAGGTTTTATTGCAGGGCATGAAAGATACCCGACCTGTGGAAGCAGCTTATTAGCCAAACCAAACATTTATTATTAGGTGGCGACCTCTAGTGGCCGTAGTAATTATGATGGGAAAAAATGAGGAAGTGAGATAGTGAGAAGTGAGTGACTAATTTAGGGTTACCAAATATAACAATAAAAATGAATAAAAAATGGTATAAATCCCTCCAAAATACCACATTAAGACACAAAGAGGAACAGCACAGAAAGATATATATAAATAATTATTGACAACTTGGAGATTTCTTCAAGAACTGGAATTGATGTTGGCGCACACAGGATTTTTACCCAGGACACTGAGACTTGAGTCATTTTAACTAACCCAGTAGTTTTGTTACATGGTTTTGTAACAATGTTGTGACATTGTTGCAGTATGTGACATAACAACGTCTTTTCCAACAGTCACATACCTAAACCCCGTAACGTTAAATCATATGGTCACATGTGCAGTTTTAAGAGTCTTTAGCATCCTGTCATTTGTCTGAGGATTGGTGAATATTCACAGTATCTAAATATGAAGCTATAGCCAGTTAGCTTAGCTTAGCTTAGCATAAGGTCTGAATTCAGGGGAAGAAGATAGCCAGGTGTGCTAACTCGACATATTTCTCTATTTTTAATGCATAGACCTCAGAGAAATATGAATTCTTCTCATCTTTGCAAAAAATAAATAGGTTTATTTCCCAAAAACTCCTTAAAGGAACTCTCTCAACAATCATTATGAAGTGCTTCTTGCACAGAGCAAATAAAGTGATTTTTTTCAGTAACCAAACTCTCACACAACATGTTATTCACAGATTCCCATTCGTGGCTGTGTCCATTGCCTTTGCTGTCAAAAAGCAGGTATGTTGAATCAGATACAGGTATTTCATCAGTCCTTGGTGTGTGGAAGCTGAAAGAATGATGTCTGTTTTCAGTTGGAGTTTGGTGTGGTGTACAGCTGCTTGGAAGACAAGATGTATAAAGCCAGGAAGGGGCATGGAGCCTTCTGTGATGATGAACGAATCGAGGTTTCGGATGTAAAAGGTAACAGCATCATGTTTCTTTGAATAGGCCATTCTTTGCTTTTAAACCTTTTTAAAACCTCAAGGTTACACATTTTTCTAAAAACAAATTAATAGAGTATTCAAGCAGAATGGTCCAGATTAAAAAGGTTAGTGTGAGTGTGCACCTCAGTAGTCACACATGTGATCATATTAACCCTTCTGGCATGCTATCATTGCAGATATCAATAAGTCCATTATCATCTCCGAGCATGGAACGGACAGGAGTCCAGAAAAAGTGAACAAGATCTTCTCTACCATGCGGAGGATCCTCTGCATCCCTGTGCACGGGTCAGTAGTCAGGACATGAATACACTGGCTCATTATTTCACTGTGGGCTGCCACTTTCTGGCAAATGATTTTGAATAATCTGGAAATTAGAAATGTGTCATTTCTGTAAAACCAAGCTTTACCACAGCACCTGCACATAGCCACAGCTAGCCCTAGTTTAAGATTAAACTAAATATATTAAGACCATTTTTGTTGGGCGAACTTAAAAATACCCATTTTACCTCATGGCAATTGTTTTTTTATTAAATACATATCTAAATGAAAGTACATCCGATCTTGACAAAGTAAAAGTACAGCTAGTTATACTGTTGTGGCTATTGATGCAGTTACACTACCTCGAAAAATGCTGTATTACACCAAAAGTCCATTAGTTTGTTAGCCTTTTTATAGCTTTTTTTTTACCCTAATATCTTAGTTAATATATGACTGTTTTAAACCACACCATACATACGATTCATACGAGTCATGCCAAGTCATATGTTATGACTGAGGAGTATCAGATCTGTTAATCTCAGAAATATGTTAAAGGAATCTGGTTAGTAGAAAGGCTGACCTCCAATCACGACACTCTTTAGAGCAACTGTGGACTTTTGTTTTTGGCCAAATGGGACATTTCTCGGATTATTGGGATTATAAGGGCTGTTGGGACCAATGGGCACACCCCAGGGTGCAATATTTGGACCTTTTATTTTAAATTTGCAAGCAGCTTTTCTACATATTATAAAGTTTTCCGGCCAATCTGGAATTTCTTCCCCTCCATCTACAATTACTGCCTCTGGCAGTGCAGCCTACTTGCACCATTCATTTTGAACTGTCTTGACAGGCTCCGTGGGTCAGGAACAGCTGCCACTAACATGTGTCTGGTGGCATCGGGAGCGGTGGAGGCCTTCTTTGAGATCGGGATCCACTGCTGGGACATCGCTGCTGGAGCAGTTATCGTCCAAGAAGCTGGCGGAGTACTTCTGGATGTTGATGGTGTGTATGCTTTCAAATCCAATCACAGAGCATCAAGTCATTATGCAGCTTTAAACTGAATGCAAAGTCTCACAACTTAGTACATTAATGAGAAGGGTATGGGAACTTAAAGGAGGAATTGTTTTTTGGTTAAACCCCTCTTAATAAACGCTTTGTTTGGCCATTTAGGCGGACCGTTCGATTTGATGTCTCGAAGGATGGTTTCAGCTAACAACTTGGTTATTGCAAAACGGATCATCAAGGAAATTGAAGTATTCGACGCGGAGAGGGACGACGTTCCGGTGCAGGCGAAAAAATGAGGGTATCTAATTGCATTTTCAAACGAGGAAAAGAGGAAAAAAGTCCAGTCTATCGCTGTAAGTCGTCAATAAAGTCACTGTGCTGTAATCAACACTTTGCATTCTGGGTGTGTTTCAACAGCTGCACATCTTTTCATTCACCAGCTCAAGGGACCTCAAATAAAAGTACAACATTTTCAGAATCAAAATGTATTTAAAGTGTCAAAAGCGGATCATTATGCAGTATGTCCCACTTTAGAATAACACATAGGCTGTTATTGGATTATCATTATTTATGCATTCATTTGCTCACTTTAATGCTTCAGCTGGTAATGGTCGAGATAATTTTAACTACTTTATATACTGCTGGGTAGCTTAATATATAATAATATATCACACATTATTAGTTGATTGTATTCTGTATTCTCAGTCTGAGTAGTGGAGTAAAACATGCAACATGTCCAATACATTGAAATGTATTGGAGCATTAGATGAAAATACCCAAATATTTGCAAATAAGTAAAGTATTTAAGTAAACATGCTTAGTTACATTCAACCACCTGCACATAAATACATTTAATAATAATAATAATGATAATAACTGTATTTATATAGCACCTTTCAAGAGCAGAGCATCACAAAGTGCTTCACAGTGGAATAAAAGAAAACAAAAACAATAAAAGATGTAGAAAAAGTAGAAAATATGCATACACAGCAAGGCAACAGAGAAAGGAAATCAGTCTAAACCAAGTTTAAACAAATGGGTTTAAAGCTGCTTCTGAAGTGTCCACACCACAAAGGGAGACAGTTCCAGAGAGTAATGACTGTTTTTCCAACTCTAATTAATAAATGTTTAATGATAGCAGTTTTTAAGTGTTATGTTTCCGCTCATACTACTAATATTTTAACATCAATTACAGTTTTTGAGGTACACTTTTAAATTATAAATGATTAAGACATGCACTCTGAATGTAAATAAGTAATCAGAGTGCAAAAAAAGCACCTGACTAGAGCTTGTTTATTAGAAAAAGATCCCAGGAGAGGATCCTCGGAAACCCTCCTAATGTGATTCTGCTCTTTTTACATGGTAAATTATAATTTGCACTGTTGATCTTACATTAGACCGGAATATTTCAGTCTTTCAACCAAAATCAAGATCTTTGCTTTGGTTTCTATTTTTTCATCATTTTGAACTGAACCATTTCAGACTGCAGGAGAAGATCGATTCCTTTTGGATTTTAACTGGATTTCCAATCACTGAATTAATCCCTCCTCCTTCAGTCTCATGTGACCCTGATGTGTAATTATCTGATGGAAATGAGGAGATTTCTGCCCGGGTGATTACCCTCATTAGAGGCAACAATCCTGAGCACATAGTGAAATCAATGTTGAAGTGACTTTATTAACACTAGCTCCTGTCTAGTGTCATATCATTTACTCACATTGAACATCAGCATATTGCCTGAGAGCCACAGCTTTAGTGCTGTTTACTCAATTTATTACACTCATATCACTGCTCACCACTAGAGGCCAGTAATGCATCAGCAATTAGATGGTATCATCAAGATGCTCTTGTTTTACATCGGTGGTTGAACTTGCAGTATTTTTAAAAATAATTATTTAACTTTATAACCTCGACTGTACTTTCGTTGAGTTTGACAGCGTGCTCTCCAGCCCCTTTATGATTTTTCAGCACCTTTTCTGGCCTCGCAATGAGGGAAAAAAATGATCTCATCTCTTGGGTGGGGTCATTTTTTTTCCCCATTCCTGCTCGTTTTTCTGATCTGGAAATTAAAGTTGGCTATGGGATTGGCTGCAAATGAAGAAAAGCAAAAGGTGGAGGAGCAAGCTGCGAGCGAAAACTAACAGCAACGGCGAATGGAGCAGCAGCAACAACACTAACAGCAGGAACAACAACAGCAGCAGCAATAACAGCAGGAGGTTGGGGGGGATGAGGAGTGTTTGAACTGGTGCCTTTGAAACATAAATAACTGCAATTTCTTGTATAATTATGCTACTATACATCTGCCACCGCTGTAGTGTATGATGATGTGTGTGATACTCTAATAGAGATGTTTTTTTCTGTCTTTCAAATGGCAGAAATCGAATTCCACAGCACTTTGAGCATCAAATGTGCAATTTGAGGCTCTTTTTTCATTATTATCATGTAAGGGAAACTGGAGGAAATAACATATTGCAGCAGAGCGGGGCCAAATAATTGTTGCAAATACAGTACATCTTAACATTTGCTTGTACTGGCCTGGAGTACCAGATGGCTGGAATTTGCCTTGTAGGACAACACAGTAAATGCCACGGAGGTCAGATGACCACAGACAAGTTCATAAAAGTCAATTTAGCATATTTATTCAAAACTACTCTAATCCTAAACAATTTATAATCCAAGGACATTAGGACAATGGATACAAAATTGAATTTACCTATATTTGATGCCTTGTATGTCTTTGTATATATACAATCTGTTTCATTTTAAGAGGTAATTCAATGTTATCAAAATAAAAGTCTCAAGTTAATTCCCTTTGTATCCCTTCACAAGAAAATTATAAGAATTTACTATGTGTATAAAGAATTAATTAATGGTGTTTAACACTGTAATACGCCATGATGTATGGTAGTTTTAAGCACATTTTTAAGCTGACAGATAAACAGATAAGTTATTGACAATATAACATTAAATGTTTTTTTAAGGATCTGTTCATAATTATAGGCTAAATATTTAATGTGTTTGTAATTATTCATTAACTGTTCATACACAGCAGTTGCCTCATTAATGATGTTATAATCACTGACAAAAATACTAATTATTATTATTGCATGGCTTTGTTGAACATGTCATACTGGTCGGTAACTTAGGCTAGGTCTTTTATTTCTGATAAGCAGACCACTGCTTTGTATAATAGACCAGTATACTGCCATGAATGCAGTTTTTATCAACTGTAGAATCTTTTAGCAGAAGCCATTTTTTTTATAATAAACAAAATATTTTCTAAATCAAAATTCAGTGTCATATTATTTATATTTGGTAGCCATGTAATAAGTGGTATAATGTAAAGCAAGCTGGTCTTTATTGGGAAACAGACCCCTTCAGGGTAATTCACCTTCAAGATGTATTTGGCAATAATGAGCTGTAAAGTACATTATCCCTAACNNNNAAAATAAATAAAAGTATTTTAAACGGCTTCTACACTGGCAATGTCAAATACAACAGTGCGCATGCTCAACGCTGATTGGCTGTCGCCCAGCTTCAATTTGATTGGCTGTGGTCATTTCTTCGAAATTATCAGCCGTTAGGAGTTCCTTGAAAGACGAAACTAACGCTAACTGCGGCCACCATGAACAAGATGGATTATCTTCTACAGCATGGATTTAAAAGTCTGTCTTTTCCCGAAAAGGTGGTTACCAGGAGCGAGGTATAGTTATAAACCAAACGTCTGGTAAAAGTAGTTGGAGGGGAAAAAAACGGCTAACGGTAACTGCTAGCTTGTTACAGAGGATGCGTTCTTTGCTACCGTTTATGTCTCTCGGAGGGGATGGTACCCGGTCAAGATTAACTTTCAGGACGTCAAGCATTTTTCTAAGAGGAATACCAAGTATTATAACAACAGGACAACGCGTTGAAGTTGGACTTGCTCGGCTGGAGGGAACGTAGCTACCCAGATGGACAGCGGACATTTAAAGCGACAGCAGGCTGAACAGGTAACGTCACGTGAATGCCTCATTATGACCTGTGTTAACCCCTTGAACCCCAAGCGTTTCATCGCGTTTTGCTTGTTTTATTTATTTATTTATTTATTTATACTCACTGTGGCCTTATATATACATCAATATATACGTCATGTACCTCAATGGTTTCAGCACGGTCATGGCTAGAAATGGGAATTACTCAAAATGTATTTTGTGCAGAATAACACAGTTATGAGGAAATACATTTCTCTGATATTTTTTATGCCTCTCCTCTTGGCTCTGTGAAAACAGCCTGCTGTTATGTCAGTGTCATATTTGTCACATAACTCTCTGTCTCAGCAGAATCAATTAAGGTTTTTACAGTGTTGCTGAGAAGTGTAGAATTGAATTTAACTTGATCTAATTATTTCAAACCAATTTATTTCGGGGGCATTTCTGTCTATGATAAACAGTGTATTTGAGAACATGCTTTTTTAATCCCACCGGTGGGTTATGTGGGAAATATGTGTTTTTCTGTTTTTAAATTTGTCTAAAGTGGTTGGTGTTTCACTATTTTTTCTACCCCAAAACGCCAATATTTGTACATTATAACCGATGTAACAGCAAATAGATGATAAATCGATGAAGGGGTTAAAGTGAAGTCTTAGTAAGGAGGGTAATAAACATTTATATAGTCCCCAAACTTTAGTTTTTGCAACCACTAATAGCTAAGAGACAGGTTTGGGCCAGATTACTTTGACATGAAGTCAGTAACTAAACACATGGTGATTTCTGTAAGTATTAACATAATCCATTGTATTACAAATAAATGTAATCTAATCTGAATACTTTTGAATTACTTCAAAATCAGACAATAAAAATGTTGCACCTTGTAGTAAAAATATATACACAGCCACAAAACTAAACATATTTTTTGCCTTTAATATAATGTTATAGTTACTTATTGGTTGTGATGTGTGGATTTCATTATGATTACATGTAATTAGTTACTACCAAACCCTGTCAAAAGATACAATACAACAAAGCCAGTCAACTAGTAATATTCAAAGAGTATATAGAAACATGATAATCAGCCTTTTATGGCTCTATAACACCATTCAAATAGTCTTAACAGTTATTTACATGCAGTGTGAGATTAATTATGTGATTGTGTGAGCATGAGGTTTCCACTGGCTAATTGAGAACAGCAATTAGTATAGAAATAAAACAGCAGGTATAAGGCAAATTAAGAGTAGTGCAAATGAGCTCCTGACCCGATGGACCAATCCAACACCAGTTGAAAATACTTTAAAAAACACACAAAAAAAAATGAACTCACCTAACACAAACTAGGCTCAAACACTTTAGATAATGGGACCTGAAACAGTGACCAGCAAATTGGTTGTTAACGGTTACATTCAACTCCCATTGTGAAGTTCGCTTCATTATTCCAAGAATTTTCTCACTTGTAGGAACTTTTCTCTCTGGCAGGTGTTATTAGTCGCCTACTGAGTCTGGCAAAAAAAAAAATCAATAGCCAGCATGGCTCTCTCCCTGTCCAAATACTGTAACAGGTACAATCTCTACCAAGATTTAGCCAAGTGAGTAATTTATTGGTGTTGCTGCAGATACAGCTTGTGAGGCTCATGTTATCAGGTGATTTTCAGGTCCTTTCAGGTCCTGTCGGATCCAATGAAGATCTTGCACATGCCACAGAGCTATAGCAGTTTTCGATGGACCAGGCGAAGAGCGGGGGTGTACAGAGGTGTTAGTGTGAACCTAAGATTAATGAATTCAAGCAGAATTGCTTCCTGAAGTTTTGAGGCTGCTGTATCAGTGTGATAGTAAATCATCTAGAGTGCTAGACCTTTCTATGGGTAAAGCTGAAATGTGCCCATCTTTTCAGTCTGCAAATTATGATTTTTATAATTATTGATTAATCTTTGGAATTGGTTGGTATAAAATGCTCATCAGAAGTACCTAGAATTTCTTTTTTTTTGTGGTACTTATTTGTTATTTTGTGGTCTACAATGTGTTCTGCACTGGAGTCAGAGGGAGGTTGTCGGGGTGGATGGGCTGGCAGGTGTTTGGAGCCGAGAACTTTGACCCCAGAATTCTGGTTTCCTGTATGTGGACTTTTCCTTAACCTTAAAGTGTTGCCAGCACCTAAACATAAGAAAGTTAAATAATGCTGCAGTCACAATGATAGAAATAAGAAAAAGAAGTCGGATGTAAGAGTGCACTGGATGCACACACCATAGGCTACCACACACACACACGTCACTGAGATCATTTCGGCAATGTGTTAATCAATCCATACGATTGCTGTAAACATAGAAATGGTGCGGTGACAATGCTGTGCATGATGCTTCATGGTGGATGCCCAATCGGCTGTGGCTGTGATTGACCATGATTCACTGAAAGAACCATTGATCTGCTGCTGCCTCATTGCTATGCATCAACATCCATGAGGTGCTTTGTGTTGACTAGTTATGGTTGAATATGTGCATGCAGAGGGCGGGCTAGGAAGTCAGGTGGACATTTCCACGTTGTTCTGAGATTCATACAAGAAAATTTTGCACTGGCAGGCATGCACACAGATTTATAAATCAGAATATTCCTTCAGGTTTCCTCAGTTGTACACTGTTTTTTGTGAAGTGGTAGCATGGCTTTACAAAGGAAACTGTGTTCAGACACTTTTATAGAGGGGTAATTGAGTAACAGCGGCTGGAGCAAGACCAAGACGTTACTGTTAAAACTTAGAGCTGAAACCTGGAAATGACAACACGCTGGCTCCGGCTGTTAATCACACCGCAAGTAGAGAAAGTATTTCAATGAAAGCAGTTGAAAGATAAGTGTAGCACTGATTCTAGGCAGGCAGGATAATTTACACTTTGTCTTCCTCATTCACGAGAAAGAGGTTGCAATCCTCTCATCTGTATAAATTATATATTACGTAACAAATTATAATGTTCCAATTCAGCAATCAGTATTGCAGAGTGTGTACTGTATACTATAATCTGCAATCAATAGGGCTGGAAATTTAAGAGAGCAAAGAAATGGTCTCAGATAGCATTGCTACTTGTTTCCTGATTTCACAAAGTTAATGTCTAGAAGTGTGTCAGTAAGTGTAATAAAACTGAACACACAGGCCATCACAAGCACACAAAAGCCCCCAGATATCCACTAAGAGTCCATCTTTTCTGGTTCAGTAGAGCCAGAAACAAAGGAGGCTGCAGGAGATTGAGTCTGCAAATCCTGTGGGTCCAACATATAAAACCACAGTAAACAACAATAACCATAATCAAAACGGAAACGGCAGGAACCCTTTAATTTGTGCTTGTTACCATTAGCTGTCATCATTAGGCAGTAGAGGCCTGTGGTCGCTGTAAGTGCATGATATAATCATACACGTCACTGTACATCCACTAATATACAGTACAGTTCAGTTCCCTTTCGGTGATTTGCAGGGAATATTACACATAGTAACCCCTGCTTTAATTTCTCCTTCTATCTCCTCTTTCTTCCTTCTGCTTTTTGTCAGTCAGTTCAAGTCATGTTATGCAAAACATCTGAAGCAAAGCCAAAGAAATTAGCTTGTCCTGGCCAACAGCCATATTGACTCGGGGGCTCCCAGTCCCAGTTGTTTTTGATGCGCTATTACGCCAATAATAAAAAAAAAAAAATTGAGACCCATTTCATCAAAGCAAGCGCTGAACTTATGCTTTCTATCTGGAGTGGATCGATGCTCATAACGCTCCTTGAGGAAATGAGGGAACGGTCCGGACATTGTAATGAAATCTAAAACTGAGAGTTTTATGAGCTGCATCGTGTGAGTGGTGTCTATCAAAAGCTGCTCAAAAGTGGAGAATCAATAGAGATATTAACATCACACCCCCACACAGATATAGACAAAATCAATGATGATAATCCTAAGTAATAGCCCTTGAATCCTTTCTTACATTTATTTTAACGTTCCTTCTTTTTGTGCCAGTGAGGTTCCTCTGACATATTAATTGCGTGCCTAAGTGCTCTAGTTTCTGAGCACTTTGATTTATGTTCTTTGTCTTGTCTGTCCATCATTATTGATCCACTAAACACACACTTAATCTTTGCTTTTTAAAACCAGAGATTTAATTACATCTGCTGATGGTGTACTCTTCGTCTGAGTGTACACACTTCTTCCTCACTAACCACCACATGTCACCTGTCCTCATGTGTTACAGTCTGATGAGTTTTTTAGTGCGAGCACAGCAGTATGGGCATGTATGTACACAGACCCAGTAAATTACACTCCTCCAGCAGCATGATGTCCTATAATGCACTGGTCTATCGCCACTGGTTCCTCAGTGTCATTCAACGTGTTTGCGATGTGAGGATGAGGAATCAATATCCTGGCCTGGTGTGTGTGTAGGCGTTAGCAATTAGCAGTTATATTCTCACACCAGTGGCAGATGGATCAAACTGCTTTGGGGGAAGGCTTCCTATTAGTCGCTAATTTGACAAATAACCATGCAAAATGTACCAGTCTCACCTTGCACCTAGGCACTTTTAATTGACAGGAGTGGAAGACATCATAAAAGTTCTGAACTCCTAATTGGAGAGTTAAAGAAGACATCTGGTGGTATAAAAATAAATTGAATCAACTAATATATATTGTCTGTATAGGCAAAGGCTGATACAGCTCTTCTGCAAATAAAAAAAAAACAGCCAGCCAGTGTTGTTATTTTAAGTTAACCTGTAAATACATTTCTCTACCGAGATACCTCATGATCTGCGTCGTGTTTTACGTCACCGACAGAACTGGGTCCAGGAGTTAAAACAGTAATTAAATATGGAAGTAGCTGTCTTTAACCACAGCCTTGTTCTTTTTTCCCTGTAACCTTTATTAAGTAATTTTGTTGCCTAAAATCAACTGTTTCTTGCGAAGATGGTAATATATTTTTAAAGGCCACTCTGCATGTAATGAGTGGAAGATGACACGCTGCCCTTTACGTAATTAAAAACTAATGCTATAGGTGTACCTAGAGTGTCCGTATCTGATGCCAAGGGACATTAACAAAGCATTGGTATTGTACAATTTGCATGTGAGAATGTGTTGGGTCATATTGAGTTATCTTCTTTGTGATCCTTCAGAAATAAGGTGATGCTCAAGGGCACTTCAGTCCTGGGATTCAATCTGGCGACCCACTGGCTGCGAGCCCAATTCCAAACCTCTAGGCCAAGGACACGTACAAACTTCAAAATTCAAAAGTGGGGGGATTTGCTAACATATTTTATGTCGTGCAACAAAACACAAACATCTTTCAAGGTTGTGTTAACCACAGACCTTATTTCAGGCTTCTCACCAAAAACTTATTTAAAATCTTCATTGAGTTTGAGAGGTTAGACCCCAGGGTGCTAAAATGCTAAGATCGTATTTTCAAGAAACTTGGCAGAAGTGTGTAGCAAGGGCCAACAAAGAACCTCTCGGATAACAGAGCAGATCCAATTCATGGGGCAGGTACACAATTTTGTTTTTTCAATTTTGAAAAAAACTGCGAGATAGGACATGGCCTTGGCTGAGGTCTGCACTCTTTGTGTGCCCTCTAGTTTCAAAATGAGTTTGAGCACATTTTTATTTCTAAAAAGCTACATGTCTTGTGAAATTCTCCAAAAAGGATGTCAAGCAGCCATTCATCCATTCAGCTCTTGTGTGGGTGGCCCACAAGCCATCGGCGAGACTGTGTCACCTTGTGTCACCCGTGTGACTGGAAACACTCACCACCCCACCCCCCAACTCTGGAGAGAGGGAGATTATTACACACGGGGGAGTGACCACGGCTCGGCAGCAGGGCAACCCCAAAGGCAAAGCATCTATGCATTTGAATAATCTATTGCACCAACTCACACATTTGCATATCTGGGCACTTCCAAGTCACTGGGGCACTATGATTCACTTCCCCGTGCCAGACTGTGTTGTTACTTGTATGAAACACGATGGATATTAAGCTTGTTTGAATGCAAGTTCCCTCATGAATCTTTAAGGCCACTGTGTAATAGGAAAAAGAAAAACAGAAAGCGACGCCATCAGACTGTAGAATTACTTTGCTGCTTCATTCAGAGACATCAGTGACTGCGAGGAAGTTTTGTCCACAAGGAGATACCTGACAGGGCTCTAAATTGTGAAGAAGACTGACACGAGTGTGAATTTAACAATTGCCAGTTAGAGTGTAAAGAGAGGTTGTGTGCTGTGCAGTGAAGCAGCCCCTCCATGCTCTCTGGCTCTTACCCACCTCTCATGGATCCTGTAATGGATACAGCCTCTGAAGGATTTAAAGATGGCCAGCCTGCTCACCTGTTAAAATAGAGCTCCTTCACCAGTCTTTCATATGGCAAACTTCCACAAAACATGACTTTTCTGGTGCAAACAAATGATCCAGGGGGCGAGAGGGGATATTTGTTGTTATTCAGTGTTGTACACATGCGTAGCACACAATAAAAAGTAATTAAATCTGTACTCTGACCTTTTGTGATGTTTTGACAGCACTCTGCTGTGTATTCAACACATTTTTTAAAATGAGCGTGGAGTGTTCGAGCGCTGATATCCACCAGTGCGCTGCACTGAATCAACAGAAAGCAACGGGGAACACTGTGTAGTCATGCACTCACCACCGAGGTTATTGTGAGGATTGTCTAGGAAGAAAAAGAAGAGCACAGAGGAGCTACAGGAATGAAAGATGTTAGTCTGCCAGTTTGTCACAAAAGCGGTGTGCTCCTGTGTGATAGACTGGCAGACCGTGCTAGCTCAGTATCCTTAGGGACACGCAGGCTACTGCTAGAGAGTCGCAGTTTTTGAGAAGCTCCTCTCATTTTCTGAAGCAGAGACACAGAAAGAGAAGAAGGGAGAGAGAAGCCAGTGGGTCGTTGTCTTGGAGCAGACATGCTTAAGTCTTGTTAGGCTGCTTGTGTCTGTGAAGGTTTATGGCCTGTGTCGAGCAGAAAGTCCACAATCAACTATCATGACACGAAGGATAACAAAAAAATGTTCCACTGGATGGATCCTCTCAGCAGCGTTTGAGTGTGTTTGAAGAGGTGCCCAAAACTTTTGTATAATGACATCGAGCAAAGCATCAGGACAGTGCTGGAGGAGGTGAGAATAAGAGCCAGGCCTCCGAATTTATACTTGACACTGTGTGTAGTCAATTCAATTCTAGTCGAGTTGAGTTTATTTTCACAGCTTGGACTCAAAACTTGGTCCCAGGAGATTTTTCTATCAGTACAGAACACCCTCTATCCTTCGACCCTTGATTCGGATGAGGAGAAAGTCCCTGCATGCACGAGTTAAATAAACTTTAATCATTAATCTGCTGCTATAACGGCCTCGACTACCACTATTTGGAACCTGGCTGCAGGGCTTTGCTCCTATTCAGCAAGGTCGGCCACAGAGGTGCAGTTCATCCCGAACGTGCTGAACTGCATCTGGGTCAGCGCTCTGTGCAGGCCAGTAAAGTTCTTCCACATCAATTTAGGAAAGTGTTTCTGCAGGGGCCTAAGTTGGGGCCTTTGGGCAGTTATGTTGCATGGAGAAATGGTTGTCATCAAACTGTTGCCACAAAGTTTGAGCACACTTAAGTCCCAAATTTCACATGCTGTAGCACTAACAAAGTCCTTCTTTACAGCTCATGTGTTCAGCAGGGTTGTGTTAACAGAACATTTTCCATCTCTGATGGATTTTTACCTCTTTTCTCTTCATTTTCTTTCAGAATTTTGTACTTGACATAAAAAGGGACTTTAGATTGTCTAAAGGTGGGTAGTTTTATGTATGTGTGTATAGTTTTAAGCCGCTCTTAAATAAGAATAGATATGGATCTGACATAATTGGATGATTTCGGTTTCCGCTTCCTGCTCGAAGCTACACTCTGGTTTCTGATCTGATCTCTGCTGTGCAAGTTCAAATAACTGCATGTGACAAATTTGTAGTATTTTTAAAACCTTAGTTCTTTGTTTCCTTGAACATTGTTGTGTTTTGGCTCTGATGTGTTTTTCAATTTGTACTTCTTCTGCTGCGGGGAAGACAAACTTATCGGGAGACAAATAATTAAATAATAGCATAAAGAACAGCAAAAACAAACACTGTCATATCTTGTAAAGCTGTTCACACATATCGCCCACGCAACGCATCTCACTGTAGCTTCATGGTCAATATCTGGCAGTACAACATGATGGCTATAGTAAATGCCCAGGGCAGAGGTTGAATGGAGCGGCAACAGGAGCAGGATGCTGCCCCGCTAAATAGCTAATTTCACTTGGTGCCCTGTTGCTGTTGCTTAGATACTGTGTGATTCTAATTAACAGTTTTGTGATTCACATGCGCTCCTGTTAACCTCAGTTTCCCACACTTGCTACGCTATTACAGTTTATGAGCCTCAATCGGTATTGGGATGGACGCTAAATTAAAGATAAAATCCAATTTCTCAAATCATTGCCTAAATTGCTAAAACAGAATGTGCTGTCTTGTGGATAGAAGCTCAGTTTGTAGGCGGATCTGACTTAAGGGTCACGGACTGATGACCTCTCTGTAGATACCTCTTTCTTACTTGTTATTTTTCATATTATAACTCCACATGATTATATAAAATCACCCTGTTGTATTATTTCACCAGCAAACAATAAAACTCCTTTATATTTCCTGAAAGCCTGAATGGTACCCCAGGGACTGGAGCTCTTTTAGCGATTAGGATAGCTGAACTCTCACAGAGTCTGCTCTTTGAATTAAGTCCCCCTCCCCTCTCAGCCGGCCTCTCACTAGGCTGCTCTTGCAGGCTAATTGGCCTCGGGGTTGACGTGCAGTGTTTACCAGCCGTCCTCTGGGAGCCGGATGAACCGGTATAGGAGAAGGGGTGCTGCGGCTCCCCTACCATCAGCGCTGGCTCACGGCATGGACCGCTAGTCCTTATAACTGTCCCCCGCAGTGTCTGGTCGGGACAGAGGCAATTTTTTTCTGAGGTTATGTTAGGTGGCTTGAACAACACAGTACCAGGAAATGCAGGAAAAACAAACTCTGGACCGCTGATTTCAGACATGAATTATGTAAAGATTGTATTTCTTCTACGTGGTAGTTTAAGGTTTTGCATTAGCATGGGGAAGAGGAGGACTGAACATAACACTGGTGTCGAGGCTCGAGGAAAACAGGAAGAAAAAAAAGTATTACAAGTAAGCCAGACCAGTTAATTGTAGAGCACACTTTTTTTGTATAGGCTACATGGTGGTTAGCACTCTCGCCGCACAATGCATGTTCACCCATGTCGGTGGGTTCTCAGCTTCCTCACACAGTCCAAAGACTTGCCACTCTAAACCGCCCGTAGGAGTGAATGAGAGCATTAATGGTTGTTTGTCTCTATGTGTCAGCCCTGTGAGAGTTTGGCGACCTGTCCAGGCTGTACCCTGCCTCTCACTTAATGTCTGCTGGGATGTAGGGACCAGAGTTTGGATGAGCAGTTAAGGATAATGAATTATTTGATATATTTGTAAACATGGAAGCACAAATTAGTTTTCCATTATATGAAAACATTAAACAGAAAATACTAATGCTAGTGATAGACTCATAATGGCTTTCTGTCTATTATTATATCTGGAATGCCAGGAAAATACATTTCCACTGTTTATTTAAGGAATTTATATTGCATACATGTATGACATACACTATATAAAAATAACTATATGTGTTTATGTGTCTTTAGATGAATGCACTCTGTGAGAGTTTGAACTGTTGATGGTGCAACATAGCTAATGAGCAATAATCAGTAGCTTCATCAGCCCTGAACTTTTGCTATTGGTCAATGACACTATTTTTTGTGTCAAAAGTGACTAAAGGTGAACTTGCCCAATCCTTAACCTCCCTTTACACCTAAACCTCTCCCAGAGTTGGGTTTAAATGTAAATCCTGTTATTAAAATTTTCTTATTCAATTTACTTTTTACACAATATCGAAACTTCTGTGGTGTCAAGGTTGCAATATAAAGACCAGAAAAGCAGCCATAGTAAGCTATTTTTAATCAACTTGAATTGAACTTTCAATGCAAATAACAAGTCGGCCACAGAGCACCAAGGCTTGGCGTGTGGGTGCCAAAGAAAGCGAGTGGCTCTCGCATAGAAAGTAGAAGAAAGAGCGACTGTGGCCGTAATGACACCAAAGTGAAGCCGCATGTTTTTTTCTGTTCATTCAGCTTAGGTGCTGAGAGTAAATGCTGAAAATGGTTAAGAAAACTCTACTTTTTATGAAGTACATCAACATCTTGGCAAATTCCTTGATTTTTTGCATTTCACATTTGGTCTGAAGTATTGGTTAGAATTTGAAAATACTGTAGGATTACTGGAATGCCTTTATATAGCGGCCTTTCTATGAGAATCATGTTTTCTTTCATTCATTTATAAAAAACAAGAGCCTCATGCAAACTTGTGGGCATATGAAGTCCTTTCTAAACGCATATTGTGATTCAAGGCTGTAGCCCGCTACAAGAACATGAAAGGCTGGCACTAATTCAAGGCTAAACTATTAAATAAAAGCGACATTGTTTTTATTTGTATACAGAGAAGTTCTTTACATTGAGCCATGCCATTGTGTAAAAAACTTTGTTCCAGGGAGATGTTTGCGGTAAAAACAATCAAAAGAGCTGAGACTCTGCTGGAGTTAGACTAGCACGAATCCACGCAACTTTGAAGTTGGTCTGACAAAGAAGCCTTTGTCCTGTACAGCCACTGTTGGGACCTTCATTATACATTGGTTAAAGGCTGATGACAGCAGATCAGCAGCGCTCCTAAAGGTTTTCAAAATACATCTCCGCTCCCTGGACAGTAAACTGGACTACCCGTTTACACAATTATGTTACTCTATGTACCGGCACTGCACTGCATATAGATGAATCACAATAAAGCCTCCTGTACTTAATAGTTTAGTCTTGAATTAGATGCAACCAACAGCCGTGGAAGAATAAATATTCCGGCTTTCCCTGAAGGGACGTGTACGCACATGTACATATGTAAACAACCAGTTGGAGTGCCCTCTCTCTGACATGACCTGTGATTGGCAAAGTCTCCCGTCATGACTTTCTGAAGCCTGAGAACAGAACCCAGTGGAGGATCAGAAGTGTGGATTTATTTCAGACCACTTTAATTACAATATGCTGAAAGGCCCAATGACGCCAAACCCCTATTACAAGCTCTACTTTCAAGTGCAAAGAACTTCCTTTATAAAAGTGAAAGCATATCTTTCGGAAGGTTCCAGTACTCCAGTACTGTCTACCATCAATGTGAAACTAAAGCTTGTTTCTATTGCAAGCTTTTGTATGGAAAATGTATTTTTTCCCACTTATCGAGCACAAAGCATGCATTTTAATTTTGAGACAACTTGCTCATTTCACAACATTTTGGTATACCAGACTTCAATTAAAACTAATGTATTCTGATCACTGTTTTCTGTTTATTTGTCAACTTCTCAAGCAGCGAGAAAATCTTCATCTGTTACATTATGCTCTCTTCTCACTCGAAACTCGCTTTGAGCACAGCGACATTGTTAGCGGTTATGAATGGGACACACTGATGGAGAGTTCCTGCTTCCAAAAATGCTGTAGAATCATATTGTCTGTAAATTAAGCAGACACTCTTGGTTTCAAACGGGCATTTGTTTCAATTATCCAGATAGAGCGAGAAGCTGTGCAACTGCTTTCCTTAAATCGTTCCCTGATTGAATGGGAAGCCAGATGGGAAGCACTGCATACAGAGAGAGAAAGGGAAAGAGAGAGAGTCGACCGAATGTGCTCATGGTGTAAGGCATTCACAGTGGCTGAGACAAATCAATTACAGATAAATGCCATGTGCACCAAAAGAATGCAAAGGCTTTTCCGTAGTTTTGGAGTCAATCGAAAAAGGCACAGCTTGAGTGTCTCTGACCTTGTGAAGCAGAAATATGAAAAATACCAAACAATGTAAAAATTACATGTTGACACGCTAAAATCATTTTAGGGTCAAACACTGTAACATTTCTCTCCATGGTAGTTGATTTCTTTGTTTGAAAAATTGGCTCGTACTTCTAGGAAATTTCACCAAACATTTTCTGAACAGAACTCCACAAAAAGAAAGCTGCAAATTAATGAGAACACGCGCCTCCATCCTCTGGGATTTGTAGCATTATTCAGTAAGTCCTGGATTATGATATTTCACAGGCTGCACAGAACTGCACATCCTTAACAGGAATAGCACCCTAATTTCAAATTAAAAGTACGATAGCAAGCTTCGGATGAATAACATCCAAAAGCCAGCCGCCTCAAAAATGCTGAATTTGAGGCTTTGGTTCCTTGTTTGTGTGACAAGTGAGTCCACTTTCTTGTTGCTAATACCCAATTAGGGAGATGATTATTGATTGAGGTGTTGAAAGTTGACTGCTAATCTCCCTCCTCTCAGGTTGAGGCAATCAATAGGTGAGTGTAATGAGCAACCTGGTTTCTCAGTGCTAATAAATGGAATTAGATTTAGACTGGATACATATTTGTAATACAATTGACGGAGGATTTGAGGCGCAGATACTCAGGATTTTTTATTTAACTGACATGCAAAGGTGAATTGTTGCATTTTGCTTGTCAGTTTCACAAAAAAGTTAGTTCTGCTTGCTGGTAAAAGTGCAGGGATTTGTCCCCAAAAGCCACTCCAGGACCTCGTTTTCTGTTAGTTAAAAAATGTTCCATACATATCCATAAAGCCACCTCTGAAGTGCAGTCTTGTGCTTATATTTAAATTTTTAGAACCCTTGGGTGCTTATAAACAAACAGTGATTAAGAGCGAAGGTAAGCTAATGCCACCAATAGCTACAGAACAGCATGATTATGGCTAATTACTTCCAGAAGGCAACCTCCTCCACTTTGTTTTACCAACTTCGTTATGATGAAAGTGGCTCTTGAATGAATGACTGGCTGTTTGTTGCTGACCCATCAAGGGCAGCCAAACAATCAAATAGTGCAATCGCAGAGCCATTATAGAAAAGAGGAATTTGCTCTTCAAGGACGATACAATTGTTCTTGACATACAGGTCCTAAACCATTGCTTTGATTAGCGTTAATACCTCAGCGAGGCATCTCTTTTGAGTTTTAGTTGCCATTTTGAATTAATTTCAATCTTCCGTGTCCTGTAAAACACACTTTGTATACAACCCAGCAACATCACCTGATTTAGTGTAGAGAAAATGTCATGTTTGCCTCCTGGTTGTCACTTTCCTCCGAAAGGATGCTACACTGTGCCATGATGAAGTCTCTGTGGGCCAACTTCTGTTTTCAGACTGTATTAAAATGCAGGAAAACTTTAGGAAACATGACACATACTCCAGCACATTAAATCTCAGACTTTTCAGGCTTCCAGACTTATTGTAAAATACAGAGATGTGTGACAGTTGCTATATAAAATATCTCTACTCAGTGTCTGTAATGATAAATAAAGCCAAAGAAGCTTCAGGCTTAGCTGTATAATGCATTAAGTGATGCTGCTGGATGTATAAGTATGCATCTGTTTTGAACATGTTATATATGGGCATTTCGTTAAAATGTATATTTTTGTTTAAGAATGAATGAGTGATATTGAGAATAGATAATCAGCAACCAAAAAATGTGTTATTTAACAAAATGCCTAAAAATGAGTCATATTTATAGCATCTACCAAAGAGGTGATGTTTTCATCTCGCTTTGTCAGCAGGATTATGGAAATACCGCTGGCCCAAACATTTGGTGGAAGGGAGGATCCAAATTACAGGGTGATTCACAAATTATTTTGTGAATCACCTAAGAATAAGAAGTCTGAATATTAAAGTTGTGAGATAGAATGTTCCTTGGCGGTGGTCAGGTGCCCTTCTAGTTTGAACAGTTATTTTCATTACGGAAAAATTTGCAATTTGAAAAACTAAAACTTTACAGATTACAGTTTACTAGAGATGTCTTAAAATTGCTGCCTTATACCCAAAGACATTGAGTTTACTATTAGATCAATTAATTATACATACACATATGGTTCATGGTTGTGAAAAAGGTGCAGTTATTCTACAAAACCACTGACCTAGGTTTAGGACAAAAAAATTCTTGGTTAGGCGTTATAGAGACCGTTAAAACAGTAAATAAATGAACGTTAATGCTGGAAGAGAAGTAGTTACGAGGGTGATGTGACCGTAAGTTGCGCAAAAACAAGAGTTGTGATTCACAAAACGTGAGTCAGGGAAGTTACTAAAAAATGTAAGTTATGTTAAAAATAGTTTACTCTGTTTTCACACTGGACACAAACCCTGTTCTCCTGTGTGAAAGCCTGTTTATTTGTTTGTCCTTTTTTCCCTCAACAGTGACTCATACGCTAATGAATCATCAAAATAGTTGCTAATGATTTTTCCTTTGTTTCTCCACCTGATATTGATCTTCCTCTAACCTTAACCGTGCAATTTTGTAATTTGTAAATCATTTTTGTAGGCTAAGCACCATTTGTAGCCGTTTTGAAAAAGGAACAAACAAACGATGCAGACTCTTAAAACAATTATAATAATAAAATGGGTCATATTTTGCTATTTACACGTTATTACTGAAGGACTCCTGCACATACTGTGTGGCTGTTACTGGAGGAATACTAATCTCTTGGTCTTTTCCAATTATAAGGCCCCTCTCTTTGCCCTCTTACTTCAGGTTTGTTTTATTAACTATGTTGTGCAACAGAAATGTGCATTAAATAAAATATATTCAGCACATCTTCATGCTGTAAACAAATACTTACAAGTCAACACTTTCAACTGGGTTAGCTTTCATTTTCCCTCCCTTTAAAGTTTGGACTTTTCTCACTTGCCGACATCAGTGGAGAGTCTTTACAGGTACTCTCCTGCAAAAGTTTGCCAGCTCATTTGCAAAGCTAGGTTAAGCTTATGTAAACGAGATGCATTCTGAATACGTTGGAGGCCCGGAAACAAACATTTTCCCCTCCTCCCCTCCCCTTGACAGACGAGTGACAGCTATTTAAATGCAAACTGTCATTAACAAACACAACCCTGCGCGACACCTGCTTTAATCACGGCAACAAAGGCGCAGCAAGTGGCCGAGTAGGAGCCCCCTCTCTGTGTGATATTCAAATGATGGGGCGGTGCAACATACAAAAACAACAACATCAAAGAATAGGCTGTGCAGGGAGAGGGATATGCTGCACTATGTGCCTCCCACCACCACTGTTAATCAGCTTCATTTTTAAAGTGATTAAAGCAAGACGGGCTGAAAGTCACTAAATCGCTTACCCTTAGAATTGTGTGGAATTGTAGTGCTTTACTTCAAATCTCTTTTTTACTAGCTATTTCCTGCAGCCCACTTTCACATTCTTTTCATGCAGCATTCACCAAGGCTTCTGGTAATTGTATGAGACCACCTTAATATGGGTTGAAATACAGAACACCCCATGTTCACTGCAATGTCAGGCACGTTATTGAGAAAGTATTACAAATGTAGTTAGAAGAGTTGAAGCTGTATATTCAGAAATTTGGGGAATTGTTTTGCCTTGGACTTTGGCCTGATTCGTCTTGGTTGTGGTCCTGTCTTGGGTTGTTGTTGTTCTGCCCGGTCATAATTTAAATGAGGAAGTCTTTGGGCTGTAACATCCTGCATACCGGCCAAGGACAGTGCACTTGTAACTAATGCATGGCATTTGCTTTGATTAGTTTTTGTCTTTTTTTGTTGTTGTTTGCAAAGCACCTACCGCACAATATCCAGCTGTATTTGCTGCAAATTCACTTTTGTTTGTTCTGCCACAAATCTGCACAGTTTGAGCTGAGCAAATTAAGGTAATCATTTCTCCCAGTGTATCCTTTCATTTATTCATTCCTCAGTGGTGTGTATCTACTGTACAGCACAGATCGCCTGCCACTCAAAATAATCAAGGGACCAAGTCACTTATAATCATATGTGTTTTTCTTTTCTTTTTCCACATGTACAAGCTACATTAACATTTGAAACATATCATTCACTAAGTGGTACCCTCTATACAACATTTTGAGTACATCCCATTTCAGTTTGTGCACGTTTAGGAAAAAAGGAAGATATGAGAATTACACCTTTGGTTACATTTTTGCACATCCCCTTCCTTTTGCATTCCCAGAATAATGCATTTTCTGATAGATTTTTTAAATCCTAGAAATGTAAACCTATATGTTTACAGATTGAGAAGTGTTGCTTTATATATCAGTAGAATGCACACAGTCTCGGCAGCTTCGTGCCACATTTAATTCAGATGCGTCACTGATTTGACTAATTCCTGAAGTGAATCATGCATCTGTCCGGCAGATATAGCAGCAGCAGCAGACTTGTGCATGTGTGTCGGTTCTATCGCTATGACTTTGGAACCGATATAACTGCGATTATTAGACATCTGGTACAAGAACAGAAGAGAATAAATCAGGAGCCACTCTAACTAATCAAATTTAATCACACAACCAGCCTACTGGAAATAATTAATGGACACAGCATATAACACATATCTACTTCAATCTGCTGGGAATTCTACCTCCTAAATATTGTAATTATATGCAAAAACATGTTTCGTACACATATGTAGAAGTTATGCTCCAGAAAAACTGATTGTCAAGATGAATAAACGTGCAGATCCTTTACTTAGGAAGAGGGAAAATATTTAATTATAACTGTATCCAAAGAGAAGGAACTGAAGTATTATCTGCAAAATGTGCTTAATGCAACTATACGTAGAATTGTTTTTTTTTTCTTTTTTTATAATTTAGCATCCTCAGTTTAAGAGTGCAATTCAAGTTTAGACTGCTTTCCTAAATATGAATAAATGTACATGCCCATTTGTTATGATTACATTACTTATGATCAGTCTACCATTCTAAGACATCCTAACATCAAGCAAGAGCAGACAGCATGGGAGCTAATACTACTTATACTCCAACAACAAGAAGGCCAGCTTGGCATCCATCAGGTAGATGTCAATTTAATATGACATAAGACACTGTATGGGTTGGCCAATCTATTTCTGCCAGTTAATGTTTGTTAAACACTTGTGGTACCATAGAGCTAACATATTCAGAGAAACTAATTTTTTCCTTCACCATTGTTAAAAAAACAACCCAACATTAGCAAGCGAGCATTAATTAATATTGAGAAGAAAATATCAAAATGTTCAGTAACAGAAAAGAGGCATACAGAGAACAAACATAATGACATATCATTGTTGGCCAACCTGGAAGTAGCATCGCCATGGGGTCTATTGAAATGTGTCTTTGGGATTTATGCATTGGATTTATGATCATGGCAGAAAATAAGCTCTGTGGCAAATACTCATTTCTGATGCTGACGCGTCTTGTTCAGCAGGATAATCTTTACAAATGAACACCACTTTTATGATGTTTGAGGCGTTAATGCAGCTGACAGAAGTCAAAAGCTAACATTTTGCTATAACTTACTGCACCACAGTCAAACTGCTTTTAGTTCACCTCCATTATTCTTAAAATGCTCTCCGACAAGCTAACCTGTGGGTTTGACAAGCTAACGAAACTGTAGACTAACAAATATTGTCTTAACCTAATCTACAATCTACAAGAGTTTGCAAGAGCTCTAAAAAAACATGACTAGGGGCTGAAAGGCGTGTCCGGTGTGGTGACGTTTAATGTCCCCGTCAACCACTGTAGTAAAAACTCCAAAATTCACATGTGGGGGTACTTGCTAACACATTTTATGTCGCCAACATCTCTTCAGCTTGGGTTAACCACAGAACTTAATTTAGGCATCAAACTAAAACCCTATTCAAAATACTCATTGAGTTTTTAGAGGTTAGACCCCAGTGTGCTGAAATGCTAACTTACTTCCTGGTTATAGGGCTCATTCCTGTGGCGCCCTGTTACTATCCAGTGAGGCATTGAAATGATTTTGAAGCTGTTATACTTGCCCTCCAAAAAATGCCCTCTGTGACTGATATGATTAAATCTGACAATATTAGACTCTTAGTAATGCATACATTTTTAATAGCTTTTAACTGTCGAGGATGAGCTAGTTCTAACTGTATTATAGGCCGTTTTTGTGACAGATTTATGCTGTGACACCCAAACCCCCCACCCCCCCGGTCAAATAGTCACTAAATAAATCGGAGGGGTTGTGATATAAGTAAATTACACTACAGAAATAGTAATGAGACATTTCACACACATTTGCTTTTGCTGTTTTGTGAAATAATGGATAGTTGTACCTCTTTGGGCCCAGAACAGTTATTTAACTCAAATCATCTTAGAAGTTAACAGGGTGAATGGCTCTCTGTGGAACAACTTACAATTAATTTGCATGTCCTTTGGCGATTGTCTGAAAATTTGGTTGGAAACTATAAAACACATAATACACTAAGGAGACAGCCCAAATGATTTGGAAACTAATGGTTCATTTCCAAGTTTATTGAATGTTTGTTAATGAAAAATATCTTAAGATGTTCAAATAAAGCACTTGTTCATCAAAATAGTGCTTACTTGAGTAAATATCCTTTCCTTGCTGTTACCTTTCATCAGTAGTAAACAGATCTTTATTTTCTAACCTGCAGTTTTACGTTTTCCAACACCTTAGACTTAATCACTTCCACGTTCTCGCTGTGAAAACTCTTCACACTATAAGATTAGACCTTCAGTGTGCACAAAACGGCCGAGCCATGACAGTGAATGATGGCTTTATTTAAAATCATAATACTTTTAATAAATGAAGTACAGGGTGCACTGCGAACTCGTAAGACGTGATTAAATACTCCGGTCCCTTGTTAATTAGATTCCTTCAGGTGTTAACTGCAAATGCCAAGCCTCCCAAAACGCACCGGTGCTGAAGTCTGAACAAAGACGGCAGACTATAAAGAGGCCACTCTCGATGTCAGGAGCAAAATTTCCTTTATATATCGGCCCATGAAGCTTATGAGGCCTTGATCAGATGAGGATTTGGGGGCTTTGGCGTGCGGCAGTTGTGCGAAAAGCCGCCGTATCCACGAACATGACGATCTAGATGACATTTAGAGGAGCGAACCTGTGGAAGTCACTTTCATATAAAGCCATCGATCTGTACTTAGTGATTTAACATTTGTGACAATGAGTGAAGAACTGCAGTTTTATTTTGTCCTAACTTTCCAGTCATTGTCATTATTATTATTACATTTTTGACAATCTCTCCACACTGAGAGCAGGGCTCATAAACAGTTGACAGAATTATACAGAAAATCTCCAGGGCTTAAGTGGATCACTGCTTTTCTTTGGCAACAACTAACTTGTAATTACAAAGAAAGACATTAAGTCTGTGACATGATACAAATCTGTATATCAAGGATTTAGATGTCTCATTTGTCCCTTTGGGGGCTATATTGGATGGAAAAGAGGGTTTGATTTTTTTGCTTTTATATTTGAATTCTGAATGCATTTATACATCACAGAAAGCACCTGAACAGCAGAATTTCGTGCTTTTATTGTTCTGAGCTCGGACACAGGCATGTGTGGGTTCAATTTAGCCTCCACTGTGCATATGAAATAGTAAATAGATGCGCTCTTTGAGGTGGAAAGCATCAAGTAACTCTGAATATTGAATAACAGCTCCGCTAGAAGGCTGCTATTTTTGCTTACCTTTTGCTATGTGCGTGTGTGTTGTATTTTAACACAAACCCTCCTCAACGCTCTTTGTTCTCAACACCACGCACTGTATTTAACTCTCTGAACCCATCTCCTCACAGCCGTCAGTAAACTCTTTGCACCTGCTTGAATGTTTGCACCACATTTGATGTGATGAATGACAGCGTTGTCTTTGTACATGATACCAAGTGCGAGCAGAATGCCAGATGAGCAGGAGGTGCTTTAATTCAACCACCACGGGGTGAAATAATATCCTGGCTGATACAGTTTATTGTGGATTTTAATATTAATGTTAAATTAATATTATATTACATTAAGGGTTGAGCCGGTGAGGTCTAAAGTGACTAAGGCAGCTAGGTCTTCTGCATGAGTACCCCTGCAGACTGACATAACGGGTGAAACAGAGCGGGGCGACGAACATCAGCTGGTCGTCTCGCTCAGTTGGGAGACTGTCTAATAACATCTTCCTCATATTCATGCATTTTCCCCTCCTGTTTTTGTCTTGCGAAGAAAAAAGTCCTTGAGCATCAACTAAAACCCATCCCTTCCCAAATGAATTTAGCACAACTTCTTGATGAATCCTTGGTCGCAAACAGCTGTGTTTGTTTTCCTTCTTACCCCTCCCACACACTCCGTCCTTGGCGCTTTGGGTCTCAACCTTGGCTACTTGTCAAGTGCACCGGGTTCACTCAATTTATTTGGACTTTTTCTTTTTTTTTGTTATGAAAACCAGTCAGATGCAGCTGCTGATTGCAGGGAGGTGCAGGACGTGTTAAGCACCTCAGGGCTGAAAGGAAATAATTGATTTTTGCCTACAAGGTTAGAAAGAGTGAACTTTGAAAACCTACACAGGCCCAGCAGTGCGCCAATTAGTGGTTTTGATTTGGTAAAAAGCGTGCAGGAACCTCTCTTCTTGTTTGCCTGAAATTGGTGGGAATTATCAAGCATAAACAATGTGTCAACCAAAACCACACACATTCAAACCGAGTGTCTTTGTTTGAACATTTTAAGCTCACAGGAAGCCTGTTTACACAATCAGAAAAAGTATTTTCTTAAAAAACTGCACATATTTCCTTTGGCATTAAGATCAAATACAGATATTTTTAGCCCCCTCTCTTACCTCGAAAGCAAGTGCGACTTTTAGTGAAATTAGAGAAGTTGCTTCACAATGGCATCTCCTGTGACTTCTATTTATACTTTTCAGCAACATATATTATTAAGCATCAAAGGCTTTTGTCAGCATATTTATAATAATTTTGATAATTTCATCGGGTTGTGCATTTCATTATGCGAGGGTAAGAGGGAAGTGGGAGTTTACTTGTCTTGAACATAAAAGAAAATATTAATAACTGTCTCACTATCGGTCACTTTGCATGCTGTTATGGGCTTTAAATAAATCCCTGTAGATATTGAAGCCAAATGCAGTGGTAAGCAGATAAACACATCTGTTCTAACCGAATTTACTGCATTAGGAGGCTCCTTGTGCTTCAGGTGAGTTTTTCATTTTCTGTGATGGATCAGCTTCTAAAAACGATGATTCACGGCTGAAGTAAACGCAGCCAGCTCAGTGCGAGTCGGCCCATCCGTCTTTTCACCTCTTCATTGTTTGCACTGTGGAGCAGGTTGCGTTGGGCGGCTTCAGAAAGCAATCAAGATCTGTCTATGAAATGTTGGTTTTATCTAAGCCTGTCCATTTACCAAACTCCTGTAGAGCAAATGGAGGGAGAATGCACTGGGCAGACGTAAGTACTGTCGGATCAACATATCTTAATACTTACATGTACCTTACCTAAATCCATCTTAAATTTAATCTGTACTGTAAACATTAAAATGCAGTAAAAGGTCATCAGAGTAAAATAAGACCACATCAGTGCTGAAGCGATTCCTCAAGTAACTTTATTATACTTAACCGCTTATCCAAACTCCGGTCAAAGGGACTGGAGTCAATCCCGGCTTACATTAGGCGAGAGGCGGGGTACACCCTAGACAGGACGAGCTGTGTCAGCTTTTCGCCTTAAGATATTGATACCAATTCCACAACCGCGCAATATTGGCGTCTATTCATATTGCAGTCTGGCATCACGGAACGAAGTGGTAGGAGGCAGTACAGTATGTGCTGTAAGTTTTTGTACAGTAAGCGACGTCCGCTTGTTCATAACCGGCAAAATAACTACTGAGTATTACATACTCAAGCAATGTTGTTCTGCATTTTGACGAAAATGATTTGATTACTGTTGGACTAAAATGAGCTGCTTGTTTCTGATCATGCATCACATATTTAGTCTGGTTCACATTCTCACAGTCTCACCTATTGTACGTCTCTGTTTCTACCTCTGAAGGTGGAACAGAGCCAGGACTACATAAAGTTCAGATTGCAGATGAAATGTTACAACGGGAAAAATATTCCGGCTTGAAACGGCAGTCTGATATAGCCGAAAAAGCCTTTTCCAGACGTAAATAAATATGATAGTTACACACACGCAAACCTGTCTAACCCCTCACAGTGATGTATAAAATTACTGTGAAAGAAGATGTGGTTTTGCAAGTAGCAATTTGTAAATGTTTTACCTTTCACAATAAAAGTCTAACTTAAATTTTGTCAGCATTTATAAAAGAGGCGACTCAACAAAAAAGCTTTCAAAGCTTTCAGTGACAAAAATATCAACTGCCCTCTGGACCCCGCTGGTCCTGGTCGTCTTTTCCAGTTTCATCTTTGGGATCCTGAGGAGGGTTTCCAGCATGACTGTCCAAGTGAAGAATATAACTTTCACACACAGCAAACACACACACACGGGCTCTCTAAGGGGTAGGTGTTGATGATGCTGCTGGCAGCATGATTCCATTTCTGTTGGGCAATTTGAGCAAAGATACCACTTGTTGATGTTTGCTCCAGGCAGCTCAGGTTCTGGAGGGTCCCTGCCGGCCATATCCTCAGCCAACACACTTTAATATGTATCCTCATCCATAACATTCTCTGAACTTTGGGTTGCCATTTTGCTGTTCGAAACTAGTTTGCAGTACAGGTAAAGACAACACGGAAGTCCTGTATTTGATCGGCATCTTGAGCACGCCGGATACCTACCGAAACCAAGCAGAAACAACTTGTAGTTCTTCCTGGCCGCCAACTATGAAAGTGTCAAGTTAAATAATTGCACTGAATGCCAATAAAACGATAGATTTTGTACCTGCACTCAGGACTTTATTGCTTCAATCAACTAGTTATCATCAAAGTAAAAGGTGGCAAATTTCTCAGCTGTGATGCTGAAGTAACAAACAACCTGAAATCAAAGTTAGTTTCATTGTGGTCCTTGATGAAAACAAAAGACATGCACTTGAAGATGACGATAGATAGAAGTATGGACTGTCTGTAATTCTATACCAATATGCGTTATCATTTTTTCTTTTTTTTTTTGACTTGGCCAGAAGAAAAATCAAAAGCTTAGGTTCAGTATGAGAGACAGTGGAGCTGGTAAAGCACGGATTACCATGGTCATAGGTTTCCAACAGAATGGACACAGAATGGCACATTTTTATTCATTTTATCAGTTGATTCGCTTGAAAAAACTAAATATCTGTTTTGTTTTCACCAACTTTGAGGTTGAAGGAAAAGTGTAATGCTTTTTTATTTCTCTTACACTCCATTTTAATTATTTAAAAAAAAAAAATTGTGTTTCAGACTATTTGTATTTTGTGTAATAACATTTCGCTGCTCCATATAACACACAGCATGTGAGCTTGGAAAAAGAGGTCCAATCTGAGAAAATAACCAGAAAGAAGCAGGAGTGGACTGTGCAATCATCGTTGGGAGCCACTGCTTGGGGGACATCGAGTCAGATTTATGTGAAATGATTTAGGAGATAAAACCAGGATGTGCTACATTTTGGCGTGTACATATCCATTTATGTAATTAACTAGGAGTGCTCCCGTTAGCGACAACGGTTAATAAGCTCCAGTGGGAACATGGGGAGGCAGGTGAACCCGTGGCCCTGGAGATGTTAAACACAGATGAATAGATGCCATAGCACACACACAGCCTAGTAAATCAGATAAAATGAGCAGTGGAACAGGACCCAAATGGGCCTCGCGGTGAAAACTCAATATCACATAAATGGACAGGCCTCTCATAGATATTGGAAACTGGTAACCTTGCCACTGCGAGCTCACCTTTTCTATTGCTCACACGCCCACTTGTACATTTACGGGCTTTACCTTCTTGATGTCCATTTCAGCCTTCAAAACCTTTACACGTGTGGGCTGGCCTTAATGGGCAGTTGGCTTAATGAATGTATAATTTTAATAGCTCTGGTAACAAGACAGTGACAACAATATATTAGGTATGTGTGGTAACAGCCACATTCCCAGTTAGCAGGTGAGGTACTGTGGCCTCAGGTTATAGAGGCCAGAAACCAAGAAAATACAAGGTCGCACGTTGTTGTTTATCTGGAGGAGAGGCATTGACCCCCTGAACCCTGTGCACCTTGTGAAAATAAGCAGGTTTTACTGAGATTTCGATAAATCTGCTTCAGGGATGACCCATTTAAGTCATGTATTTTGTGGTTTATTCCTTTGAGACACTTGGAAATCCTTTACTGCTTCTCCTAGCTTTGGATGAATCTCAAATGGATTCTCCTATATACATCAAGCTTGGCTATTACTATTTCACATTTCACTGTTTCTTACTCGGGTGTGGAGGGAAATGTAAAGATATTGAGACTAGTAGGGGAGGAAGCCACATTGGATGCTAAAGTTTCTTAATAAATGAATGACTTGATGAATTAGAAAGTCTTTGGAGTTTAAGTCTGAGACCAAAAATGTACTAGAATGAAATATGTTTCTCGGGGCAAATTTTTTTCCTGTTGACCATATCATTGTCGGCATGAGGTGATGATTTACAAAGAACATTGCAAGTTCTTTTATGGGGATATTTTGGTGAGTTGGAAAGACACGAAGACGAGAAGATACTATAAGTAAGTTAGGACCTTACAAAAAATCTAAACTTTTATCTAAATTGCAATATTTTTTTTTCTTTTGAAATATATTCTTTGGCCATTTTTTGGCTTTACAGAAGAGAAGACATGCGGGAAAGGGCACTCCCTAAATTGCGATATTGACTAGTACATGATCGAAACCCTCTAAAAAAATATCTTGGGCCTTTATTTTAAAAGCTTTTTCAGAAAACACAAAAAAAGTGAACCTAAAATTTAATATATGATGTTTAGGTGAAGGCGACGTTATCTTAATTGCAGGATGCGCAGTATTTTTTAAGGCAAAATATTTGTTAAAAATGCCATCTGAATGAAGGACTGTGGTGCTGCATGTTTCCATCTACAAACCATATTCTACAGACATGAAAAAAATCTTTGGTTGGTAGAAACCCTCGCAAAAAATCCATGAAACTTCGAATAATAATGCAAAATGAATGAAAATTAATTCGTATTGTAAATCCTATCGCAATTGCAAAAGGAATCAAAATAATGCAGTCAGATATTTTTCCCCAAATCATCCAGCCCTACAATCAGTGGTCTGCCATGTTTCTTGGACAAGTTATTGCAAGAATATCCGACTCTGTGGTTTCCTAATCTGACACGGTGATCATCTCGAAAGATAAAAAATATTGTGTGTTTTGATCCTGACATCACAGGTCAGAAAGAAAATCCTCACAAGAAGCGTAAAATACACACTGTGCTGACAATGAGGCACAGTTGCAGGCGTATATATTCTCTTCAATCCACAGCACTGTGTCATACATCATTAGGAGGATATTCTACACACAAATGTACCAGAGAGAATAGGGAATAATTAAACTGTTTGATGCCAGAAATATCCATTTAGATTCATAATGCAAGAAAACAGAGCTGAGAGTGTGAAGAGAGCTGAGAGGAAATGCACCATGACTGTGACGACCAACACAGGTCATATTTTATAGAATTATACTGGGCCTTTTTTTGTAAGATTTGCCAAATGAGAAATTACGGCCGAGAAGTTTATCCTCCTTCCATTCAAATAAATAAAACTGTAAACAGTAGACAGTGTTACAGATTGTAGAATATACTGGAGGCCGTTACTTATACTTCCAGTCTTTTTGCATAATTCGCCTCACGGTTATCTTGCTATTTTTATGGCCTTTGTAATTAGAAAATAATGGCTTGAACTTCTCCAGCTCAACTATCTTCACTTACATTGTTATAATAATAAAATAAAACCATGTAATAACCTCATAACATTGCACTAATCAGAAAAGTGTCCGCCATTTAAGTTGGCCCTAATTGCGTAGAGTTATGGTCTATTAGATGGGTCTGGAATAGCTGCACTTGGCACTTTTATGAAGTGGGGGTATGAGAGAGAAAGTGTGGGAAAGAATGCTTTTCGTGGTGTTTTTTATTTTATGAGCTTTTCAGTAACTTTGGGCCAGACATCCCCTCGGCTTGCCCTTTTACTTTGTCTGTTCATTCCTATGATTTAAATAATGAAACTCCTGTGTTTTGCCTTTTAGCAGTGCTCTTGTACATCACAGTTGCACACAAGAAGAGTGCTTGGATCACCACTCGCTGTCACAAAGGACTTTACCGCACAGCGGAGACAAAGATGGAAATTCTTTTTTCAAGCAATGTCACCTTGATAGAATCACAAGACTGGAGTTCAAGATTTCTCTGGGAGTCACCGTACCGCGTTGTTATGAGCACTTTGATGCCATGTAAGGTGTCAGTTAACAATAAGAAATGTATTTCTCGACTTCAGGTGCACAGAGAGGCGCTCATCCTTTAAGTCAGATGAGAGACTCTCCCCAATGACCATTAATGTAGAACAAGAAATATCTTCTCTAAGTTATGTGCTCTTATTTTGGGAACACAGGCCTGATTAGCATACTCTTCCACGGCACAAGTCCCTTCGGTGGTGTTTGGATGATTTGCACGCCAATACATTTTCATAGATTCATACCACAATTTCAATAAAACAAGAGTCCGGTTGCTCCTCCAGACTCCTCTCTCCGCCCTCTCTCCAGCCCGCTCGCTCACTCCTCCGTCCTTCACACTGCTCATATCCAGCTCTGCAGCGGTAATTAACAGCAGCGTTACATCTGGGGAGATACTGCGAGCTATGTCAGAAAATTAGGCTGTGGAATAATGAGGGTTGAGGGACATGTACTGTACTGCTGGTCTGTAGTGCTGCATTAAAATCAAAGGGCTTTCACAGCTAATTGGAGAGGGGTTAAACTGCTTGGCTGCCTCACCCCTGTCCCGAGCCCTCCGCCCAAACCCACCCCTCAGGACATGAATGCCTCCCTTTCTACTGTAATTCTGTGTTTCATTTCCATACCAAAGTATGTTTTTTTCCCCTCTTTACAGCAGGAATGTGTGGTGGTGAGACACTGTTGAGATAACTTTGGCTGCACTCTATACTGAGCCAATTTAAACTACAAGCAATTGCTACTTGTTATGACTTTTTTTTCTCCTCTTTCTGGGACCGGATAGGCCGCCCAGCTGGGTTGTTTTCTGTTGAATGGCCACCAATTACCTCAACGTCCTCGCAATTGACCATAAGATACACACAGCATAAATCAATGCAATGTTCCTTCATTTGAGCCGACCGGCACATTGGCGCGCACAAGTGGAATTAGCACAGCACGGAGAGGCGACACCCCTTGCTCCTGCCTCCTCCCCGGTTACAATGATGGCATCAGCAGCATGACACTGTATAATGAGCACAGCCACGGTCCACTGCTCAGAAGAATACAGTAAATACACACCCTCTCCATTGTGTTTGGGCAGCGCTGAGCAGCTGCATGGCACCACTGTGAATGTCTGCACAGCGGCTAATTACTAGTCAGCAGTTGTACTTATATATATATATATATATATTTTTTTTTTCTTTCTTTTCTTTTTTTCGGGGAAATCAAACCAAACTGTGTTTTTTGCTTTTGAAATCAAAACATACACAAGAGCCAGTGTTTGTTTTCCACACTGTGCTGTACGTTCTGCATACAGAAAATGGCATTTTTGCTTAATTATCATAATGGACATGTGATGTGTTTTAATAACAGCAGTGCTTTTTAGGTACACTAATAATGATAATGATGTTTGATAGACTAATATTAAAGGAGATTGGTACCGCAGGATCATTGGCCACAGTAATGGACCACTAATTAAGCATAATGATGTTGTAAAAACATGATAATTATGTCATAAACAGCAGGCGGAAATGTATTATGTATTGTGGCGATAGTGCTTGCTACAAGTGATATCACCTTTCCTTACATTTTATAACTTTTGCAATTTAAAGTTCGTACTTGAGAGATACAGAGAAGATCACCAAATTTTCACCAAATACCTAAATATTGACACAGCAACAGTATCACAGGGTTGAATATCATGCCTTAACTAAATGTTTACACAGTGAGATTTCTGATTAACAATCATCAGTTGTGTGGATATAATGACTAAGCATTATACTGGAACCTCTTTTCTGATTACCAAGTGGCATTATCAACAAAAGCAGTCGAAGTTGGAAAAAAGGAACCCCCCAACCAATCAAAGCGGTGAAGTGTATAGCTGAGTAACATGCGCAGGTTGGGGCCAGGCGGCTTTCCGGTCTCAGCAGTGAAGCAAATGTGGAAGTATCTCAAGCCTGCATTCTTTGAAAAGCCCAGCAGGGGTCGACACAGATTATGCTCTCAATCGCTAGTTTCAATTATTCTTTAATACAATTTGATGGTAATTGTGTAAATAATGGTCCCACTTGAAGAAAATAGATGATAAAACAGGGTAGGATTTGTGGCAGGGCTACCTTGTGATTGACAGGTTGCTCATAGGGTGTTTTAGAAAAACTCTATTTATTATGGAATACTAGAGAACCTGATTTTATTACAAAGTAACCTATGTTTTGCAAGTACACCAGTCACTTAACATTCTCAGTATAAGGGCTAGTGCAGTGTCCTTGGTTTTCAGGCGGATTCCCCCATAGATCCTCCCCTCGCTCCTCCTCAGTCCAAATATGGAAAAATGATGGTGATGGACAAAAAACAAGATGGCGAAGCTGTAACACGAACTCAACGCTTCAAACAGTACAAAAAACAGTGGGTTGCGTCACGGTGAATAGGTCTGATATTTATATACAGTCTACGGTTGTGGCCGTTTTCAAGCAGGAGTCACATGGCCATCTGGCTGCAAACTTTACTAAATTAAATGCAAAGACTACATGGTTTGTAGGGTTCTGCTGTTGACGCTGTGTCAAAGAGTTTGTCGTCTTGGTTCCAATACAGATTCATGATTCAGTTTAAAGATTAAAACGGCAGGAAAAGGACAATCTGGATCTTCCATTGCTACCTAAACCTGCGTCCTGATGGAGCATCTGGAACTCAAACTAAGCTTAAAAGATGTTGAGGTTCCAAAACAACACTCTGCCTTTGAAATGACCCTGACCCTATCCAGGTGCTGAGGTTCATAGTAGCGCCAGTAACCTTACAGCAGCCTCTGTTTGATTATTCTTAAACGTAGGCACAACTCATAACCCCCGTCCATGAGTGTTTGACAACAATTACTACATCTCCTCATCAGAAACTTTTTTTAAAACCTATTTCTTTACATTAGTTGTTTTTTCTCCAAGTATGCCATACTTGTAATACATGTAAAGCAAGTATTTGAACATGGAAATTACCTAAAATGCCTGTCAATTTTAGATTTTCTGCTCATTGCCAACCATGTGCTTAAGAACAATTTGTTGATATAATTAATTAGATTTGTAATTGTTTCATTCAATATATTTCAATAGTAAATGAAGAACTCTGACAGCTGCTTTTAAAATCAAAGTAAACCACATTAAAACAACATCCAAAATGCCATATATTTAAATCAACAGCAGAGACCAGCCTACAAATAAGGGAAGAGTTAAAATGCTATCCAAAAATCTGAAGATGATAAACTTCTTTGAACTATCTTGTTTATAATCTGTGTGAAATCACTTTGACAGCGAAGCTGTTTAGAAATGTGAGAAAATGACAACAAACATCATTTCATGAAAACATTCGGTAATTATTTTTAGCACACTTGCAGCCCAGTAAATTAAAATTTTAATAAAATGACTATAATAATAATGTGATGAGAGATATGCATTTCATTAAAACTATCAGAGCCGTGAGAGCTTTCCGTGAAGGAGGGTAAATGTTTATTCCTTGCAGATATTTCTTCTTTTTTTTTCAGTATCTCCAGTGAGGCTCATAAGTTAATACCTGTATTTAATTAATTTTAAAAAATCAACAAGTTCATGGCAGTTTGCTCTTATAAATAAAGCACCACAAACTCATGATAGGTACATTACACAGTTACTAACTTTCCAACTTAGGGCTGTGCGCCAACGCAATTTACACAGCTGCTGTTACCCTCCACCTCCAGATGGACTTCCAGGACAAGCACAAACAAAATCTCTTAAAGTTATCGGGACTTTTTGACTTTTTAGAGCATTTTAGAGAGTTTGTGCACTGTGGAGAACAGCTGCTGATTATCTATATGGCAGGTAAAGTTACTAGTTAGTTTAGTTTTCAATGTTCACCAGAAGAAATGTGGTTTGTGTTAAAGTACTGCTCAATGTTTTTAGCTGATTATGACTATGTTAAAGCATGTCTGACATTTTTTTTATCTTTCCGGTCTGGTGTAAATAATTATGTCCCATGGAAAATAATCCCTCTAAGATATACACTTCACTGCTGCAAAAAAGTGTGAGCAGTAAAACTGTATGAGGCAGGAAGAATAGGTTGAAGTTATTGATGCAGATTTTTTATTCTACACTGTAAAACTTTTAGTGTAAATTTACAGTGGCAGCAGCTTCGCCTGCAAAGTAATGTTTTTGTTTCTACAATTTCTTACAGTATTTTAGAAAACACAGCTTATTACTAGAAATACATTTGCAGTATATAACCGTATTCTCGTAAATTCACAACAATAATACTGTTCTCAGTTTCTTCCATAATTATTGAATATTTTTGGCACACTGTAAAACTTTTCAGTGTAAATTATTTTAGATAGTTGCATCTTAAAATGCTGTAATCACATATTTTTTTCTCCCAGATTGCATTGCAATATACAGTGTGACACTGTATGACACCAATACTGTAGATTAATGTTCAGATTTCACTGTGAAACTGGATGAAAGGCCTATGGCGCGAATGATTAACATTTCTTCAGGTCGACAGCAGCGTGCTGTGCTGTTATGAGCCAGGGGGCGCCACCTGATCCCCCTGGAACTGTCAACCAGGTCATCGACAAATACTGTTTTCACTGATTCCATCCTTAAGCGCAATAAACGGATAATATTTGACCAGAATTTGTCCCATCTGTCTGGTCAGGACATTGAAATCTTCCAGGACACACGGACCACATGGCACCAAACCCTGGTGAAAAGAAACCTTCTGCTCAGTTACAGGTGCAGCCGAGACGCTTCAAGTTAAAATTAGTCATTAAAATATACCTTTTCAACATGTTTTATGTCCTGCAGTTTAAACTGCTACAGTACCTGTAGTGGCATTTGCAATATTGCATAAGTCGTAAAAAGGCTAATTTCAATAGCTAATTTATAGCCGATATATACTTGGATAATAGTAATGAATCTTAATCTAATCTTTAATAATCTGGGTTGAATAGAGTCATCACATTGTACTCGGCCAAGAGGGAGAATACAGGGTGGCAGATATTTTTCCATGATGCCCAGATGAAGTCAAATTTATTGTTGTCATACGTAAAGCGAGGTTGTTATGGCTTCACAAAGTCAGCGACCCATTTATTATCCGTGAAGCAGCTGATTTTATGTCCTTGCGACAGCACAGTCTCTGGTTTTCTCTTTGATTTCCGTCTTTCAGAAAGATCGGTTCCTTCTGTCCCGGGACACTGGGGAAACATACTGACTGTAAATTTTTTAAATGGCTGGCATCCTCCTCTTTAAGTGTCAGTGTGAAGTGAAGGTGTTTTTATTTTAGCAACCCGAGTGTGTTTCATTATATATTGAAAAGCACCTTCAAAATAGAACTCCTCATGTTTGACTTCACCCTAATAAGGTGTGCTATTTTGCAGCTGCTGCTGCTATTGTTAGTTTTTTTTATTATTATTATTATTTGTGTCTGCTCGAGAGCTTCTGCTGTCACTGTCAGTCATTAACAGAAGGCACAATGGGTCCTGACAGATGAAAGAAGCAAATTAATTCAAGACTGATATTAGAATCTGAAGTGTTACCATCTTGGCATGAGCGGGCTGCATTCTTGGAATCTGCTTATTGCATTGGAAATGCGTCCAGAGCTGGAAGACGAACAAATCAACAGAAATGAACAGGAAACTTGTTTTTTTCCAATCATTCTACAGCACATAAATAGCATCAGCATGTTTCTCAAAGCTCCGGGAAATAAAACGTGTGATGTTAAAATGGCTAATTTCTCAGATATTTCAAATGTTCCCTGGCAGTAAATTATTTCCCCTGTTGTACTTTAGTGGAAATGGTTTTGAAATGATTTCACATATTCAGACATCTCGGCAGAGGAATGTTTTTTATGCTTTATATCAACAGCTACTTTAAGCAAACAATCCACATAATGTTGTGGAAAAGTAGAAGGTAAAATGTTCTCCGAAGCTACTAATTCATCAAGTCGCTTCACTCAAAATGTCATGAGACTCCATTATCACCGCCTACCTCCATTTGGATTTCATCCTTCCAGTCTCTTTCTTCTGCTTCCCGATTATGTTCCCGGTCCAGGCGATGCCGTTGATATGGGAGGGAGGCCATAGCTTTGTTCATTCCCAAAGGGAGCATGTGAGGTCTGCAGGCTGAAGCAGCTTTTCTCTTGTCAAAACTTTTCTTGTTGCAGTCGACGAGGCGGCCAGTGAATGCACTGAGGCTCTCACTTCTTTTAAATAGAAAGAGAGAGTGTTGCATGGAGAATCACAGGGAACATAAGTCTCTTTAAACATTCAAATGTGTATTTCACAATGTCTAGGACAGTCCAGCAAGACGGCGTGAATACTGTACTTCCGAAAGATAGAATACTAAAACCGGTAATACTCAAACTGCACAATTCATCAAGATGTAAAGCCTTGTGCTTATTCCTTCTGAACTGAACAGAAATATTACAAGAAATAATTATAAAGGGCTTTGCTTTAGGCTACACAGGTTCAAAATTAATAACACAAGCACGGGGTAGAGCTGTTTTTATTCGATGAAAGTTTGGATACAGTTTTCTTTCATACTTTCACATTGAATGTCATTTCAGAGTTTTTAAACCTTTCCATTTTAAATTTGTGCTTAAAAGACTGGTTGATCATGATTCAGGATTCATTATGCAATAAACTGTCCTTGGATGTGGAGTTGGGACTTTGTGGTTTAAAGATATTTTAAGCAGAAAAAAAATGTTAGATTATTAATCTCGTCTCTTATGTCGCTATCCGTAACTGAATTAAGTAATATAATGCTGATTGAGCCGATGGTCCACTCGTGAAAGCCCATGTATTTGCAGTATTAGGCCTATCTATGAACTAAATGAACATTCAGATGTGTCTTTCACAATGTCTAGGACAGGACTGTACATCCCAAAGATAAAATAGTGAAACCAGTATTACTCAAAGCACACATGTCATCAAAATATAAAACCTTGTGCTTATTCGTTCTGAAATAAATAGAAAAATTACTCGAAATTATTATAAAAGGCTTTGCTTTAGGCTATACAGGTTCCAAATTAATAACACGAGCACAGAGTAGATTCAATTAAAGTTCGAATACAGTTTTTCTTTTATTCTTTTGCATTGAGTGTCAATTCAGAGAGTCTTTGACTGATTCAGGATTCATTATGCAACAAACTGTCCTTGGATGTGGAGTTGGGACTTTGTGGTTCAAAGATAGTTTAAGCGAAAAAAAGTTTGTTTGATTAATAATCTCGTCTCTTATGTCGCTATCTGTAACTGAATTAAGTAATATAATGCTGATTGAGCCGATGGTCCACTCTTGAAAGCCCATGTATTTGCAGTATTAGGCCTATCTATGAACTAAATGAACATTCAGATGTGTCTTTCACAATGTCTAGGACAGTCCCGCAGTACTGTACATCCCTAAGATAAAATAGTGAAACCAGTATTACTCAAAGCGGACATGTCATCAAAATGTAAAACCTTGTGCTTATTCGTTCTGAAATGAATAGAAAAATTACAAGAAATTATTGTAAAAGGCTTTGCTTTAGGCTATACAGGTTCCAAATTAATAACACGAGCACAGAGTAGATTCAATTAAAGTTTGAATACAGTTTTTCTTTTATTCTTTTACATTGAATGTCAATTCAGAGAGTCTTTAAACCTTTCCATTTTAAATTTGTGACTGATTCAAGATTCATCATGTTATAAAATGTCCTTGGACTGTGGAATTTTGTATTTTATGGTTCATTGCTATTAAAACCAAAAAAATAAGTTTTCTTAAAATAATAATCTTGTCTCTTAAGTCACTCTATGTAGCTGAAATAAGTAATACACTGCTGTGTGTGTGGAGGCCAAGACTAGAGTAGGGCAAACCCAGCAGTGGTTAATGAAGTCGGTGTGGAGCTGGTGGAGACCAAATACGGAGCTAAAAGGAGAGTGGATAATGTAGGGGACACAACCATGACTTCAGATGATGATTATGTTGCCTCCTGTCTGCTATTTGTAACATGTGTGAATTGCACATTTGCTAACAAGTTCACCATTTCATTTCTATAAAGCCGCCTCCAAGTTGTTGAAAAAACAGTAATTGGTTATTTTAAATTAACCAGTTCTTTCTGGAATTATTTTATTTTTCTTATTT
>CAFUXE010000269.1:54957-123108 GCA_903364295.1 Serranus cabrilla | reverse complement strand
CCCCCCTCCAAAAAAAAAGAAGAAAAGAATAAATGAATACCTGAACAAAACTCCCTATTTAACACTTTGCATCTTGTGTGTTTAAACCCTACAAAAATCCAAATGTAAAACCATCCAATGAGTTGTTTCTTTTTGTCTTTATGCTAAACTAAAATAATCTATACCTGGCTCTTGCTTCATGTTGCTTCGTGTGTACAAACATGACAGTGGTTATTGATCTTCTTCTTCTGGAAAAACATAAATAGGTGTTTTTCCCAAATGTCAAACCATTCCTTAGAGCCTCATTGACCGAATGCATTCCCTTTACAATAGAAGTAATCGTGGGTGACAGGCACCCTGAGCAAAACCACAAGCAAGTGAAATTATCACAGAGGCCATCAGGATTTGTTTGACTGCAGAATCAAAACCTCAGTAATTTAGTGTATGGTGGCCATTAGATTATTTTTTTTTTCAAAAATCCATTAAAATAGAGTGAAGAATGGAAAAAAAATATAAAAACACAGCAGCATCTGCAGTAACTCAAATCTGCATTCAGTCTCAATAATGAAATTTGAAAGAAAGCCCTTGAGAGATTAGGGATTCCCCTTTGCCAACAGATGTTTGTGAAATGAAAGAGTTTCAAAGAGAGGAGGCCAGGGGAGGGGTGGAGAGGCAGGGCAAGAAAACAAGCAAAGTGTAATCTTGAGATGGAGGGAAAATGTTTGGATTCTCTCCGCATTTGCGCGGTGGGGCTAAGAGGACAATGGATGAGGCTGATTTCTACATTGTAAATGTGCAATCCCCCAGCAGAGGAGTGCTGCATCAGGATCAAGACTTAAACAATGTCGCCTTGCCTTTATCTTGCCGCCACACTCTCAAACGGACCTGCTGGAATTGACTCGCAGTCTGTTATTCCCAAACGCCTGAATCACAAGCAGCTCCCTCTCATTCAAGTGCAACTTCATTACTGCTTGAAATATGCTCCGATTCAAGTATACATCCCTATTATATTCCTTGGCTTGTATGACACTTGCATCATAATTTAGTGTACACAGGGCTGCCATTACATCACAGTGAATTATTTCTTTCCGTAGCAATAAAGCGCCTGTAAAGTTAACTTTGGGATAACCTGAAAAGGCCAACTTTGACCTTGAGCTATGATAGAACATCAAACATCGCAGGAATCTGAGAAAGAAATTGCTTCAAGATGGGGAGATACAATCTCCCATTCGCCCTCTGTACAAATTCAACTAAAAGAACACTTGTTAAAGACCTCCACTTTATTGGACCCAAGCTGTCACATCTGATAAAGCTCACTGTAACGGAGTGGGCGACCCAGGGACAGCAGGGAGACTGGGAGATTGGTTGGTGCCAAACTCGTCTGACACTGAAATGCACCTTTAACTCAGGTTTCATCAGATGATCATTTCAAGCTGGAAAAAGAAGTCCCAGCCCTAAAGGCAGCCGACCCTTACCTTAAACAATATTATAGCTGTTTAAAATCAGCTCCAAATGACAGACTTTGCTGCAATCTAGGAGCAACATTTGCCTGGAACACCTTGGACTTTAATGATGGCCATGAAACCACAAATGAGCAAGTGAAGTCTTCCAGTGTGGAATCAGGAATGAACACATTAGCGTGCGCTGACAGATGAGTCTTAATTGTTACCTCTGGCAAATGGGACTTCACACAAGAGAACAAAAGCTCTCCTCCCAGCGCCCTGTTTGATGCAATGTGACGATGACCTTGCTGCAATGCACCCTCCGCAAGATCCTTAAGAGTTTATCTTGACAGACTCCCAAAGACTGTCTCTTAGGTGTCGCACTGATAGACCAATTCATTTAACTCTGTCACGATCCGGGGCTTTAGAGGCTGCTGCTTGATGAATCCCTATTGTTCCTCTGCCTGTCTGGCTGTTTGCACTCCTTGAGGCGAAGCTACATTACTGTTTCAATAGCCTTTAGACTATTACCACAAGAAAAAACGGCGCTATTTTCATTGAGCATTGTCCTCTCTGTCCTATGTGCGATACCATGGTAACAATGATAATATGCGCAGCTGCATGAAGGGAAACGTGGGTTGCTTGAAGTCTTCTGTGCTTATTAAATACATTTAGGTGTTATGTCTACAGGAACGGTGATTATATGCCTTGTTATTGAGTGTTTGCATACAATTTCCTCCACAGTAGCTCCAAAAGATCAAACACAGAAACCTTAAGTCTGTTTTTTATTTGTTTATTTTCAACCACATTGCATTCAATTGTATGTACTAAATGTACTAGCCAATTTGCCTCTGTTAAAATAGAGAAATAAGACAACATATTGGGACGTTCATGAAGTACAAAAATTATACCACGATTTAATAAATATTAAGCTGTATGAAATAACCACATGGTAAAGCCTTTTTTATCTGCTCCTGTGGGAATTAAATACCGGACAAATGAAAAGTACTGAGCATTTTCTTATTTAATTAAGGCTTTGATGTAAAATGAACATAACACTTTCAAGTCAAACTAAAGTGAATAAAATATCAGATTTTCTGAGTTTGCATGTGCTTGTTAGTATCAATTTACATTATGTGTATCATGATATCTGGATATCTGATTGCATCAAAATATGTTTCCATTGCAAGTTGATAAATTATCCTATTTAATCATTGCCCAGGCTACATGGTGGTGTACTGGTTTGCACTTTCACCTTACAGCTTCCCACAGTCCAAAAACACGCTTATTGGGTTTAGTTACTGATTCTAAATTGCCCGTAGGAGTGAATGAGAACAACCAGCCCCCTGCTACCCGCGCTTGGAAAAGTAGTTAAGGAGAATGAATGAATTAAAAATGTCCCAGCCCTATGTCCGTATGCTGAATATAAACTTACAGTCAAAGATGGTTAGTTTGGCTTGGTATAAAGACTGGAACAGGAGAAAACTACTGCTGCTGAAGCTTACAAAACAAGTTGGACTCTTGGGGAGCGCAGGCCTCCACCTGATCTCACAATGTTAATAAATGTGACAAATAAATAGTGTATTCTCACTGTGATTCAAACGTGCACAACAATGTGATGCTGTCCTTGGCCCATGCTGCACCCTTCCACCAAAGTTAATGAAAATTAGGCAAGATTTTTTTCTGGAATCCTGCTGAAAAACAAAATAAAAAAATAGTGAAACTAAAAGTGTCTTGAATGTCTAAGCTAGCATTCAGTAGCTGTCAACTTAGCTTAACATAAAGACTAGAAATAGCCCAGCTGTGTCCAAAGGTAACGAAACCCCTAACAAAAACTACCAAAGCTCATGAATTACGTCATAACTTGTTCCCCGTCTGTTTCCTTTTTCAGTCTTTGTGCTAATTTAAGCTAACTGGCTCCCAGCTGTAGCTTCGTATGTACCCAACAAACACGGGAGTCGTATCAATCTTCTCATCTATCCCTTGGAAAGAAACCAAATAAGCCTATTCCAAAAATTGTCGAGCTCTTCCTTTATCTATTGTCCTCTTGACTGTCTCTTGTGCATTGAATAAGGGAGTGTGACAAAGGAGAGTAAAAATAAGCTGCAGCCTTGTCTTTGAAAGATGATTCTTGTAGCAGAAGACGGTAAACGATAAGAATGATTTAATATCTGTGTTGAAAGGTCAAACACAAATACAAGTTTATAGATTTGAATGCTGTTTGAAAAGTCCTTTTACATCTTGTTTTACAGTAGCTATACAACTGTGAAAAGCAAAGGTGTGAGGAGAGTGATAGTGTGGAGCTTTAGTTTCTTTCTTTAACAAAAGTACATCTTCCAACAACTGTCCTTGAACACAGCTGCATCTTCAGCTAAACAAAGGAGGTTCATTTTTACCACTGAGCCAAGTTCTGTGAGATAAATACAGCATTAGCTCAGTTTTGCTCATATGGTGACAACATGATTGGCACCCTTTTATTTGGTAACTAAATACTTATAAATAGCACTTTGGAGAACGTGTTTGAGTGAGACTTCCTTCACACCAACACAATGCATGTTAGAGGCTCCATATGGTAGCCAGAAATATTTGAAAACTGTTTGAAAACCCACTACTTACAGTGATTGTGGTAAACTTCACACAGCACTGCTTTATATGAAAGGATACCAGAGGGATGAGAGAAATAAAAGATCAAAAGCGAGGTATGTCCAGTTTTCTCTCATGGACCCACTTCCCCCTCTGCTGTTACAGTTTCTTTTTCCTCTTGATTTTTCAGATTGTTTTACTGTTTTGGTTCCAGATAGCTGATATTAATCTGCAAACACAGACAATAACTATAGGAAAGTGCAGAGTCGACTTTCCTCAGTTTGTCACCAATCCTTCCATGTAATACATCAACAGATCACCACAAGTGGCTGCGTCTGACTGTGCACACTCATTCCGAGCAGCTGGACAACCTCATTGCCAGGCGGGGAGTGTGTGAGTAGTGCGAGTGGTCTTGCCTGGTTCAGGAGTGGGCATGTGGGTGTTAGATGAGCCATTGATCCTTCCCAGCAGGCTTTTCCACCAGGCGATTTCTCCACTCGCACAACCCCTCCCCCACTCCATTGACTTTCTGCCATGACGTTCCGCTGTCACGGCAGGACCTGACATTTAATGATCCTCTGATGGAGTAACGTCACATTTATCACTTTCTGGCAGATGTGACGGGGCAGAATCTGAGGGGCGAGCATAGGCCAAAGCAACAAGCAAACAATATAAGCCAGGAAGAGGAGCTGCACTTTGACTGACAATGGGAGTTATTCAGGATAAAGTCTCCAAAATGACCCCAAGTACCCCAAATAAGATGGATTCAGCAGGACAGTCAGGCATTGCATTTTGAAGGGGAAAAAACAATCCAGGGCAGCACAACCCTGGCTGAAAGTCCATTATGTTTTTTTTCCTTTTCCTAATGATTTCTCCAGATTTTGAATGGTAATAGACCAGTAACAACAGCAATATCCTGCATTGAAAGAATTTGGCATGCTTGTGTCATTTTTTTTAGCCTTTCCAAAACCAAAACCACGAGAGCAAAACTCTGAGGAATAGATTAAATAGTTTGTTTAGGTGCAGCCAGACGTTTCTCCAATGCTGACTCAGCACTGTGGCGATGTGAGACTACTACATGGATAATTAACTCTTTGCTTACAGAAGGACATGCAGCTTCAGCCTCAGTCTTCTAGCATCAGGCCTATATCCTTTTATACTGGGCTTGTTTCATAACAAGGCAGCTGAATACATTAAGGCTTTGTCTTTATGTATGCAGATATTGGTGATTGTTCTCTTCTACATATCGACTCCTTGGGTGCAGATTTTTACAAAACTTTGGTTATTTGTTGAATGGAGCATTTTGGGAAACAAAAGGTTATGTCCTCAATTCGTGCATTTTTCTTTGTATAATGAGCATGGGGCAGGAACAACAACATTGCTAACTACTGGTTTGTTTACATTTGTTACATACGTGGATTTTGCCATAGTTCCTTGTGAGATGTACCAGAGAGATGTTAAAAAAAGTTAAATTATTGATGTTAAATTACAATTTTTCTAATATGTTAATACTGCCAAATGAATCTTCTTCTCTGGTATTCCAAGTATACTTTCCTAGCCGTTATCGCCACCTACTGGCTCGGCAAATATGAGTTTTTACATTCTAGTGTTGACGGAGATATTTAGCAAAAATATTATATTTATAGGGAAAAAATGCATTTACTTGAACGGAGGAAAAATATATGATCAAGAAAATCCAAATACCTGTTGACAGGGCCGAAATAGTTTACTGGAGATGTCATTTCCAACCAACTCATGAAGCTGACATAAGCTGGAGCTAGCTAAACTTGTCATTTGAGCTGGAAGAGTTGGGGGTCAAATAAGAAAAATGAGAAGCTGCTTTTTCAAACCACTGTCTATTTTCCACCTGTGCTGGTACAGTTCATGACCAAGCAGGTGGGGCCTGTCACCTAACCTCCCATCTGTAGGAGAAATAAAGCGTAGAACATTCAATAATAGATATGTTGAGCTCTTTTTAGGAAGATATCTGTGTCTCTGTACAAGAAGACAGAAATAGTCATAGGATATAAGACAGCAGTATCCATCTGAGACAAACTCCTACACTAAGATACTGAAAATCTAGCCCAAGTCTTTGGCCTGCAGTACTCTGAATATCAGAAATAAAATCTTATATGCTGAAGTGATTCGCATACTATTTGGCGAGTACAAAAACATCCCAAGTGCGCTCTAGCCTCAAGCAACCGGTCTGACTTACATCTGAAGGGAAAAATCTGCACTGTAAGTTAAAACAGCGACTTTAAGGTCGAATAATTATGCATACCTCAGTGTGGCATATCGCTGCACAAAAAAGCTGTCGAACAAATTCTGACCGGGAAAAAAAGGAAAAAGGAGGAGTAGAAAAAGCAAAAAGAAAAACAATGTCGAAGGACACTGAAAGAGATGTGTTAATTTACAAAAGGCTTGAGGAAGAGTTAATTAAGCCAGCTGCAGGAATGGGAGAAAGTGCTGAGTCCTGGAGACACAAAATATTTATTCATCAGCCCATTAAAGTTTAATTCCTTTTTTTCCCTCCCTATTTTTAAAATGGAGGGAGAATGGAGGAAAGCTTTGAACATTTGACCTTATATGTAAAAGTGTAGGGTGAGTCTGAGGAGCCCCAGGGATTGTTTTAATCATTAAGAACTAGCAGCAAGAAAAAAAAAAAGAATTTGCTCTATTGGAGCGAACTTTCATATTATTCAAATCAGATTATTGCAGCATTTGATTATTCCATTTTGCTGTAAAATGATGAGCATGCTCCAGTGAGAAAACAGATATGTGACAGTTTGAGCAGGTGACCTCTTTCTGGAGGATCAATAATTGCTTGAGACAAATGGTTACATGACAGAACAATGACAGATCACGGTGTCAAGCAACACGCCTGCCCCAATCCGGCTCCAAATATCCATCATGTCATATGTAACACTTCAGTGTACTGTAGGTAGACTTCCTTCAATCTGCGTCTGACGAAAGGATGAGGCCCGGCTGAGGAGGAAACAGTCGTGTGCTTGATTTGTCTGCAGCCTAATTATATGGCAACAAACGAGTTGCCAATCATGAGAATATATTGTCTGGTTTTATCTCAGGAACTCATCAAGTCAACCCAATTAAAAGCTGCAATGAGAAAGACATCGGCAGTGAACAGGGCTTTCATTCAGTTAATTCATGATTGCCAATTAAAATAGAATAGCGTGCAAAGTTGTAAAGCTGTCAGGAGGGCCAAGCTAAATTACCCTTTTCCACTTTGAATGATGGATGCGTTCATTGCTCTCCCTTATCTTATTTATTCTCTGGGCAGAGGAGGGAGGGAGAGGGGGACAAAAGCAGGAACAGTTTAAAGAGTGTGTCGCTATTGAAGAAGGTTCCTTCTTTTGGAAAACAAAAAGCTCCTGTGGAAGATTGTTTTGCTTTTCCAGGAAAAAAAAAAAAATTTAATTAAATCATGTACAGTATCCTAGATCCATGCAGATGGCCCAGTTTTATTTCACAATCAAATCCAAAGACAGCAGATTATGTTGCAAGTCAGTATTGATATTGATATATTAGGAGGCTATAGGTGTATCAATATGCATTTTTATTTTTACCAATAGCACCAACAGAATCAGCACATAATGACTGCATAAATCAAGTTATTTTGCAGAAACAGTCTAAAAAGTCTTTGTTTGTGTCAACACAGCGCTTTAAATGCCATTTTAATGTGTCCACAGCAGTTAAAGTGAAGGCAACTTATCCTGGTTGTGTCTTCTGCACCATTAGCCACTGTTGCCATACTATTGATGGCCTAATTAAAATGTGTCAGGCTGAAATATGTCACATTTTTTTAAAGGCTGAAATTGATAGCTCACATTAATTTTCACTTTCTCAAAATGACCTTTAATTTCGCTCGCCAAATGCAGGCTTGTGTCTACACCGGCACACCCTCCCGTTCCCGCTCCTGAAACAATATGTCAAACGGCTTTGACAACACACGGAGGAAGCCGACCGTTTGTCTCAAACCTCAATTTTAAACCGCTCTCAGGTTTCAAATATCCATGAGAAAATGATATGCCAACACCTCCCTGCAGAGATGTGGTGTCCGATGTTTTTTTGTGTTAATAACTAATCACTGATCTCAGCCCAGTCCCTCTTGCAATTTGCTCCCCTTTGCTCTTTTCCGGGTAGCCCAGCCTTTATATCCCCCTCTTGGGATTCTGTCTTTGTGAAAGCAAAACAAGCCCCGGATTCCGAAGTGTCGCTGTGGAGAGGTTTTCCCTCAAACAGCCAGGGAGAAAGTGATAGTTTCCATTTGGAGTTTGTTCTCTTCCTCAGGAGACGTGCTCCACAGGTCAAGCTCTTTGCAACAGATTAAAAGAGAGTGTCACTAATGTCACCCGGCCAGGGAATCAATGGCATAGCGTAGGAAATGAAAGCTGTGACGGACGTGGACGACCACATCAGCTCCTGTCACCGTATGTCCACTCAGAGTATTCTCTTCATCCTGGCAGCTGCTGGGACCTGAGGGGGGGGCCCTGTCAGCCGAAGCCAGTGTGGCCCCGGCACACTCCTGAACCATGGAAAGCCCACTGGGGCCTCTTTTCGAAAAGGCTTACAGGGCTTCAGACACTCACACCATCAGCTCAATCAACTTGTGCCACTCCGGGCTGAGCTTTACTGCTGCACCAACTTTTCTCATTTTCAGACGTAGGGTTTGTCCTCACATGAGAAATCAAAGCGTTACAAGTTGGAAAAAGAGAAAAATTAAGTGAAAATGGGAAATCGTGAACAGACAGGAAGCACTTATTTTGTCTTTTTTTTTGTTTTATTCTGGTCACATTTATAATCAACTGAGCTCATTGTTGCTTTCATAGACTGATTGCACCCATTTTTCAGACAGTGCGTTTAATTACAGTTTGTCATCCTCCTCCATTTATTTCCTTGCCTCTGTGCACATGGCATATTTACAGTAGTTGTCACTGGCATATAACAGCAGTTTCAATATTATCTGCCTATCAAATGGCCATTATCTGTTGTTATTAGCCTAATATCTGTGTAAGTAGGGGCCTGCTCCACTCACTAGCAGGTGCAGAAGGTTGTTATCAGATGTTTAAATGACCGGTTATAGTTTTGTCAGGTTTCACTTTCAGTCTCATTAGGTTTAGGCGCCAAAAATACATAGTTACCTTTAGCAACAAAAACTGAAACTATGTGGTGAGGTTTAGGAATAAACAGTACGGCTCGGATTACATATGTTGCTTTACTAAATCTACATGTTAGGACACCTACAGGATATAAAAATGACTTACAAAGTGACTTTTTATTTCACTCTTCATGTGGTCGGTCACCTGAACGCCCTCTTGCCTCTGATTGGCTTACCCTGATATTGTTACCTAAACCTTAACCATGCTGCCGTTCAATAGGGAAATTGTAGCATTTGCAACATTATTCATGTATTGGAGTGCAAAGCTAATTAGTATTTTTAGTATAATCAAGAAACAAACAAGATCAGACTAATTATTTATTCTAACACTGTTTATTTGCTTCGCTGCTTACCTTACATTCTTGAAATTTTAACCTAATTGCTTGGACTTTTAAACAGTTTGTTTCACTTTTAACATTACAAGAGAAACATTTAGGAAGATGGACTTGATGTGTTTGGTGGTGACATGGATTTTAATGTAACTGTGGTGAAAAAGCAGTGTGGCAAATGAAAGTAAAGAAATACTACACAGTGGATATTCTTTCTACAGGCATTTTTAATGTAGCACGCCCCACAGACTAATGTAGTATGAAAGGCTTCTTGGTCTTGGAAACCATCCAGCTGTGATAACCTTTGCAGTTTACATTACAACAGATTACATTTTTTATTTAACACGTTTGCTCTTCTTTTTTTTTTCAGTTTTTGGGAAAGCTAGAACAAGGATCCAAAATACAGAGTACCACAGCCTCGTACACGCTGCCTCAACAAGCGGAGAAACTCAAACCTTGACAGGCCTGCTGTGTCTAGTTATAGTTGTTAAGCTATAATTGGACAGTAGCTGTTTGGATGGGGTGTTTAGTAAACAGTCCCCTCAAACCAGTGGCCACAAGGGAAATCAACAATTTGCAAAGGACAGTTTTGGCAGTTTCATCCCTGATTCTTAAGCAGCACAAGTAGTTTTATAGTTATGCTGTCCTGAAAGTTTATTCCATTACGAGGATGCATCAAGGAGTAGCGTCGTTTAAACAAATTGAGGTATTCCCCACTTGACGGCAAATAGCTGTCCTCATTTTCCCATTTCGAACACAACCTGCTCCCCCTCTACAGCCTATTTTTACTTTGTGCCTAAAACAATGCCTTACTTTATATTCACTTTCTGTGTTGAAGAAAAAAAAAATATTGGTAATGTATTTTGTTCTGCTCGCCCTCCACCCACTGACTCAGCAAGTGTTCTTGGCTCCTACAATCCCATTCACATAACGACAGAAAGAACATTTAATGGGTAGAAGAGAAACTCCTGCAGTTAATGAGAAACATTTGAAATATGCCCGATAAGAAGAAGAAGACCTGAGTTTTCCACCGGCATTCATTACCCAGTGTATCCAGTCAGCCCGGCTCCTCATGCGTGCCTGTGTATTCCCATTTGACACTTGTTGGTTGATCGAGTCCATTAGATTATCACTGTTCATTTCCTTTTCTGGAGATTGGGAACTCACTTCTGTCACCAGCAGGACGGTTCAGGCACCGCGGGAGCAACATTCAGCTTGACAGGACTGCATTTGATTTTCAGGAACGGGACGCATCGGCTGACGCAAACGCCACCTGGGCTGTTGGTCGTGCTGTTTGTGTTCACCTGTGTCTCTGCAACAAGAATAAAAAGGCGCTGCTTGTTTCCTTGTTACATGGTGGCCAGGAAACACGGGGGCTCGCTGAAGCAAACCGAATGCAGATGCTTGTGGTGTGGGAAAAAGGGATGTGGAAAGAAGAGGAGCAAGCAGATGAAGGGATGGGGGGGGATAACAAGCTCTTTGCCAGCCAGGCAACCATGAGTGCTATTGCTCTGCTGGAGTGAATGCAACAGGCCCGGGTTTTTCAGCCTGACTACTGGAGCATGTGAACACACATCTTCCCCGCCATGGGAGAGGAGACTGTCATGACAAAGCCAATGCCTTTGCCTCGACTATCCCTTCCTGCTCCTCGTCTATGTCTCTGTCTCATCCTGTCCTCGTTTCTGTCTTGTTTGTGCTTACTCTCTGTTTGGCTCTTCCTTTCTTTCTCATTGTATATAACACAAGGTGACATTATTTTGCCTCTTTTCAAAATGGGAAGAAAAGCATCTGGGTGATATGCAGTCAAGGCTTGCTGTCAAAAGCTTGGAACATTTGCCACCTTTCGGGAAAATCCTAATTGAAAACCCTGGCTCTGGAGGTGCAACAAATAAACTAGAAATGTATAAACTAGAAATGAATACAGATGTGATCCGATATGCAATTCCAAGGGTTTCTTTAAATCACTCTGTGTCGTTAACGTGAAGAAACAATTTTAAAAGAATTTGAAAGAACGAGAATGGCTCATGAGGCAACTTTTTTGTTTTGTTTTTCTTACAAAATCCATCATCTGTGTGCCTTGTAGATATGAAAGGTGGAATTTAAAAGTTGTAACTAGCTCCTTCACAGACGGTGGCAGCTGTAGTCACCTTGGATTTGCAGCAGTTACAATGGATAAAAGGATTCCAGTTTTAAAGTATTAAAACATTCATAGAAACTTCTCAAACTACTCAAAAATCCACTTGTTTGCCCTTCATCTTGTACGCCTAATACTCATAGTTACACTTGTACGGCTAAACTACTCTTTGATCACAATGCACATGGACAACCCTTTCAAGGCTACATTGGAATTGGTACATTTCTGCCCCTCCATTGATCAGAACAGTACAATTATTAGCTTACCTGCTCCTCCTTGCTGTATTCATGTAGTTGTAGCAGATGTTCACCCATTTTACTGAAGAAAAGATTTCCCTTTTAATTTCAAATTTGTGGAGTGGCCCACTAGCTACATTAGCACCCACAATTTAATGAAACAATGCTACCTTCACTATTTCCACTTATATCAATCAGTTTTATTTGTCAAATTAAATTGTACAAGGTCTAACTCTGGTGAAATGAAATCCTGCCATCTTGAACTTTGTGCATTATTAATCATAAAGCAAACGCCTTCTCCTTTGTCTTGCCAGTCTCCTCTCTTCAGTCTGATCAGTAAATAGGAAAAGAGTCACATGTTTGAATGGCACTGTCCAGTATTCCAAAGGACATTACAGTTCCTAACATCCCTTGTATGCAACCCACCATCCAAGGCCTGCACATTGGTCATGTTTGTCAATGGGGTCTGGATCTCAGCTGGCACCCACCTTTTTATTCGTGTTTACACTTATATTTGTATTTGTAAACCTCGGCAGTCTGAGAGTTGGCAGGATAAGAGCTCACCAAGTGGTGACTTGATTTCCCCGTCCTGATGAGCGACTTGTAGTCATGGTCTGTGCCACTATTGTCCAATATCAATCACAAAAAGTAGAACTAGTACTTGTAAAATAGATGTAAGGGCATACATTTGCATGAATTTAGCATACATTGAGCCGGGCTGACGCAGAGGAGACTGGGTACGCCTTCAGTAGTGATTGATCTGTCTTCTTTTCACCACACCACATTTTGTCAGGTGAGATCCAGTTCGACAACAGCGTGTGTTGCTTCAAGCTAGATAATGAGTGAGCATAGGCTTATGCATTAATACAGACACAGAAGCAGAGTATTTAGCTACATGTTGGCTCGTCAAGTAGATGTTTGCTTTAGACTTTTCTGAGGAATTCAGGACGTTTGCATTTTTCTATTCATCATAAAACAGTTTCACCATTGGAATAACTGCTGGAAATCCATGTTCACTGACATCCTCTGTGAAAAAACAAGCAGGCGTTTGATCTTTCAAATATAGATACACATGGCCATGTTGAACCACTGGTTTTTCCTGGTATTACCAACGTTGCAGTTAAGTTTAAAGTTCCATTAACAGTTTTTCTGGCCACTGGATGACAAAATAATTCACAAAGGCTTGCATGGCCTGAACTTCATTGCCTGTTTACACATCCAGAGGCACACAGCAATGTTAGCATTTACTCAAAGCATTTCTGACAACCCTGTTAAATTGAAATTCAATATAAACTCTCCTTTTATCTTTGTTTTGGTCTCCACCAACTCCAGATCGTAACATATGGCATTTTAGCTGCTTTTGTGCAAGGTTGATATTGCATAGTGACTTTATCAGAGTTTTGTGAAAACAGCTTCTGATTGATGGAAATGAAGTGGATGAAATTAGATCTTTACAACCCAAAAAATGTACTAAAATGGGCTAAAAGTCACTCTGGAGCTTAATGGGGCTGGGCGATGCTTGTGAATTTTTTATTGTACAAAGATCTTTACATTACATTTAGTCATTTAAAATATGGAATTTCTTTTAATTAATGGGGCTTTATTTTTGGTAAGTGGAAAAAAAACAACAGCTATAAATCAAATGCTTTTCGGCATCCTAACCAAAGGTTTCAAAAGCTACACCTACATGCAGTGGATATTGTAGTATATTATAATGGTTACTAGGAGGATCTCCTCTGACAGCCTTATTTCCCTTTTGCAGGGAGATTTTGTAGGTGCAGATTTGAGTGTGAATTGAGAGCAGAGCCCAGGCTGACACCGCTCAGTGACACACAGACCGCTGAATGCTCGCAAGTTGGTGTGTCATTAGGATTCGGATCAGGATGCCGTCTCAGTCGACACAAACTGAGGTGAATGAACATGTCTGTCTGCAGCGAGACGTTTCTCTTTCAGAACCTGCTGTGACGTGTCTGAGGAGGAAAATTGCCGAGGATGACCTCTCTACTTCTCTGTTATCTATCTCGAGTATTTACCTAGATTTTATTTCCCTCTTTTAAGTGTTCTCTATCTCGATCTTCTCGAGAAAGAATGAACGTCACTTTACTTCTAGATGCGCTTTGCTGAAGTGATATTGCCTGACATGATATGAGAGATGCCACGAGTTCATGATAAACTTTCAGTAACATTGATTATTCGCACAGATGCAGAAGATTGTCCTTGAAGAATGACTGTCTCTGCAGTGTTGGCAGACCGTGTCAACAACCACCAAGTCATAATTTTGCTTGCATGCAAAATTGCATCTGCAAGCATGACAACATTTTCAACACTGTATATCAATGAGGATTAAGACAATTTATATATGGAGGGTGCAGGCAGAGGTAGTGTGCTGCAGAATCCGTGTGAGGGAATATGAGAAAAATATAAAATACCTTAAAAGGGAGAAGGGATGATAAAAACCTGTTACATTAAATTATTCGAAGTCTAACCCTCTGGAAGACAAGTTCTAAGCTGCAACTCAGCAAGATTGCCATTCCTCCCCCGTAATCTATTTAACCCCCAGGGGAACAGGAGAGGTATGGGCTAAATTAGTGTAATCTGAATGAGGGTTTCTTGAATATGGTGGTTTCAGCCAGTGAGGGATTGTGTCCGCCTCCAGCTCCAGTGGCCTGACAGACAATGAGGATATGACCATCTGAATCGATACAGCCAATCCCCCATGATTAGGTCATCCATTAGTTCACTTGATCTTTCGACCCTCTTACATAGCATTAGATGAAAATGTAATCGCTCAATACTCACTGGATGATTAGTCCAAATCCCTGCGTCTCAAAGAGGAGAAGCAGGAATGTTTTGATGCAGAGTATGCAAATAAGTCCGGCTTTTGTATTTTGGTCATGGTGCCGGAGTCGGGGGGACGTCAACTCCCTGGCCTTGTCCCTTGAACATCAAGGCCCCTCTGCTCCCTCTGATCCCCGGCTCTCTGCAGCCTTATGAACACCATGTAGTGAAATGCATGTTCACATACTGTGTGCAATGCAATGCAAAAAAACCAACACTCTGGCTGAGCCTCTCTGGGAGAAACACTGCGCCTGAAAGTGTCTGAGCTCAACAGAAAGAAAAATCAATCAGCGCAAAGAATTAGAATAAAATAAAAAAACAATTAAGGGGGCATTTTAACTTGTGTGCAAATGTCTCAGTGCAATTATGGAGAAGAGAAAGAGTCAGAGATGAATTAGAACAACCACTAAATGGAATTCGGTTTGATGATAAATCAGGATCCCACTGTCAAGATCACGGTGTGAAAAAGGTCACTTGCTTTGAGTCATTGCTCCGGCAGCACTAAAGAACGTGAAGGCCGACGCAGTGTAGTGAATTCTATTTTCATAAACTTCAAATTAATTAAAGTGCAAATGTAAGGACTTTTTATTTTATTTAAATGTGTATTTTCTTATGTGCATCTGTAGAATAAGAAGAACCACATCTGCTTTCACATTCCTGCTCTTGCTTGCTGATGTTCGGGGCTTTGTCTCTGCAGTGCTGTGCTGAAAACACATGTTATGACAGCTCTTTAGCTGAGAGCAGAGCGACATGTTTTCTTTAAATGTCCACTGGGGAAATCAATACCTTGTTTACAGCTGCAATTGGCCAGTCAATGTTACAATCATCTGTTTCCAATGACAGTAAAAGGCAGTTACTGGAATTATAATGTCAATTGTCTTTTAGCAGGTCAGGCATTGACCAGCAATTAACATTACTTATCTTCGTATCAATCCATATTTATACGTCAGTTAGAGCGGAGATATCCAACCTGGGCTGCTTGTACCTGAAGAGACAGTTGTCAGGGCGTACGTGGTTAGACTGTTGAGGAGCTCGTCTAATTAAAGAAGTAGATGTGACAATTTGACATGTTGTGATTGGGCGTGTGTGAAAACTTGCAGAGATGTCAAGACAGTTGATAAAAAGTTAGGAATAAACGCAGATAATTATCTAAAAGTACTGCATAAACACCTTGAGGATTAAAGTTAAAGTACTGCACAAACAGATAAAAAAGTTAGCTAAAAGTACTGCATAAACTGTTGAAATTCTGAATGTAAGTAGCCAGGCAGATATGGAATTTTTGAGACAGATTTTAGCGGGAAAATTAGCTGATTACTGATATGGTGGTCAGTACATTGAATTGTTGAGGTACAATGAAAATAGAGCTTTTTTTGCACTGATATATGACAATGCAAAGATACTCATAAGGCTGCTATATCTTTATTAGAGAATATATCACATTTCTGTACATTATAATACAACATATCAAACAATTCTTGAAATAGAATAGTTAAAATCATTAGCATAAAGTACTTGATAAAGAGCTAAAATAGTTAGCTTTAAGTAGCCTAATATGACGAAGATAACACTAGCTTAAAGTAATGGATAAATAAATGGTAAATGGATAGGCTTAATTATCTTTTATTCCAGCTTTTTAAGATATGAAATATCTGCTATTTAGATATATATATTTTAACTGAGGAGGAATCATTCTTGCCACAGAGCCTTTGGATCTTAAGTTATCAGAGAAACAAGTTGAGCAAACTTTGTTTGCGGTTGTTTGGCTGCAGCCTCTTCGCCGGCGTGCCAAACTGCATCGGAGAAACAAAGATTTTTGACGTGACATTGCTTCATTCAGTGTTTTGATCAGTTTAATTTAGTGGGTCGATTTGTTTTGGAGGGGAGGATAACTGCTTATAATTCGGCTCCCGGTAAAAACCACTGAAATAATTCTACCCGTCTTTTGTTATTGTTTTAATTGAAAGATCTGTAGTGGCAGAAAATTACATATGGTGCATTTAATAGTTGGAATAGCAAATAATAAAGGAGATGTCTGGGCTCAGACGTGCCAAGTGTTAGTACAAATGCAAACTTGACCAAACTGCCTACACACATCACCTCAGTTCATCTTTCTGTATGAAAGCCATATCGTCTCATGTAAATATGAAATGCAGCTACTGAAACGCAGTATAAAGCGGCACATATTATGCAAAATTCAAACTTGATTGTCCTTGAAGGTCATATTTTATTAATGCTCGATAAGCTGCTACAGTAACCCGTCACTGTTTTTCTTGTTAGCGTGTGAACAAAAAGACCCATCAAGCGGCGTGTCACAGGGGAGCAGATAACTGTAGGCCAGGTGAGAGGAGGTCAGAGCATCCTGACGCGGGGAGGCGGCGGCGAGGGTGGAGGAGATGTAATGGAGGCATGGCAGTTAAATGCCGGGGCCGGCCGTGGGATCCGGAGGGAGCGGGACGCGGGCCACATCACCTCAGGCATCTCCTGACCGCCAGTGATTGATGGGGAAGAGCTGACGAGCCGGGCTCCCAATGTCACTCTCCAATTAAATAACTCTCACCGCTGAACTGCAGCCTCCCCCCTCGCGCTGCTCACCCCCTCCTGCGCTACACCTCCCTCTCCTCCTCCCTTTCACCTCTCCCTCTATTATCACACACCCACTCTCCCTCTGTACTCTGTCTCGCTTTAACTTGAGTTCTTATTTAGTCCGGCTTCCCTCACTTTTATCTTCTTGGCATTATGCTCTTTTAACATTCCCTTCATTTTCACCTCAAACATTATCCTCCCTCTCATCCCTCTGCATTGTTCTGCAGCTTATTTTTACCTGTCCATTGTCCCCTGTGTCTAATTTCATTTCTGCTAACTGCTCTTCCAGGTATGACAGACAGAGGCTGCTCTTTCTATTAGTTTGGGTCAGTGCTCCTTTTCCTGAATGACAGAAAGAGCTGCACAATTGTAATATATTCTGCCTGAAAAATGCAAATAATACGGTGAAAAACACACAGAAACTGAATATTTGGATGAATAATGATCAGGGCTGTGTTTAAACTAAAATGCGTGTTTCTTTATGCAAAAACAGGTGTAAATATTTAGAAATAATGTATGTAAAAAGTTCAAACTGTTTGCCCTGACAAGCCTGGAGGAGTCGTGTTATTTTCTGTGCAATGCATGTGTTATTGAGCGGAGACGCCGGTGCAATGCTGTATGTTTACTGTCACTAATTAGGAGTGTAACTAATACTGGTTTTGGTTTCAAAGGTCTGTGAATGTAGAGGTGCTGTAGTTTACAGAGGCCAGACTCGTGCTGCATTCTTCTGTCACTGCAGGAGCTTCGTTTGCAGCTAATTGGATGAAAAACAGAACTGTGGATAGAAATGAGCTCGTATATCTGTATGGAAGTGCACTTAAAAAAGTCAATTTGGAAAGTGTGAATTATACAAGGAAATGTGACAAATTGAATCTAGACTGATAGTATACACAATGCAACTGCTTTGCACTTTTAAAAAAATCCTTATTTTAGCCCATTTTGTCATGTGACATGAAGGATTTAATTAATTCTCAATGTGAAGGGGGGAGGTGTTGAGTTCCTCTCATTGGTTGAAGGTGTCAAGAATTTTGTATTGACTTTCTTTCCACCAGCTAGGCGATCATTTAGCAGTACACATGCCATCTGCTGCCAAAAACCTGGCAGGTTTGGAAATTCGGCTTCTGATTCTCTCTGCCAAAAACGCTGCGTGTGTTTCTGGCTCCCTCCTCGCCAACTTATTTTGGTCAAACTATTTCGATAGGCTTCTCTCCACTCCAGTCAGCGAGCATTTTGGCTCAGAGGAGAGCGTTTCCTGTCTCGTCCTCTCAGCTCCTGCGCGTCCCCCTGTTGCCTATGTAAGAGAGCGATAGATACATACCCAAAACCCTGCAGCTGGGGTTCCCTGCACAGAGGCAGCACTGCGCAGGATACGGAGAGAGAGGGAGAGAGAGAGAGAGGGGGGAGAGGAAGAGAGAGGAAGAGAGTGAGGGATCAGACTTGCCACATCCCTGCCAAGGGTGAGCATTTACGCGCGATCCAGTAGCCGATCTCCAGCAGCCCTGCTCTGCCACCAGGACTAATTTCATCATGAAAACTTTTAAACTCCTTATTTTGACCTAAGCCGATATACTCTGCGTGGTCTGTGGAGGGAGAAAAAAACACAACTTTTAGCAGCAGACACCATCTGTGCGGCGGCGAAGTTATTCCATCTTCTTTTGGTGAGTAATTCCAATTGATTTCAATCATGTGTCGACTTCTGCATCCCCACAGTGCATCCGAGTTAATTCACGGTCTACTTATGTATTCTGTGCATTTTTGTCCCGTGTCTTATTGTGTAATTAGTATTCCATAGACACTGGTTTCCTGCGGCGGCCGCTCACTGACATTTTTACTGCCGGTTTCCGTGCTGCTTGATTCCCATCATGTGCTTATTTGCCATCTTTTCTTTCTCTCTCCAAATCCTGAAGTAGTTGAGATGTTTCATCGATCTGTGTTAATGATGCGAGCTGTTTTATTTATTTATTTATTTTTGATCGGACAAACGCCTTATCGATCCGGGAACAGGTGCGCCCCTGCGAACTTTTTTTCTGCATTGTGCAGGTGTTGACAGCTAATGCGCAATGATTGATACTTAACAGGAGGGTCAAAGCAGGCAGGTCACCCCGTGCACAGGGCCGAGCAGAGGGCTACCTGCTGATTTACACTGCCAGGAGTCGCAGAGTGCACAACTGGACTGCAAGATCTCATTTTATTAATGAGAAGTGGAAGAAAAAACTGCAAGCAGGCTGAAAAAAAGAGAGAGAGAGAAGTTATATTCCATCAAATTAAGGATTTTCTAAATTAAAAATGTGCCCTATTTCAGGGTAATGTACCTACATGTTTCGAGGAAATTCATGAAACTAGTAACTGCAGTGGGAATGAGACAGAAACTGGCAGAATGTTCCACTTATTTAAGGATAATTATGATAAAAAATGAATTTAATGGTGGTTATGTATTGCAAACAAGTTTATTTAGAAGCAGAATGCACTAAATTATATATCTGGCTGTATTTGTGTTGCCTGTCAGCCCTATAGTCCCTACACAGAGTTCAATATACAGTGTGATATAGTTTTTTGCACAGCCCATCATATCATTTATTATTCATATTTTCATGTCTCTGCTTGTGTCTGTGCATGAGTGGAACTTCAGCTCTCAGTCTAAGGACTTTATTGAAAACATTTTGTGAAAAAATATTCATTAGTCATTGCAGTTATTTGCTTTTTATCACAGGAATATGAATTAAAATGCACGACTGACACCAGATAGGATTCTGCCTGTGTCACACCTTTTTTCATTTATCAATTATCCACTTCTCCCTGCCACTCCAGCATCTTTTACCAGAGTTATTTAACTACTAAAAAAGGCCACATACTGCAGCATGTGTATGAAACTCTAAAAAGCCCTCTAGTGAACTCTTTACAGATGTTGCATTGTCTTTTCCATGCAGCAACATGCTCAGTTTCAGTCAGATTCAAATCTACTAGTGAGGGATGCGAGAGGAATTCAGATGAGATCAGAATTGTGAGGGACCACCCTTTAAACCGGGTTCATGCTCCTGCATCAGCAGGACTGTCTGAACTGTAGGTGTCCTTGAAGACCCACCAGCTACAGGGCTGTTGTCGCTCTCTGGCTGACCCTCTGCTCTGTTTTTCTCCTTGAAAGAGACAAACAAATGTGGAAGGTGCAGGTGGAAATCAATGAAGTGGCATGTTATTGAAAACTGCTCATACGCTGCTGCTTTTTTATTACAAACAGAGCTTCAAATGTCACAGAAACACATCAAAAAAAGCTCATAATCTACTCTCTGGTTTATGCTTAAGTGACACCATAAACAACCTTTATGAAGTGTCTGAAACCGTAATTAACTTAGCAGTTTGTGTTGTGTATTCCGGCCCATGAGCGGAGACGCTGAATGATTGAGGAGAATATGGATCAGAGGAAGCGTGTGATTGGTTACTGAGCGCTGTAGCACTCGTAATCCTGTTGTGAGACTGGCAAATGGGATTAGAACACAGTGTGTAAGAGAAACAGAGCCGGGGGATGACTGGGAGGCTTTACATTCACGGCTTTATCTCACATTTTCACTTAATTTGGCGTCATCGCTTTGACACCTTGGCCCAGCAATGAGTCTGCGGCTCCACAGGGGAGTCAAACATGAGCTTTGACCACTTTCTAGAGGCTGCCATTGTCTGCCAGAGGATGATGCTTGTATTTGAATATTTCTAAATGATAAACAAGGAAACGATTTTAGAGCATTTGGCATCAAAACATTGCCAGTGCTTTAAGGCATGATCCCAACTTTTCATCAGAAGGCTGAAAGCGCCTTTGAATAATAGGCAGTTTGATATCTGCTAGTTAAAACCTCTGTTTTTATCACATTTGTGTCAGTCCTTTTTCTGCACATTTTTTCTTGGTTTTCAGCTCCACAGTCAGTCAACATACTCAAAGACATGAGGCCTGTTTCACTCCTGTACAGTATGAAAAAACAACTTCCAGCCAGTGAGATAATCCATCACAGTCGACACAACGCCTTCATTTGTTTTTTTAGCCCCAAAGTTTTTTATTTAGCTTTTCTGCTTCGTTGTCACTTCATTGTGCCCGAGTCGAGTGTTTTCATATCGGCTCTGCGTTACGTTACGCTCTGCTTACTGTCAATCACCTGACACCAACAGGAAGAAGAAAGATAGTCCTGAGAAAACGCTCTCGTCACATCCATCTCTCTTGCATTCAAAGCTAATTTCAAGCTAGATTTGACGCTTTTAATCTCTAAAGTGATTAACAATAGAAACGTATTGAAAAATTGATTCCTCCACAGCATAAATTGCTTCATAATTTGGACAGTAAATCAGCAAAACCTCATTTAATAACAAGCCAATATCTGCTGCACCCATAACTACATTAGTGTTATCTCCAGTCTGGATCTTTTAGCAAAATGAGAAGCATTAACCTGGCCGCTTGGCTCCAGCTGACCCTGCACCGATTCTCTCCTCCACAATACCACCGCTGCAACCTGCCTTCACAACCCGTGCTGCCCTGCAGCCAGATCTGCTCCACTTTCCACCTCTACCATTAAATTGTCATGCAGAGGCAGTCACTTAATGTGTGTGTACGTGTGTGCACGCTCAGCCTTCACGTGTATTCATATTAAAACAGATCAGGCTGAATGTTTTCCACAGATTTATCGCCTCTTGGATAAAGTTTTGCCTCGTAGGCTTTTTTTTTGGTCTTCTTTCTGCACTTTGACCTGAAAAGCAAATAATTCAAGATGCTTCCATTAAGAATTTGAGCATTTAAAAGCCAGGAATTTTCAAAATAAATCCTCACATGCTCCGGATGCTTCTCACAAACATCTTGGTGTCTGCAGAGGTGACAGTCGCACTGTTGTTATATATTTCCGTGTTGATTATTAGCACTGGATAATGACTTTGCGATGGGAAAATATAACAAATCACTTCCACAGGATGTGTGCGGTGCTGTTTTTATTTTGCTAGGGGGAGCAGAGAGGAAGTAAGATGAGAACTGAAGAATCTGTGTGGGAAGAAAGAGGTCACTTTATGCCAAAGCAATTACCTTCCTCGTCCAGGTCCCTGCCAATACTTCTCGTAGAGGAGAGAGAAAGAGAGGTCAGCGAGGAAATAAATATACGTGCCGTTGAGCTCTGTTTTCTTAACGTCTGCTTTCAGAAGACCTCATGAAGTTTAAATGCCAGTCGTGAGTCAGTATCATCCCAAGATATTGCATAAATTTGCCAGCGAGTTCTTCTGCATGTATTCACGTTTCTCCTTCAAAATATTTATCAGGGGAAGTCATTGTTACGTGTCGAAACGGACAGATTATACCAGTGATATTATGAAGTTTATGTAATTGCTTGACTACACAGGACTGCCAGGATGTGTTGTGACATGAAGAACATTATCTGTCAGGAGCTGATGCTTTTTTCTGCTTTGACAAGTCTTCATGTTCTGGCATCTTGGGGGATCTGTCACGGCATGACGACGGCAGGGAGACAGATCCCCTCGCATGTGCTCAGGCCGGCAAACAGACTGCTCGGAGTAGAGGTCAGGAGCGCTCGGGCCATCATGCTGCTGACAGCTCAGATTTATTTTTAATCTCGGTGATGAGAGCTCGCCACACAGATCATGTGGCTTGTTAGTGTTGAGTGGAGAGCCTCCGCAACCATTACACCACGCTCTTATACAAAGAAAATGTGACAAAATAATGACCTTGGTGAGGTAAAGCCCAGATAATTGGGATCCAGCTGAATGGCGTTTGATTGTTATTCCACGCAGCCACTGTTGTTTCACTCGCTGTGAAATCTCTTGCAGGTCGTTTCCCCGCCATCTTACCTTTATTAACATTTTGACCTCCTCTGAGTTGTGTCTGCAATGTGTGTAGTTGTGTGAAGGTCATTGTGTTGATTGTATGTACAATATTTACTGTCTGTTCATTTTTGACCAATTTCTCCATGATTGGTGAAAAACGTCATTATCATTGCATCAGCAAGCACATTACTTGCTGTCTAAAGTGACTGCGGTCACAGAGGCAATTTTGCTGACGGTACTTTCTCTCTTCTCTCCTCCATGTCTTTGTCTCTCTCCTTTTCCCTCCCTCTCTCTCTGTTCTGATAGGTGCCAATTATAAAGCCTTTGTGCTGAAGCCTGCCTGGTCACCACTGACCCTGTTACCCAGCTTTAATGTCAACTCTGTGGCTCCTAAGTGGAGGGAATTACCCCACTTTTAGTCTCCAATCAGGAAAAAAAGAAGAGCAACACAGCAAAATGCAGAGCTTGACTCTTTTTCAACCCGTGCGCTCTTTTCAGGGTCTGACTGCTCTTGCTCGCTGGTGAAACACAGGGTCAGGACAGTGTGGATAAAACCCTGAGGGTTTTGACATTTCAGCCTCACTGTCTTTTTTCTCTTTTTCCTTTTTTTCGCTCCTCTTCTGGCCTCGGTGCTTTTTGGAGGAGGCCCAGATGATGGGGTGGTGTTGCTCAGGCATATGCACAGCGCTGGCTCTCCTGGCACTCCTGTTTCCCTTGCGGGAGAAGGGCTGCTGGGGGCTGAATCCCAGCTCTGGGGATCTGGAGAAGTCCCCACACTCTGATCCAGACCCCTGGGAGGCCCTGCACAGGCACAAACGCAGCTGGGTATGGAACCAGTTCTTCGTATTGGAGGAGTACACAGGAAATGAACCACTCTATGTTGGCAAGGTAAGCAATCTGTGACTGTTAATGGGTCAGTATTAGCACCACTTAACAATGTGTTGTTACATGCACAAATGATAATCTTATGATTTACACATAGCCTATTTTTGCAGCATGTTTCGTGCACCTGTACAGCGATACACATATCAATAACCTCTTACCATAATGACCTGCAAAATCTGGGACACAGCAGTGTTTTACAGAGTTGTACATATTCCCAATGCCCTATATAAAATGTTAAATAAATGAAAAGGAGAAACACAGACAGTGTAGGAAGCTGCTCTGCATTTATTGCAGCCAGGCTGAAGTATGTGCTCATACAACTGTGCAGTTTTAGTTTAGAGGCCGCTGTTCGACACGACAAGGTAATTTGCATCGTAATTAGTCACCAGAAAAGGTATATATATTACTCAAATGTGTCCGTGTACAGTAGGTGTTCTGTCAAAGTACAAGCAGATACATCAAAGAAATGTGTGTTTTGGCAGATAAATAAGTATGAAACCTTCACGATGTCACAAATGGCATAGTTAACATGAGGGTGAGCTGACAGAGTGACTAATCGTGCAGATATGTGAGATATGGTAACAGCACTGTTTTGTCATGAATCATGTTTTCTCAGGTAAAGTCCACTAAAAAAACACTCAATCTGAAACTCACATATGTTTCTATTACATGTCTGCATTATTGTTCCTGGTGTGCTGCTGTGTTGTGCAAACAGTGCTGTTCTATGAGCTGCGTTGACCTGCTTTATTATGGCAGGCCTGTTTAATTAATAACACTTCACTGTATTGTATAATGCCTGTCTTCTTTGTGAGTTGTTGATTTACAATCTGGGGACCTGTCGTTCTGCCGATGATTCAGTACAAATTCTGCATTCATTTGCAGAGATTTGTATACATATTAAGTAAATAGGAACTAAATCTGTCCGATTTATGGAGCGGAATAAAAATAAATTCTTCCCTCTGAAATGTAGAAGCAGAAGTATGAAGTGGTGAAGAGGTACAAAACTTAAGCAACTTAGTATATTTATATATGTCAGATAAATATAGTGGAGTGAAAAAGACATTATTACCATCTGAAATGAAGTGAAGTAGATGTACAAGACAGAACTGGAATGAAAGAGTCAAGCTAAATGGAGGCTCGAAATGTACAGAACCTGAATAAAATATATAGTCTGCTACTGGAAGTAATAGTTTTGTATAGTTATACCTGTCAAGAATGTAATTTAGAGTTAAAATGTACATTTTTCCTTATGATAATGCACAACTGAAAAACAGGGTGTACTTTCATGTAAACAAGATCTATTGGCCCTAAATTCCAAAATGATTGGAAAAAATTGTGGTAATGGGTTGGACAGAAGTAAGACTAAAGGTGGAACACAGAATTGATTGACATGTTTATACTATATGTTTTAGATAACAGTCAAACCAGGCAGAGACAAAAGGGTGTTCAGTCATTAGGAGACATTACGAGGGTTAAAATGTACAGGAAGTGAATTAACAGACTTGTAGTTCTAGATGTCAGATAAATGTAGTTCATCATTTCCCTCCACAGTGTAGTGAAACACAAGATGCACAAGACAGTATAAACTCGAAAGGGTTAACTAAAATATAGACACAAGTACCTCGAAATGCACAGAACCTAATTACAGAGCGCCACTGGAAAGCATCAAGTAAATGTAGGAACAAGAACTTTAAAATCTACTTAAGTACTGAACCTTAATAAAATATTTAGCAGCAGTCCATTGAAGGTAACTAGTTACTGTAGCTGTAAAACAAACGTAGTGTATAAAGTAAAAAGTACATTTTCCCCTGTGAAGTGTAGTAAAATGGAAAAACTGACACAAAATACAGGCACAAGTACCTAAAAAAGTACTACTCTGTTACTTTCCAGGCTTAATTATCATTCATAATACAACAACCTCTATTTTGTTTTTAGAAATACCAATGCCGAGGTTGTTTATTATTCTGAATTTGCTGGTTTCCATCACAGTGTTTGGTGTACACAGAGCTTTCAGCACCACCGTAAGTGGACAGCTCCTGCCTAGAAAACGGCTCCAGTGTGTGCAGTGTGGGCCAGATGGGTCTTGGATTGGTCTCCAGATCCCTGTTATCTTGGAGAATTTTCTGGTCTTATTATTAAATTAGTTTTCATCTTTCCGCTCATCTGCAGGATAATCATTCTCATCTGCATGTATTTGCCGGGTCTGCTCTCACAAGCCCATTTCCTTGCTGTCTCTGAACTGGATTAGCGTCTCCAGCTGGAATTAGGATACATTTGACTGTCCTATTGTTCTCCTCTCTATTTTTCGCCAGAGGGATGCTGGAGAAAAGCATCTAAATCAGAATGAGCGTATTTGTGACACTGCCGGGGTTCAGCTAAAGGTCATTTCTTGTCCAAGCGTCCGCAGTTTCTTAAATTCCTGCCTCGTCTGATCCCCGCGTCCCCAGATATCTACTCCATCTGACTTGTGCGGAGAGTATTTTTTGCTTTTGAACATCTGTTGTCTGATTCAGTTGTTGTGTCCTTGTCCTGTGTTTCCCATTTGAAAGTTACAGAAGGGAGGCCGGTGCAGTCGTCAGGAATTTCAAGTGCTTCTTTTCTTTTACACATGCTTGTGTCTGATTGCTTTTCTTGTTAGTGAATCCCGAAGGACGTGAACAGGCTGATTATTTATTCATAGATGTGTAGAGTTCTGCTTATCCACGTGGAATATATGCATTTGCAACCTGTTTTCTAACAGGTTTGTTTTTTTCTTCTATACATGTATTGATTGATTTTTTTTTGGTATTTATGTGTTTATAGGGGTAGCCCCAGCAGTCTAGGGCAAAGACATGTGAAAAGCCAGAGTGGCTACATCTTTACATCTGACCTGGTGCCCAAGCTCAATCTAACCCTTTCAGAAATATGAAAAATCAGATTCATTTACTCCCCGTGGGCAGAGCAGCCTGCCTGGGAGCTTGAGGAGCTGTCACATTATTTGTTCCCTAAGATCATAGTTGTCACATAGTGTGTGTTGGTTTGGTATCACAAGGGCACGCTGCCGCTGATGCAAAAAGTCTGGGCGGGACACCCTGACCTCGTGACTCAGCGTGAGCGACACAGAAGGTCCTGCCATGTCAAGAGAATGACCTTACTAGAAATGATTTTTTTTTATGTAGCTTCTGCAAAAATAAGCTAAAAAACACATGCAGCCGAAGCTCCATACTCAGCTCTAACATTTCCAGCAGGTTATAGGCAAAAAACACCAGAGTGACATTAACAGTAATTGCTTTTGTCAGATGTGTGTGGGTATCTAATACGACAAACAATGGGATGCTGTGTCCAAACAATGGCGCAGTGGCTGCACAATTTGGTCATTTGTTTGGCTGGAAGCAAAGGGGAATATGATATAGTTGCAAGGAAATGGGAAGTCATCACTTTGGCCTGGCTGCTCCCTTTGCATCTGCAGTCTGCTTGGCTTTAATGCATTCTGTCAGATTCTGAATTTCACAACCAAATGTCCTATTATGCCTTGGCACTCTGCCTCGGGTAAGTACACTGGCCTGGAATCAGCTGCAGTCACATCAAGCCAGTGGAAACATACTTTAAATAACAAACCACACGAGCCCACCGCCCGCAAATTGGTGACGCACGTATTTAAACAAGTGAAAACGCCGCAGCAACTCATCCACTTAACAAACATTTGCTTGTAAACATGATGTGATTAACATTTTCTGCCGGGTGTTCATGTGACTAAATATTTGCAATTGTATAAATGTAGCAATCTGTAGCTTCTGCTGAATAAGCAATGTCAGCAGGCGGCCAGTTTTGCAGCACAAGTTTGGATCTTTGCTTTGTTCCCGCTCCAGTTCCCCTCGTTTAAACTTGGGAATATCTCTTGTTAAGGACGTATCTCTGTTTATGTTCGAGTTGCTGGAGATATTCGCAGTGCTGCCTCACATCACAGGAGGTTCAAGCATAAAAGTTGCAACCCTCATGCTGAATCTGGCTTTATTTATAGAGATGTCTTTAAATTTGGCAGTCTGGCTAACCGTCAGAGTAATGGATGGACTTATTTCACCTTATAATTCAGGCTGCATTCAGACTCGCACTCGCAGACTTCTACCAATACAAATAAAAGAACCTCAAATTGAAAACATCTCTTGATGGAAGAATCTCATATAGCTTGCTGTCAAATCTTCAAATGAGGCTGAAAAAAAGGAAATCGCTTGTCTCACACGATGCAATTTTCATTTTCCTGTTTGCAACAAGTGGCGCTGTTTGATAATATTTATTGCAACAAGCATCATGCATTTTTATGAGCATGCATCATGAGTAATTCTTGACCTGGTAGCATGGCCCGGTGTTGTGCATGACAGTAATTCAGTTTAATAATCAAACAATTTGCATCATGGGCATCAGGGATAATCCCACAGATAATTACAATGGAGCCAGCATAGCATGTTACTATGCAAGCTACTTCATTAGCATTCTATTAGACGCTCACTGTCAAATGGGTTAGAATCATAGAGCACAGGGCGCTGCAGCAAAGGTCAGTCTCAATAGCATCTACTCACACGCGCTGGTGCCGCAAACACATCGGCGCAGCTGGGGAGTGGTGAGAGCAGCATGTCGAGCCGGAGAGGAGGGTGATTCAAGCTGACAGGGGGGGACATCATACACACGGTATCCAGGGACAAGAGCTCACAGAGGGGGGAGCTCATGAGACGTCCTGGGGGCCTTTGGGATAGTGGGAAAGCCTTTATCTGAGCCAGAGAATCAAAGAGGATGAAAACAGCAGTGTAAACTAGACTAGAGGGTAGTTATCAGCGGAGAGGGGGAAAGGACAGGAGAGGAACATTGTTTACACTCTCTCTCTCTCACATATAGGGAGCAGACTGGAGTCCACATCAGCAGAGCAATTTTTAGATGTCCAGTAAAGAGGTCAGGACAAAGTCGAGGCTGAATCAAGAACAAGAAACATAAACTGTAGATTTCATTCAGAAAAGTGTACGAGAGTTTATTTAATAGGTCAGTAGAATATCTGTGTAGAAGGGTGCAGCATGGGCCAAGGAAGAACTCATACCCATTTTAGGGCGAATCTGAATCACACAAATTAAATTTCACTTCTGTTATCATTGGAAGATAGGTCATTTGTGCTGCATTTAAGTGGCATTCCAAATAATCTGAAAAATTAGTTTCTTGATCACATTTCAGGGCTCAACTGATCTGTTTCCTTTGCACTTAATTGAAACATAATATTGGATTCAGCTGTTCTTAAAAAAAAATGAAAAGAAATCTTTGGATTGTGCGTGTTGTTTCCAGATTATGACTTAAAGCTCATGAAACCACCCACGTCAGAAGTCTTATCTTATTTAATCTTACTTTCACAGTGATATGCTGAAGTAAAAAAGAGAAAATTAAACAGCTAAATTACATGTGCACCAGTCTCTGAAATATATCTTCCACCTATAGTGATTGACAAATTAAAGATGCTAAAAGTATTAGACTTCAGAGAAAACAATTGTATTTTCAAATCTGTGCTAAAAGTATGTAAAAAAAACCTGAGCATTTTAATATATCTTTCAATGGAAGTTAACATTATTGGTATTGTTTAGTTGTATCTTGTTTTCCAAATGGTGGAGCTGTTAAATCTATGTTCATGTTTTAAATATGACCACACGGTTCAACATAATGTCACTGACCATTTTTACAGCTATCTAAATGTAGCCATGCACGACGTCATGTTGCTTAAAGGCTGATTAGATGTGATGTCCCCAGACTGTATAGTGGCAGTAATGATGGTTTACATGTTCCCGCCTTTACGGCTGCCACAGTACGAGATGAGAGGGACATGTCAGTCAAGCACTGTTTGTACACACCCACGCAGTCCAGAGAAAGGTCTAATCAGGCAACATAAAAAAACAACCCACCTGAGTGGGTGGACTGTGGGTCTGCAGGGGTTTGCAGCTGCTTCTACCCATAAGCTCCAACGCCGAATTTGCTCCAGTGGTGAGCTTATTCTCTCTAAATTTGATAAATCTGTCACATTAGAATCAAGTTCTCCAGACACAGTGCATAAAATGAATTACAGCCCAGCATTTTCTCCTTTGTTTACAACATGTTTACAAAAAAAACACCTGTCAAAACAGGCAACAGACAAAGGCACGCCAGACATTTTGAAAAAGGGGTGTTAGGTGATTTACGCCTCACATGTTTGCACTTATCACAGAAGCAGTTTGTCTTTTTGGCAATCTTAAGTTGTTATTTAGAGCTTGGATTTACTCGCACTCCCCTCGTCTCACCTCATGGCTTCGCTTCTTCAAATTTATGGTGGTCTGTTGATGCCGTGGTGAAAACAAAAGTACATCACTGTGGCTTTGGGCTGTACTGTACAAGATAAATACTCTTTATTATAGCTGGTAATATTGTAACCAAATGAAATATTAAGGAGTATTGGGGGGAAAAGAGTTCTGAGATAGTTTGGAGTTGTTCCTTTTTTTATGTTTTCTGTGTGAATCCTCTTTTATGTGCTTTTTTTTTTTGGAGTATGGCGTTGCTGAAGTTTCCTGAAGTGCTGATGTATTGGATTTTCCACATCCCCAACAGGTCTGATCTTGAATAATTCAAGAGAAGTCCTCCGCCTGTGCTGAGAGTATAGACGTACTGTGAATACACACAAAAGTAAAGTTTTTAGATCGCTCTATTTTCCCTCTACAAAGTGGATAACAGGTGGCCTGGAGACTATTGTGTTTGGTGTAACAGTGGTATCAATCGTTCTTCCCCATTTCAACGAATATTGTAAGCATGGCGGGGCTAAACAGTAGTTCATGCATAACAAAGACATCTGTTAAATGCCTGCCACTTGTTCCTCCTAGAAGGTTTTGTGGTTTAAAGAAGAGGTGGAAAGACTATTTACCTTGAGCAAAGTATGTATTTTGGAAAGCAGAAAAAAGAGACGTGAGACGAAGCTGTTGCTTGGGCTACTTGACTATTCTGCACAAAGACTTTATAGAACAGTGCTAGTTTTTCTTGCCCTGACTAATTGCATATTACATGATATCTGTATAAAGAGAAAGCGGTTTGATCTGAGCGCATCTGAAATTGGTTTTTCGTACAGCTTGATTCACTACCAGACGAGAGATTGAGGAATTACAAATGTTTCCTTTCAGTACAATTGCAGATATTGAGTTTCCTCGTCTGTATTATTACTCCTCTTACGACAGATACCTTCAGAGAATTGCTTATTGTGTCAAGCGTGTTTTGAGATTGATTCATTATGTATTACCCTCTGTTGCTTGTGGAACCTTAGGTTTTAAGCCTATCAAACATCCATCATCTCTAACAAACATCGAAGCTCCATTGTAATCAGATTATTTCCCACTTTTAGCCACGGTCTAATTTCAGAAACATCTAAGTGAGGAACTTGAGGTTTCCTTTTTCATGTTAAGGGAAGAAGGATAATTTGATTAACAGACGTAGATTTGTGAAGGTGAAACCCAATGACTTGGTACAGTATTACCTTATCTGGGTTTCTGGGAGGTGTTCGGTGTAACTTTATGTCGGAAAGTACCATTAAAGGAACACTACACCAGCCAGTCCCAACCAGTGGAAGGGTAAATATAGACATTGCAGGCAGTGCGGTTGAGTCGGGCCCGTGGGTTGGGGGGGTCCATAGAGATAGTAGGCCCTCTAACAATGTGAACAAGTGATTCAGACAGTAATTTTCCACATTGGATTTAACGCCCGTGTTCAAAGGAAATGGTGCCAATTACTGCAGTAAATTCTCCTGAAAAAGATGAAGCCGTCTCCGTCAGGGCTTTCTTTTTTTGTTTCTTTCTTTATTTTGGTAAAATTGTCAGTGGCAATGTGTAGCAAAATTGTGTGTACATCATTTATAAAAACTATAAAGAAGCTATTGAATGAGCATTTTATTCTTTTCTATGGTATTTTATCATATAGTGATATGCATGGCATGGCTGGATAATCACCAATCACCAATTTATGTTGGTGTCGTCCAATGTTGAGTCTATTTGATCATGTGATGACAATATACTGTATCTAGTTAAGGTGCAAAATCTGTCAAGTCTGACAAGCTGAGCACATCTGAAGCCAAGCAGGCAGCCATCCATGAACTAAGGCTCATCCTAACAGTGTTATCCAACTGCCAACCAGGGGGCTTGAATCCACAGGGTACATGGAAAGGTGGATAACTGGTGAATCTGGGCAGAAAATATGATTTGGTAAAACTGATAATGTAATAGTACATCATTGTGACTAGGCATGGAACGGAAGTAGACTTGTTTTTAGCATGTTTTCAAATGACCAATAAACTTTCCAACCTGAGTCAGTTTTAAGACCTTAAAAGCACTTAATGCACTGGAAAATTTGTGAAAACTAACTGGCAAGTGAGCAGAGAAGCTTAAAATTTGCCAAAATTATTGGATGAATGGGTAAAAAGTTCTCCTGCATCACTCCAAGCGGCAGTAGTATGACTTCAGATTTGACCAAACTTATAGTCTACAGTCTACAGCAACACTAGCAACTCTGGAAGAATGCTAAATGCTAGCATCAGCATGCTAACATGCTCACAACGACAACACCAACATGCACATTTTTAGCAGTCATATTGTTTACATGTTGAACCTCTTAGTTAGCGTGTTAGCATGCTAACATTTGCTAATTAGCACTGCACATTGTGCAGCTGTTGGAATGTCATTAGCTCTGCAAGTGATAAATCAGTTGGTTTTCGAACCTGCTGATAGCAACAGATAAAAAATCTGAGTAGCACCAAAGTTATTACAATTCATCCTGAGGAGCAGATGAATGGCTGTACCACATTTCATGGCAGCCTGTCTGATAGTTGTTGAGATATTCTAGTCTGGATCAAAGTGGAGGTCCATCCCTGGAGCGGTGCTGTTAACATGGCTAAAAATATTGCAACAATATCCACTTAATACTGTTACATTCTGAAATATCCTGTTAAAATCAGTTCAGCTGTCGATGCAGGGATACTGGAGCTCATTTGACAGGGCTATAAAGGAACATAAGACTGCACTACAACATCTCCAATTGACAGTAATTAATTGCTACAACAACCTGTTTGTCTGTGTGATTTATATGAATGCTAGAAAGTTCTCCTGTAATACTAATTTGCAGGCACTTTCTTTGTTTAGAGCACTGAGGGTTGATTCTGACGTCAGAAGGTTTTGGGGGAAATGGTAGAAGGAGAAGAAATACATAAACGAGTTATCCGACTTTCTCACCTTAACTTGATTACCCTCAGTAATCTGCTTTTGTGTGTGTGTGCATGTAAACGTGTTCAAATTGCAGCTCTGCTAAAGTAACGTGAAGCCTCCTCTCCTCCTCCATCCCCTACTCTTTGTACAACCCCACCCCCACACTCTCCTCTAGACATTTACCATCCAATGGATGAAGGGACCCTAATATGCTAAAACCGGGCATGCATTGGCCACCTCTCGCTGTAATTAAATTCAGTCATAATGAATCATAGCCCCTAATCCTAAAACAGGCTGTATTTCCACAGGGAGGAGAAATGACCTACATGTACTGGAAAAGCTCTTAGTATAGCCTTTCTACTACAGCTTTTTTACTTGGCATTTGCTCTGTGAGCATGACAAACACACAAACTTCACTTTGAGCTGTGTTGAAAGTAAATGCAGCGGGCTTATTTCCATATCAGTGCTGCTCCTTTTTTAAATATATATATAAATATATGTGTATATATATATCACACTGGGCGAACAAAATCAGGTAGCAGCTTTAAAAGATTCACAGCAAGTCATGCCACTGCTCGCAAGTGTTTCTTAATAATCTGGTCAAATCTTTTTTTCTTTTTTTTTTGAGTCTGGTTCCAGCTAATGTTTTGTGACTTGAATAGAAATATGATGTGCATCGGCTCATTGCTCTTTGGAGAAGGAATCCGTGCATAGTAACACCAGGCAATTAAGGTATTGTATGAGCCAGTCATCGCACTAATGTTGGTGATTCACAATGGTGCCTCTGTACCTTTTGCTCTTGGAGGTGTATTTTATCATTTGCAGACCATGTTGGTAGCAGCCCAAGATGCTGTCACTGGCTCATTGTGTAAAAAAATACACTTGGCAGCAGGAGAACACAGAGATAATGCGTACTTTGTTTTCCTGTTTTGAATGGCCACGGGTAGAGAAGAAATAGTGCACTTGGTTGCGTTAATTACGATTTCTATCTTTGTTTCACGTGTTTGAATCATTGTCTTGAATTCATTAGTCTTTTTTTTTGTTTTAATTGGACAGTTACTAATTCCATTAAAAAAAAAAAAAATTCAAGCTTTATTCTTGCCTAATAATAGACCTCCACTACCAATACTAGACATGTGTAGTGGAAAACATATTTTTCATCTGGGCAGATGGATAGTGTTTCCTGGTAAATATGTATATATTCTCCACTGCATGTCTGTCTAATTTAATCTTATTTACACCTGGCATTAACATATGTGTGTATCTGGTCTGGATAATGACATCCAAACCAATTCCCAAGTTTCTCATTTATTCCTTGTATAAAAAGGTTTTCCACGGGTTTCTTTGATTTTCACATTTCTCGCTACCGTGATTTCTACAGTTAGTTTTTGTTGGAGATATACGGCCTGATTCAGTAACATGTCTGTTTGCATAGGATGGCTGCCTCGCGTATCCTGTGTCCATTAGTTGCACTCATTGTGCAGATCCTTAGAAATGACTACACATCCACAAGATGCATGATTAATAGGGGAAGTTTAGGGGCAGAAATCCTCATTGTCGAGACATGTTTGATTTAGGGGCCTTGCAGATCATCTGCAGTGGTGCCACTGTCAATTTTCTTGACAGGTTTTGATATAATGCCAAAATTTATGCTAAAATATCCAGTAGTTGTTGAGACATTTCACCCAAACCTACAAATGTCAACTTCATGGTGGCACCAGAGGAAAGGTCAGGGGATCACCAAAGTCTTTAGGATTCATCGTCTGGGAACCTTGAATGTGCCAATGCAGCAGATATTTCTGCCCGAACCACCAGTTATGCTAGTGACACTCAGTTGTGCCACTTTGTTGAAAGGTTTTCCAATCACAGCTTGAGTTTAACACCCAGATACTCTCGTAATTAATCATAATGCAAGAAGTGACCTTTGCCCTCTTCGTCTGAGGTGCAGTCACGGCTCTAAAAGCATTTTTTCTCTGATTCCGGGTGCTTCAGTGAAAAAAACTAACCTTATCTCATTACTGACTCCACATGAGTTATTTTGAAAATATGATCCAGTCAGGATCACGCTTTCATCGCCTCAAGGCTGATTCATGAAATTCAGAACCACAATGCCTGTATTGGAAAGAGCTGGTGGGTGAATCGATTCTGTTTCTTTTGATTCTCTTACCCCAAAGCATTCATTCAATTTCAGGGACAACAGGGATAAGTGAATCTTAGTTGGTGCAGAGGTGTTCTCTAGTAATTGTTCTTTTTCATACAGGACTCTAGTATTTTTATGCCCATGATGAACCAAGGACATGTTTCTTTTATGTGGCCAGCACAAAATTCTTCCTATGGATGTGATTCTGTAATAGTGACTACTTTTATAACTATTTCTGAACTATTCTTATTAAACTTAACTTCCAGCCAATGGGACCTTAGCCTTAAAATGTTGATTGGTTTGGGCTTGTATACCGTGTTAACTTAAGGTGCAAGACACATTTAATTCTCCATTTTTGTCCTTCCAGTCGCTATCACTTTGACACAGCCTGAATTCATTTAAATTTAGTGGCTCCAGAGAAGTTTGAGGGATTTCTGTGAAGATATCCTGTTCTTGGAACCAAGCCCATTCATTTTCTATGGAGGAGATGAGTTCATAGTCTGACAGTGTTAAATTATGCCGAGGGGCTAAGGCTATGCAAAGACTATGTGATGATTCAGAGATGGATTGGGCTATGATCTAAAGTTGTTATTGAATTTGGCTCCTGATATCCCTCACAATGAAGAATGGAGTCAGGAGAGTGATTCGCTCTTTTTTTTTTTTTCTTGGTGCAAGACTAAATATATTCACTACTGGAGGGATTGTGTACACATCAAAAGTCTTCCATCCCAAAGGCCCTCTCATGTTGGGGTTTAATAAGGTATTTTATTGTTTGAAGTACTACTGCTTGTTTGAGTTGTTTATAATCCCTTTGGATCGCAGCAGCACTGTCGGTAGTGTAAAAGAGATGGCATTATCCTTGTGTTGTCTTTTCTTCCTCACCAGCACGGCGTCTCTGGTCACATTGTGTAATCCAGGTGGGCTTTTTCATTCTTTCCCCAAAGAATTAAAGACAGGCTTGAGTCACAGGGCTCTGGATTCGCATTATAAACTTCAATGCCAGTGGTGGGCGACGGATATGTTTGTTGGTTATAGTAGGAGAATAGAAGGGAAATGGAAAGCTGGGACAAGGTAAAGAGCTGAAAAGCGTAGGTCTAGAAATATCTAGTGATAATCAATTGGAGCTCACATAACATGACTGCAGACCTCGAATGTCTCATGGTGGAGTGTGTATTAATACACTGGGTTTAGTAAGTGGTCAGTTGCTCCTTGCTCTGTGTTACATCAGGCCTGCGAAAGTTCAAACAACTCCTGCCAAGTTTGAAAGATTTTTCTTTTCTTTTCTCTCAGATCCCTCCAACTGGAACAATGTTGGCCAATCACAACAGGGTCAATAAATTAAATATCTGATTCACACACTTTGACGAAGTAAATCAAAGTCCTTGTGACTTTAGTGATGAAACTTGTCATTTCAGGCGGTTTATTTCTTTCGTCTTCAAGGTGCTCAGATCGACCAAGTTACCAAACTGAAGTTATTTTAAAGGCTTCATTTAGAAGTTTACAGCAGCTGTTTCCATCCTTTTTATCTGAAGTACAAGCCACTTGTTGACACTTTGGTTGTATAAGTCAGTGAGTTTCAGAAAGGGTTTTTGACTTCTTTGATCATCATTCACTCCTTTCAGAACTACCAAGAAATGAAATTGTTCAATATTTCACAATAGAGCAAAATTTCTCTTTTGAACTTGATTGAATGACATATTTTTGCTACAAGGATTTTTTAGCTGTCAGTGAGAGTAAACTGTAAATAGCTGTATACATCCCAACATTCAAGGACTGAATGCACCTTAAATTAAATCTTCAGTTCACAAGCCAACCGACCCAAAAAAGTTGCTGTTTTTGTTTCGTTGTTTGCAGTATTTTTCTGTTAAACAAAACTAAATCTTGCACAAAATTACATACAAAACAGTCTTTCAGAGTCTTAACAGTGAGTTTTAACTGCTTTTTATGTGGGATTTTTCACTAGTTTCTGGATTTAAAATAAAGGAAAAGATAATCAGATTCATCTTAATGAATTAACTCTTGGTAGCAGCCTTATTTGTTTTTTATTCAGTTTTGTAGACGAATGAAAAAAACACACATTCACACAACATCACAGATAAAATGCAGCTCTGACTGTGGAAAAAGTTCCTCACCGAGTCTCCTTCACATGCAGAGGACGGCTGCAGCACAGAGCTGCACTGGTCAGAGAGGTGATTCCCACATGGCCAGCTGACATGAAAAATTGGTATAGATACAAGCACAGTTTGACTTCTTTAAACCAATGTCCAGCCGAGCAACGTGTCAAATATTTGAAAGAGGCTCAGGACATAAATTATACTTTTACTGCGCTCCTCTGCTAAAAAACGCTTCACCTCTCCAAAATATTAACAGCAGCAGGACGCGATGTGAGCCGCATGTGGAAGATCTGCAGGGACTCTTCAGTCTGATGATTGACAGGAAAATATTCTGCAGCTAATTTGATGATCGATAAATGGTAAAAGCAATTTTTGTGCAAAAATATTTAATGTGTTTCTCAAATTTAGTCAATCATAAACTGAGATGATTTTTGGTTTTGGACTATTTCTCTCTATTTTGATGAGAAACTTTAATAGATGTTTTAAATGACTAATAAATAATCTGGGGGGTTAATGAATAGTAAAAATAATCTTTATTTTGAGCCTTTTAAATATCTTTTTTTTTTAAATGATTATCCAAAAGTAAGTGTAAATGTAAATACATCTCTTTAAAGTTATGTGCTCCAGGTGAATATGCAGTACATGTGCAATCTGAGTGTTTTGTGTCATACAAATTTTCAAAAATCCAATCGGATGCACACAAAGGCCTACAGGAGACAAACTGAAGCTCTTTAATATGTAAGAACAAAAACACCATTGTTTAAATTAACTGCCAGCTAATATATCTTTCACCCTGTATGTGTCTGCAACAATAAAATCTCCTGTCGAACACTGTGGAAATTAATTTTCAATATTTTTCACACATCTAACAGTGCAGAGGACAGATAGCACAGTGTGATGTAGTGCAGGATTTATTTCAGACTCCGGCGTCAACACACCGATATAGTTCAGCGTGGACATGCATCAGCCAGCTATAGGCTTTCATTATAATTAGCTGTGGACTGTAATGCAGATGGGTAAATGCTTTGTGGGGTCATTTACGTCTGTTTTATTTTCCTGTAGATGATCTGTTCTACTTTACATGGCACCCCATCAATTAAAGTACATCACATAACGCTGTGTGCTCGCCAGGAGCTCTTGGATCATTTACATATTGATTTTAAGGATGGAGTACACTGGCCCATTGCAGAATGTACAGGTAGATTAAAGAAAGAATATTCTAATATCCTTTCTGAGACACAAAGTAGAGATTTGCTTTACCTCCCGCGCTAGGTTAAAAGTTTAATCCTGGAAGTCTGAATCAAGCACCTCCACGGATATTAACCCTGCTTGAATGCAAAAATACCACTTTAACGGTCTTTAAACTGTCTACCATAGATTTAATTCTCTGCTTTTCTAACATCTAAAACATCGATGTCAAGAGAACTTTATACAGATAAAATCAATTGACCAGAATGCACCCACAAGACGTGTTGAGTTAGGTCTCAAAACACATGAACTTTGTCTCTTTCTGTCGAGAAGATTTTAAATCTATCCATCACTGCTCGCTCTATCTGCACATACGGAAACTCCAAATATGTTGTGGGAGCATTTGGGAAATATCGGAACGTTTTAAGTGAAGCCGGAGAAGATTAAATGTAAAAAGAAGTTGTTCTACAGCACTCGTACTGAGCATTAATAATGGATTACAGACATAGTGTGGGCCTATGGTTTTTATTTGACCTCTGTATCCACTTAATAACATGCATAAGGGAACCAATCTGATCTCAATCTACATCGTCTATTTTAAACATGTAAATAGTGACATGCAGGTGCAAATATGCTGCACCTTTTGACCCGATTCATCTGTATATGTCAAACAGAGTTATTCAATTCATTACGGACCCATTGCATCTGATTTACTTAAGAGTGAGATGCTGTTTCACCCACATTATGTCCCTGATAGCTTGTTGAAAAGGAGTTGCACTTCAATTAATGCGACTGAGAGTTTTCTAGCACTCTTTTATTGTCAATCAAATCCAATTTTATGAATATTGCCCAAAATAATAAATCACAAGTTTGCCTTGAAGGGCTGTCTGTACAGCATATAATAATAATGATAACTTTTTTTTGTATAGCACCTTTTATACATATAATGCAGCTCAGATGACCTTCTTTGGCATGTGATTGTGATCTATTCAGTAAAAAAAGTTTTTAATACATTTAGTCTGGTTGGCAAGGACTTACTGAACAGAATTATGTTGATGAATGCAGCCAAACATTGTGACAACTTTTAATGATTCAAACTGGTTGAAATATCTGTTGATGCAAAATTAAGCATGACTATACATTGCATGTGCAGGAATGCACCGATAGGGAAATTCTTGGCTGATACTGATACCAATGGTTTTAACTATTTGGCTGATAGACGGTGCCGATACCACTTTTTTGGTTGTTGTTCATTTAGTTGTTGTTTATATTTAATACCCAGTTTGTGCCAGGGAAATAACGAATCATCAAAATAAAAAGTAACTCAATTGTTTTAACCCTTAGGATTTCCTATAATTTTTGTATTTTTAAAGAACTGTTTTGGGACTGCAGATAACCAAAACCACATTTAGCGAGTGCAAATTGATGCGACAAGGTAATAAAGCGGATAACTGTTTTATCGCTGAAATAATTTTTTGTATTTGACTTTAATGAAGAAAATTCCATTCCGATGATAATCTGTGATATAAAGGAACTTCCAAACTGTTTGGTAGTAACTTACATTACAAAAATGTTGGGTTCAAAAATAAAAATTGGAAAGAAGAAGAATTAAATTATTTAATTGCTTTTTCATGGGTGAACCCATTAATTGACCATATTCCAGATAAATGAAGTGGTAGAAGTAGGTAGATTCGGAATCATCTACCACAAATAGTCAAGATATCTCTGCGTTGGCCAAACTTTAGCTGACTCTTCATCTCGTGGCCTCGGGGTCTTTTCAGCAAACGGTGGCACATCCAGCAGAGATGTCATGCTCACTCTTGTGCTGTCTGGGGTACTTAAGGCAGCGACACAGCGACAGGAACAACACATTGGTTTCCCACAAGCAGCAGACAAAATCAAAGTTGACTTGTTCTTGACAGTGAGATTCCCAAATGTCATGTGAGCAATAGATGGAACAGAGTAGCCCATAATACCACATTTACTCACAAAGGAAACATACCGCTTGAATGTCCAGGGTGTCTGCCCGGCTCAGCATTTCCTCCAAATGTAGTGGTCTAGTTTAGGTTCAACTCCATATAAACCATTAAAACCAACAGCAGGCTGCATGAGATAATTCATGTACTGTAGTTGAAAAATACCAAGAGATAGCTTGCTGTACTAATGTCAGGGTCATATCCATGGGAGAGGTTTCCATAGCCTCAGACAGTACTGGTGGGCAACCATTATAGTCCTCAAGTGTGTGAAGAGTCTATACAGTCTCTCTTTTCTCTTGCTTTCTCTATACTTCACCGCATTGTTGTTGTTGTTATCCATCATATGAAAAGGAACATGCAATTATTCCTCATGATCAATCTTTACCGGACTCTTTTTAATCCCAGCCACATACACAGCTACCAGGCATTTGTTTGCAAAAGCCTCTTAAGAGCCTATAAAGCCCAGGGACAAAGAAGCGGTATGACGACCTGACAACAGGGCTGTACACTCTGTACAAGGCTTCCATGTTCGCTGGCAGTAATCGTGTCTTTGGAAGTTTGTCACTGCTATTAACAAGTTTAGGTAATAACGCTTAGGTAATATCGCTCAATTTTGGCATGCATGCAGTTTTAGACATATCGATGCTGTTAGCTAAATGGTTACATCAGCATGCTAACATGAAATGTCAAAGGATTGAAATGATCCTGAGGGTCCGAGGATGAAGGGCAAAGGATGAAGATCTCCAACCTTAAAGACAGAATACATCTTTTGTTTGTACCATCCAATACGACACGTATGTACGTATCTCTCGAATTTTGCAGCTTGTGGTACAGCGGAGCATTCTGAAAATAGCACACACGCTATTTTACATACACCTACAGTTTGCGGTTGTAAAAAAAAATCATCATTTTCTTTGAATTTATGCTACAAAACCAACAACCAACATGTCCTGGTTAGGCGTTATAAAAGACTGTTTAAAAGTGAATAAATGTACGTAAATGAGTGAAGTAGTTACGAGGGTGATGTGACTTCCGTAAGTTACCTAAACAATGCAAGTCATGTTAAAAATGGTTTACTTCTGTTTTGACATGGGATGCGGACCCTGTTCTCCTGGGTGAAAGTCGGCCGTTCGTGGTGGAGTGACCAATCGACCAACATTGGCTTTCTTGAAACTGACTTGGGATTGCAGTCCTTAAAGAAATTCATCGCCCTTAAAATGACTGTTCGTTTAAGACTAACTCACCCTGTGTTACTTTAAATTCATAAAGGACACTTTTTTTGCGCATCCTTCACAACAAATGGAGAATCCAAAAAACAAAGTAAATCCTTGATGAATTGAAGTAAATGGAGGCCCCATTTAACGACTCGGTTTTTTAGATTCTGCTTTCACAACACGGAGAGGAATTGATTTACAAATGGTCATTTTATTGCTGAAGTGTTGCTTTCATTCAAATTTACTTCACTTTAAATTCCCTGCAGTAGTGATTTGCTCATGTCTAAGTAAATACAGATAGAAGTGTTTGAAAGTTTAATCCTGCGGGGCCACCTGTTCCTTAGCTAATGTGCCTGACTGATGTATTTCTCCATTAACACACCATTTTCTGTCTTATTGGCCCAGAAGATGGAGAAGCTTCACAGGCTCATCAGAAACCCCCTTCACGCTTTAGCTATGACTTTTACTAAAGGCCACTTTCAATAAATGTCAAGCTCCAAACATTGGTAAACAGTTTTAGCTCTGATCAAATTCCAGAGGGGTGGTATACACGGTGAGGTTGCCATGTCTGTACGATTACAAGGGTTCCACTTCGGAAATGGCACATTAAACAAATGGAGCATTTCCCACTGGTGAGGACAGTATTTATTCCCAACACTGAGGAGGCCTGCCCTTTCACTTCACGTCCCACTCAACCAAACGCTGAGCCCCTCCCCATCCCATCCTGTCCCATCCAGACCCGTCCCATCTGAAATCAGAGTGAAACAAGTCCTTATCAAAGTGCAGCTTCATTAGGGAGAAGACTGTTGAGAATTAACAAGAAATGATGGGAAATGACATATAATAAATGTCAAACTGGGCTCTTTGTGACTCCTTGGCCAATGTCCCAAACCCCGTGCAGTTTTTATCTGTTAGGCATAAATGGTTAAGTAATGCCAGTCTCTCGTTCTTGAAATTGTGTGATTTATGGGTAATAATAAGGTGGTTATCATCCTCCTGATCCACATCTCCAATATTTGGATTGTTCATTGTCCTTGTCGGTCATCTTCATCCGTGTATTGTAGGTGAATAGCGCCTGAGAAGAGATTATTGATGTCACTGTCATCAGGCGGTCACCTCCGAGCGCTCGGAGCGATGAGTACTCTTCACTGAACAGGTTTTTAATCAAAATAATGTGTGTCAAACACCGTCGAAACCTGCTTGCTGCAGAGTGCTTGAGTATGTGTGAAAAACAAAAGTAAACAAACATAAGGCAATTATGCTTCTCCAAGCATTCAAAAAAATATGTGAATGACATGAAAACAGTGTTTGTTAAAATCACCAAAGCAAACATGGGAAGTAGAGGAATTTGAATGATGGTAAGAACACCCTATGTGATTATTTTATTCTGTTTCGTGCTTATGAATAACCTATTTGTTTTCTTTGAAGAAAATATTTTTCTAAGGCACATAAGCATACAAACGCATAGATTTTGTATATATATTTCCTTTTCCACAGTTGTTTTTCAGCTGGATATCTGTTGACTGTATGTGCATGCATAATACTGAACATTCCCATAGACAAAATGTTGCTACACAATGAGGTCTGATTGATAATTTTGGTACAATGGGTCACAAAGGGTATAAGAATGTAAAATATTGAATGCATGAATAATAAAGCGAGTTGCTCCATGTAGATATTCACCCATTAGAGAGTCTGCAGCTGTGCTAGCAGGTCTGTGAGACCAGACTTACACAAAGTTGATGCTAAATACTAATGCCTGCATGTTATTGTATAATGTTTTGTTATATGTAAGTATTTGATGACATTTTGGCAAATTGGGGCCATTAAATCCCATGCAGAATCACACTGCAGGCCCACTGAATGCAACAATTTGTGCAAAATCGTCCGCTTTGCTGGTCGCTTGTGGCCGTTCTCAGCTCAGTTACAAGTACTATTACTTAAAGTGTAACTGCACCCCAAAGTCTGAGCCTATCTCCATCTGCTGCATAGTTTGTAAAAAAGTTGGCTGGCTGCTGAGGAGGGTGGCGGAGTGGGTGGCAGGCCCACTGAATGTGACCAATTTGTATAAACTTTTCCCGCTCTACCAACTTGTAGCTGTTCTAATTTTCTAAATGTTTATGCCCTCTTGTCCCTCCACCTTGGTCTGTGCTGCCAGTTTTCCCAGCATGCTTGATGCAGCGAATTGGTTGTTTCTCACAGACAATGAACAAGTGTGCATTTGTTGGCCATAAGGTTGGGTTTTGTTCACATTTGAGCCGCTAACAATACTTGTATTATGCAACAGTACCTTATTTCAGTACTCTACTCTCTCTCTGTAATAACAAAACAATAATTCAGTTGTAAAAAAATAAATCCAAAATTCTTAATTTCCACATTAGCTAATAGCACTTCCTGTTTGCCATGCATGTAAAATAAAACTATCAAAGGGTTACTTTTATACAGATGAAAACTTAAAAACCTGGTGATTCTTAGCTCTGGGGTTATAAGGAGCATCTTTTTTTTTTAATCATTTCTAAGTGGATTTATAGATCTTTATTTGCAGTGTGTGGATCATTTACAGCCACACTAGTGGCTCTGTTAGGCCGCACTTTGGCACAGCGGTGCTTTAGATCAGTGAAATCGGTAGCAGTCCTCTTCTGCAGACCATGAAGTTCTGAACAAAGTTTCACCGAGATTCATCCAACATTGTCACCCACTCTGATCCAGGCTGAAACATCAACAGACAGATCTGCGATTATCTACTACTTTGAAGTGCTGTCCTGAAATCCCTTCCTAGGCAGTTGCACACCACTTCACAGTTTAATTAATGTGACTTTGGCAACTCACGAGCGCCTTGCCACCCCAAACCACCTGGATGGGTTTAAATGTCTTGGAACTCTCCATGATTATCAGTCAAAAGATGAATTTGAAGACTAAATTAGCAAAACTTTCCAGACACAATCACATACATATCCAAACATGTACCACACGGTCTATATACCTGCAGTTATTTAATGTCATCTTTACACTAAAGCAGAGTGAACGCCACTCCATGCTACAGTGGAGAAACCCTCCTCATTTTGGCACTTTTTAAGGCGTTTTAACAAACTGCCAGGGCCTTTTTTCATACAACAGCCAATGGGGAGCGGCTGCAAGACAGATGGAACAGCCACTTTGGAAAGGCCTGCCGTTTTTGTTGGCAGAATGGAGCTCTTTCCAAAGTTGTCGAACATTTTAACTTTATAGATGTGATCACACAAAGTGGACTGCTGTTTTTGTGAGTGGGCTAATCACAAGGATTTACCTCACCAACCTGACACTATATACTAAGTAAGAATGTTACAGAGCAGGTTGTATTAGCTTGAAGTCAGTGTGGAGATACTTTTCATAGCAAATATTAAGAGGAAGTTTTCTTTGATTAGTCAGTCATTAACAGTTTATTTATTTATTTATTTTAAGTCCTTACCAGTCACTCTGTGTGAGCATTAGCCTTGCAAAGTTCAGTGCTGATTTAACACAGTAGAGGGTGTGTTAGGGTAAGGGTTAAAAAAACATTTTACATTTTGTAAGAAATGTTTTAATACCAGGAATGTATGTATCAAAAAATGTATTTATCAAAACCAGAAAAAAGGACTTAATTTGCATATTGAAACCCCTAAAATGTTCTCCCCTGACTCGTCTACACTGTCAGAAATAATGTGCTGAACTTGACACTTGGATACTCGGTACGGTCTAATGTAGGGCTGCTTTACCCTTGACATTGGGTTGGGAACATGGACTGTGTACCTTTTTTGCCCTCAAAAAAGAACACCTAGTTAGTTAGGGTCCAGTGATTCCCCCTTGGTGGTACATTAATGTAGATTGTACCTTGGGGGACAGAAATAGGCTCCTACTCTACCCGTATATCTGAAGGGGCCGATCATTGGACCTCTTCCACAAAGGTACATGTATGTTCCCAAGCCAATGTCAAGGCTACAACAGCTGTACATTAGAGGCTACCCCTAAAGGTATACATTCAGCACTTAAGCAATTATTTCTGAGAGTATGCCTGATTTTACTTTCATATCTTGTCACGTTCTGAGCTACTCTATAGAGTTATTAGATCTGATCATGAAAGAGCATTTCATTTTGACCTGGAGCGAGGACACACACACGTGTTAAAGAGTTTTACTGTAATGTGATATATCATTTCTGCCTCTCTAGCAACTATATGATCTGATTGTAGAGCCCTTAAATTCCTTTGTATAATAAAGGATGCTGCGGAGAAAAAATGAGACAAGTGCAGCATTTTTTAACCGGACACTTAAAGCTCAATAGGACTCAGGAAAGAATCAATTCCAAGTGATTCACAATGCAGCGGAGAAGAGTGGTGGTTCTATAGTAAGCTGTCTTTGTCTGGTTAGAATATACTGTAGGCTGTCACGACAGGCAGGCACTAAAAGACCTACGTGCACAGACTAATATTTTGCAAAATGTAAGCTTTGCGTTTGCACTTTCGTATTGTGTTGTGAGAAAAAATAGTTTTGAATGAACAAGGTTAAATCTGAGTGTGGCAGCTCCCAAAGTAACTGAAATCTGCATATTTAGATATAGATTTTTTCCTTTTTTGTCTACCAGACTTCATGCATAAAAGTGACAATTTTATCGCCTCCATAATGGAAATGCTGTATAATTACCCTACTTTAAACAGTACAATGATAAAGGTAGTCTTGTGTGTTTCAAATCTTAAAATAGGCCTTTCAACAAATTGAATGGGGCCAATATAGTATAGAAAACACTTTTAAATCCCTCTATTTTTTATCCATCCTTACTTTGAATCAAATATAATTATCATTTAAAGCAGCCCACTTGCACTTCACACAAACCTGTTACAAATAAAACATTTCAATATTGAATCCTCCACAATGGCAGCACCTTGGTCCAATAATGTCTTTGTTAGCTTTAATTTACATTAAATTAAAATGCTGCTGAAACACCAATTAAATGTATAACTACAAGGGCAGTCAGAGAGCTCAGACCTCCATCTAGGCCATGCCCTTTCTCGCTCATTTCCTGGACAGAAATGTGAAAAATAATTAGTGTATCTGCCCCATAATTATGATCTGCTCCAAAATATAATGGGTTTCTTCCTTTAGCCCAACCAAGTTTCATGAAAATCTGACCGGTAGTTCTTCTAATATCTGCTTTTAAAATGTGCTTGGAGAAGTTTGACTAAATTCTGTGCAGACGTTATAGATTGGTGCATTTAAATCTGAAACAATAATATGTGTCAAATTGTGATAAAACAATCTATAATCCATGACCGAGGGGTAAAGTCAATAGGGATTTCATAGAAACAGTGTTTCAGTCGATGCGGTGGGCTGTGACGATGGAAGAGCCTGAAACTGTGAGTCTGGGACAAGAGGTTCAGAACAGTATGTCAAGTGGTATTTATAGCCGGCCGTGGCCTCTTATACTGTACTGTATGTCCTGCACTCGTCCCCAGCAGCTCTTTGTGTCACTATTGCATCTAGTTTTTTTCAGTTGTGCGATTTATAAGCCCGAAGCAATGCCACCAAAACAAACTTTTACTGTTTTATTTGAGCAGACTTTGCAAACATAGTTATTAAAACTCTAAGTTTAAATTCTCCTTTTTTTTTGCGTCCAATCCACTCTTTAATTTCAGCTGATTGGTTCTTCTCGCTGTCAATCACAGATCAATAACTTGGGTCCTCACAAGCTGAATGAGCCATCATGCTTTCTTGTAACTCCAAAACAATCAATGAATGAGAATCAAAGTTTGTTAGTGTTCCATTCTACTAAATTTGCTTTTTTGTTTTATCAATTTCTGCCTATTTTAAGCATTGATTTTTGAGGCTGTTCAAACTTCCTGTCGGTTTCAACAGAAACCTTTCAGATCAGTTGGATCGCCAGCTTCAAAATTCAGATAAAATGCATTTTGCAGCACTGTTTTCTAGGCCCAGCTAAATTCTAAATGTATATATAATCCATCATACATCTTGAATGGAGCTATTCATATCAAATGAATCTTCTTATTCAGATAGTCAAGGTTATTCCAGTAAAGAATATGTTCAATACATCCATATCTGAAGCTGTTGAGACTTTGAAAGGCTAATTGAAGCCGTGCAAAATCTATTTTTCTAGTATAATGCAGTTTCCTTTTTCTGCAACTTGATGTAAAATGATGGTTCAGACATATTGATACAAACTTTAACCTCATGCTCGATATTTTTTTGTTCAGTTTGTTTGTCGAGGTTTGTTATTTTCTTCATTCTAACCGAGACGATGAGAGGAATAACACGTATTGTGGCTCCGGCTGGGAAAGATGTTTTATTTTATTGACACCACCTGGTATGGAAATACAGTTTCCTCCTCACTGTTCACGTTTTGATTCGTCCTTCAATAGACTGTCAGTTGTAGCCTGTACTCACTTGCACATGAAAAAGAAAAACAGTCGTCACAAAGATAGCATCTAAGGAGCCTTTTTGTGACAACAGAGCTTTGATTCACTCCTCCATAATACTTTGAAAGGGATGCCTATTCCTGTCTTCCATTTATGTGCATCTCTGTGATGAGGGCAGCTGAATGCCACACACACACACACACACACACAAACATAAAAAATAAGTGAAAGCTTGCCCTGATTGCTAGCTTGATTACTTTCATTGATGTGGATGACAAATCGGCATGGTGGCACGGCTGGCACGCCACAAAAGGCAGCAGGGCAGCAGACTGACAGGCCTGGGGAGCACTCCTGCATGTCTTTCATTAACATGTGTGTGTCATGGGCTACTCCAAACACACTATTATTCCTGAAGTAAATTAAAGTAAATTTTCGTCTCACTGAAATGAATATAAGAGCTCATGTTGGGCAGTAGATCCGCAGCTTTGATGTGACAGATGCTTCACTTGCTGTAAAACGTGTAGTTTTTCATTGTGTCCGCCTGTATACGTTGTATTTTTAGAACGACTGAATGACATATTTATTATTGTCATGCATACTGCCGTGCTGTTTCTTACAAGACATGATACACTCACACAAAGCAGAGAAACAGGGGAAATAGAGAAACAGCTGAAGCATCTTTCACGGTCCAATCTTCAGACCATAATTCACGACACCTAAATTATAAATCACTGACAGAATCATTTACTATGTAGTGCTGGGAAAAAATCTAAATAAATACTGATTAAACAATCTATCTTTTGAGTCAAAGTTAGCGGACTTAAACATAAAATTAAACACAGCCATTCCAGTTTTTTTTTTGTTTTTTATTTCATCTGTACAGCAGAATATTTCAAGCTTTCGTCAAGGCCATTTCATGGAACATTAGCTCTCTTAAATTATATGTACAGTACAAAAGGAAATGGGACTCACTTTCCACTTCACCCAAATCACATAGCTAACAGACGTTCAGTGACACTACAGCATGTGTCGGCGCTAATACAGCTGCTTGGTGCCAGAAATATAAATGATCAATCTGATTCTAAACCAATAATTTTAATGGCAGTTATATCTGTTTTCTTTCAACTGTCTCTTCAATACCAGTAAATACATATTATACAGATTATATCTACAGATGTCTTTTGAATAATCTGACCATTTCTCTAATGCATTATTTAAGATATCTGGTTAATTCCAGTTAATTCCAATAGATTTCAACCAGTCTTTAAGTTATCTATAATGACACAGAAAACTTATTATTTTTATTCACATAATAGATATTCAAAGTGCACTTATGAGTAGGCAGATAACTCAAATTAAATGTAATTTTTTTTTAAAAGTTAGTTTTGACTAACTTTGAATTAACCACAGAGTTGTACAGGGAATCTCATGAGAGAACATTTTTAATTGAAATTCTAGATATCATATCTGTTATATTCTCCATGCAAATCAGTGGTTAATTGTTAATGTTCAGAGTGTAGTTTGAGATATCGAGAATTACATTAGATTTCTTTTCATGTATTTTAAAGATTTGCTATAGATGATCATTTATTAGCACTCTTCTCAACCTTTTTCTTCTCTGTCCCTGTAACTTTCAGCAGCACAGGCTGCTCCGTTATTTCCAGTCAGATCTGATTGTTTCGAGTCTCTCGTGCACCACAGGCTGCATCATGTTTCAGGGTTATATTAAGTGCAGCCTATTGTACGAATACAGGGTACTGACACCCACATTCATTTATTGTGAAAATACAGACAGAAAATTGAACGATTAATTTAATAAATATTCCGAGCAGAACTTAAAAATGCGTGCGTGCCATTGTTTTGCCTTTGAGATCTTGACTAACATTTGCTCGAGCCGATTTCTGTGAAAACCCGAATTCATCCCCCCTTGTGGAAACAGAACCATTATCTCTCCGGTGTTATGACTCAGCCAGCAGGTGCAGATATGAGCCGCTGCTGTCGGATGGAGACAAAGTGTATAAATGGCAGTCAGAATTCAGAAAATCATTTCTGACCTTGATTGAAAGCCGATTCTCGTATGTGAACAGTTGCCACGTTGGAGAGGGAGAGCAGTGAACCTTGCCTTATCCCCGCTGAAAACTGCCTCTCTGCATTTTCATATTTATCCTGGAAAAAACCAGCTATCTGTGCTTGCTTTGTACCTGCTGTCAAGCCATCACACACATCTCTTTGTATATTTATCAGTCTATTAAACTGCCTTCTTCGCTCGTTGTGAAGCCGCTTATTTGGGACAGAAAATAGAATTCCTTCTTTTTTTGATTTTGTTCAATAAATTACAAAAAAGCGCCCCGCTCTTTTGATGAGTATTCAACACATTTTTACTCTTTAAAGTGACACTGTCATACACACACCGTGTGCTTTACCTTCAACTGACGGTTTTACTGCTTTTATTCTTACACTTCAACAGCCAGTTCAACTGCCTGCAGGGTTTAACCTTAAAACTGAAAATGCTCTCAATTGAGTGAATTCAACTGACGCTCACAGTTCTGCTGACACTTCAACTCCTTTCAAACACGAGCTGACACCTCAGATGCTTTCGGTGTTTCAGTTTCGACTGAAGTTCTTTAGCTTAAAGTGCAACTGCTGTATAATATTAAACTTGCAAATAATTCACATTTAAGATGTTTGTAGAAATTTACCCGTGCAGCTTTTGGTGTAAAAAATGTTTATACTGAAGCCTTTTTTAATTCGATGTTATTACTACTAGCGACAGAAGCCTCCGAAATGTGTTCAAAATGACTTTAGTTGAGCACTGGAGTAAAGCTCAAAAAGAAAATATCACCTTATTAAATTGTATTTGCTTTTATTGCTCACAGTTCTTCTGACGCTTTAACTCATTTCAGTGCTAAACATGAGCTGACTCTTCAGATGCTTTCAGTGTTTCAGTTTGGATTGAAACCGATCATCAAATAATATTCAACATGCAAAGAATTCACATTTTAAGATTTTTATTTGAATAATGAATTATATACAACCCAGGCACATACAGAACCAAAATGGATTCCAGTCACTCTATTATCAGCCTTTTTTAAACCATCCATTGCTGTAAAATATTTGTTAAATTAATGTTAATGTTTAACAGCACATGGGGGTTAGCAGATGGCCACAATTACCTCTAGTAATGACAGAAATGTCCAATATGTGTTCAAAATGACTTCAGTTACACACTGGAGTAAAACTATAAAAGATTTTTTTTTGCATTTCCATGCTTTATTAGATAGTGACAGAGAGAAAGGAACGGGGAGACAGAGGAGAAGACATGCAGCAAAGTCACCTCGGGCCAGATTCAGAAATTAAATTTCACCTTATTAAATTTGGTGCAATAAATTGCAAAAAAGTGCGCTTCTCTTTGGATTAGAATTCAACTCTTTTTTACTGTGACACATTACTTTTCACACTAAAACAATTTAACTTCTTCGGGCAGTGCTTCTTTGTTGTGAATCATCTGCTATACTCAGGAAACAGAAATAACTCTCCATTGTTATAAAACATCCGCTAATTTTCTCTGTAGGTAAGTGTTTTTCTTATCATGGCAGGCTGCCACACTTCCAGTATAAACCTCAGATACTTAAAGGAGTTAAACTAAAAGGAAAGAAAATGCTTCCTCCACCAGTATCCGATATTTCTGTGCTTGAGAATGTTTTTTATCTGGCAAAGTAAATAACTTGGACTGATTAACTCTAAATAAGCCAAAAAAGAAAAAAAAATGACGGCTACTGAAAAAAATCTGTGAAGCTTTGTTGGAGAAATATCTTTGTTTAAGTATATCTCTTAAATTGCCTCACAAACTGCGGATAGGTTTATGTTTTTACATTATGTCCTTATGCTAAAATCTGCTTCATCACAATGTGGTAGAGCTCCAGTCAAAACAAGTATGTAATCATGTCATGTTGAAGGTAAATTTAACAATGCTTATTTTGCATCCGAATGAAAGCCACACACACTCTTTAACATCCTACAAATAACATGACAAACATAAAAATGATGAAGGACCAATAATGCATTTAATTTCAGACGTAAACCTTTCAGCCTTTGTGTACAGATCCCATGCATCTATACACCACTGTGTGATCGCTAAGAGTTTCTCCATGGTGATCGTTAATTCCCAGCCTCCCAACTTGAAATGAAAGAGGAGAGGCTGAGCGGCTGAGCCTTTCTCCGAGCACAGCACCATGGCTACTCACCAGAACATGGCAGAGTGAATAGATGAAAAGCCAAGCATGTCAGTGACAGCTGCACCGAAGCCCTCGTCTACATTTTCAGCTTTTCTTTGCAGCAGAATGACCCTTTTCCTCCCGTCTGCTGGCCCTCTTTATGTGCGCTCCATGTATGTTTTATTATATGAGACTGAGATCCCCGCTGTGCCCTGTAATAACCTTTATTCATCGGCAAACTCGTGATTTCTGTCGGATATAAAACATTACATATAATGTGGTTTACGCTGTGGGAAGGCTTATTATGTGCAACTTTCATGTATAACATCAGGAAACAATGTCAGAGTGCAGCATTTGTGTTTCACATTTTATTTTTGGGCTGTTTGTGAAACATACCTTGCTCGCAGAGGCCCCGCTAAGCCCCGATGTTCAGCTGCTCTGTGAAATATCTTGAGGGCGATTGTTGATTAAGAGCTCTTGAACAGCGGTGTACCGGATCCAGTATTGCTCACAGGTTGCCTGTAGGTATGGACTTTTGTATCCATTTTGGATTGTGCACAGTCCATTGAATAGAAGAATTTGTACTCTCCTCAAGGGAGGTGCAAATACAAAGCTTGCAACATACATCTCGGGGTTTCAGCGTGTTTATTTTTATATTTATTTCTATTTTTTTTTACTTGCAGTGTTGCACAGAGCCAAGCCAAATGGGCATACAGAGAAACAAAACAGAATTACACACTTTCCAACAAGACTTTTCATGTAGCATATAATGGTGAAAATGAAAATGGGAATGCTGGAACAATTTGAACACACTGTGCAGCAGTGTTAGTGATAGGACAAGCATGTATCAGTGGTTTGTTATGGGTTCTTTTATGCGTTTTACCCTTCTCCCTCGCTACAAGGTAAACAAGCAAACACAAAGCTAACAGGCTGTTCCCTGGAGAACTGCCTGCATACAAAGCGATGATAAGTGTCAGCACTGATTTCAGAAGGGTTCGTGTTCAGATCCCACCCCTCCCTCATAATCCCTGGGAGTGCCTTTGAGCTACGCCGCCGTGCTGCATGCTGTGTTACACTCACCTCAAGGGAAGCGAAGAAAAGAAATACAGAGGAGTCTTTACATTTTTGCAAGTGAAGCAACTGTGGTGCTCCGTAAAGGTAATAAGAGTTGAAACTTCAAATGGCACCTGAAAATGAGCAGTGGCGGATTCAAAATGGGTTAGATTAATGAGAGAGAAAAGTATTTGACCAGGGTATACTTTTAATAAGCCCTGCCAAGCTATACATATTTTATGTAGCCCTCAGTGTCGATGAGATTTGAAGATGGAATATGTGGCGACAGTTGCTGCACGGTTGTGTGTCTTCTGCCAGGCAGAGAATGGGAAACGGAGCAAACAGTTCACTGAAAAGACCACATAGTGTGCTTGACCCTTGACCGGGCTTGCATGCTTTGTGGCCCGCCAGCTTTGTCCTCCTTGTCCATGGCATTTACCGGAAACAAACGGCCACGGATGGCTTCCTCAAGATTAAATGTTGACTCTTCTCCACCACTGACAGTTTACCTCAAGTTTGCCCCTGACAGCAGGAGATGGTGAATAAACATGGCTAGCTCCATAAGGGAGGCGAGATATGCACACTGAGGCTTGAGGACACAACCAATGCAATCATCACGTCTCTAACGCGGCATCCATCAGCCGGCTGATAGATTCCATTAATAAAAGACCTTTGGTGTTGTATCCAGTGTTCAGCATGTACTCCTTCAGTGCCACCAATATAATATTGACCTAATCATTCTCCTCCCCTGCAGCGTTGGCTTGGAACCTGCAATACCAGTGTTATTTATCCCATAATGAGATGTTGACATTTACACATAAATTGAAGGAAGAGTTTGAGCAATAATCCTGTGTGAGTTCATTGTAATATAAAAAGAAATGCCGTATAATGGCCTTTTGTCATTGCACTACACAGTAAACAACGAGAAGCTACCTAATTGAAAAGCACTGTACACAATATGCACATTCTTTATTTGTGCTGTTGTGACAGTAGAAAGAAATTATCATGATGATTAAAAAAAAAAAAAAAATCAGACTTCTCTTAATATAATCTCCTATCTGCACAGAGTAGCTGTACTTTTTCTTGGGTCAGGTTTCTGGTAAGGACATTAAAATTGTATGGAGCGTCTTGGCTAGATCTGAAGTCCCTACACTGATGCTTTTTATCAGCAATAGTTAGTGACTGACCTCAGCTGGGGATCATGCAGCGCTCTGATCTTCTGAACCCAAATGACGGACTAAGATTTACCCACCTCCCTGGTTCAGGTAGTGACAGAGCACTACTGCTACGTGGTGCCTGCTGGTGGAGAAAAGTTTGCCTTGAGATGCAGAAGCCTCTGGCTGTTTTCTGGCTGTCATTTGGTAGCATGCTTCTTCAGTGTCACTTGGAGTTCAGGAACAGCGCCTCAGGCTCTTGAGGAAAGAGACCAGTCTGACGGGAACTCCAACTGATTGGCGAATTTCAGTTTCAGAACGAGTAAGATGGTTTTTCCGTCATCATTACTTCACCATCGCCCAGAAAGTGTAGTGGTAATCAAGTTTACATGTGTTTGGTAACCTGAAGAAGGTTTAGTATTTCTTGAAGTGTCTTGGGGTCCTGGAGCCATCTGAACCAAGGCAGACCAGGGTTTGCTTTTAGGAGCATTGTTGGTGATGATTATGTATTCTCAGTCCCATTGGATAACCTGGAGCAGCCCCAGGGTCTGGGGACAGGTATCTTTACAATACGCGTTTCCTAGTGCAGCTTTCAGATTCTAACCCTTAAAATGTAGTAGATAAATATTTTCTGCTGAATCATTTGATATTTAGTTTTGATGAAAGAAATACAATTTCCTTAATCCAAACAAGTGTAGTGCTTGTAATATTGGCTGTGGATGGGTTTTTATGTGAGAATAACACATTATTGCCAGGTGTTTGATTGGGAAAATGCTTGTTTTGTCATTTCTAGCAAGTGGCAGTGTCATTAAAAGTAAGTTACACCATTTTATTTAATTCCCTTCTGTGTAGCACAATGAAAATAATGGTGGATATTTGGAATCATATTCTTCAATGAACCATTGGGAGATCTGTGAGCATTCTTTGCAGAGATTTAAGAGCTTTTTAGGTGAGGGTTGTGCACAGTCACCAATTATGTTTGTTATTTTGAGTGGCAAATCTGGAAGTAAAGGCAAAGGAGTGGAGTAAATCTTGTGTTATGCTCCTTCAGAACTCGTTCATAAGACATCTTGTGAATGAAATCAACATGAAATCTAATTTTATAGTTGTTTAAAGCTGCCCACCTGAAGAGTGCATTTCTTCTCTTTGCTGATGATGTAGTTCTTTTGGCCTCAGGATGCATCTCGCACACCTTAAGGCGTTTTGAGGTTTACTGATTTTATATGGAGTTCATATATGTCATGAGGAGTGCTACTTAGTCTAGAAATGCAGATTCTGTGTTTTTGAAGCATGACCTATAACAGGGCCAAAGGTTTGGATATTATAGCATCAGTGTTGATAGTTATTATTTTAAGGTGTTTTCTTTTGTTTGTTCAATTTGATGGAAGTGAATTACTAAATCTCTGGACAACCATGTTTAGTGTGAAATGTTTTCACTCTGGATATTGTTGGTTTACTTAGTACTTAACAGACATCATTTGTCTGCCACGGACTAGTCAAAGTGTGGCTGTTGAGTAAGTAGGGAGAGCAACTTGTATCTGAAAAGAGCAATTTTAAGAGGCGGACAGATGGATATAATCAGCCTGGTCGGGTTTCATAGATTTGGAGGCAATAGGATGCAAAACACTTGAAAGATTGAGAACGCTGTTAAAGTGTAGATATCACAGAAGCCTTATTCTTTACACTTTTAAGACCGAATATTGAGAATCATGGAAAAACATCCCCTGAAAGAATCCACTAAAAGCTTGCTCGGCATGTTCCGCTGTTAATTGAGGTGTTTTGTCACGTTGAAGGTAATGGGCTAAAGACAGAAATACGCACTCTGCTAAATACTGACAGATGAGAAATGGTCCATCTGTCCATTTTTAAACACCAACAACGGCCTTCCTCTCACATACATGGCAGTTTCTGTGATTGCTCTGATGCTCCGAACATTGAAGGGGTTGATGGCCATCAGACAGCTCTGACTTCAAACAGGATTATTCAAGGCTGGGAACTTGTCATGGTAATTTTAATGCTCCAAAAAAGCTTCAACTGTTCTTTCTTTAGAGTTGTTCAAGGATTGTTTTTGTTGGAGTCGTACTTTGAGGAGGGGTCTTAAAGTCATCTTTAAACTTGTGACTCTTTCTTCTGAGATTAAAACTCTGCCATAAGAAGAAGGTTGTAGTAGTGACGGCACAGGTTCAATGATAAAAATGTAGCTTGTCTGACCTCTTTGTCAACCTGTATGTCTGTTTATGGCACAATAAAACAACTTCTATTAATATTCCTGCTACGTTGGGTTTTAAAGTGCTAGCCCACATGCTTTGAGCTGAAAAGATTTGATATGAAGACATGAACTTGACCGTTATTTGGTGTGCCGCTAGTTTTTTGACAAGGATCTTTTATGTGGCCTTGAAAAAGAGCTGACCTGACAGCGTGGCCTCAGCTCTTGTTATTGATTCTCAGAAGGCCAAAACCTGTAGAATCCTTCTTGCTATGAGTATACCAGGCTCCTCTTAATGGCAATGAGAGGGAACTTTGAAAATATTTAGGCTTTATTACTCCAGATGTCATATCATAAAGAAATGTTCACAGAGAACATTCACGTCTGTGCTCCTTTTACTCTGAAGGGTAGAAAAGAATCGCATCATGGAATGTTCAGTCCAGCTTTCACCTAACAGAGCACTCATCTACTGCCATTTAAAAGACTGTTAAATATTGTGTGCAAAAAAAGTAACTACACCTGTCATCAATGTCTTTTAACCCTCTAAGACCTGTGGGATAGCAGGCGTGTGGTATTAGTACTTTTACCTAAGTAAGGGATCTGAATACTTCTTCCACCACTGTTGGTACCAACCATGTCATGCTAGCTTAAAAGAAGGGTGAGGGTCAGAAATAATGCTCCAAACTTAGACTACATGATGTTGAACTGAAAAGTGACTTGGCCATTTTCTAAGTGGTCCCTTGACCTCTCACCTCAAGATATCTGAATAGAAAGGAAAAACTGCATGGGATTCTAAAAGTCGGCAATTTGGAAAAAATACCTGCCAACTGGTCATCTTTTTGCATGAATTGGATATGATGGGAAGCTGAGACTCCTGAGCCCAGTTATATTCATGTGTGATGATGTAATTCCCTATAGTAGCCAGAACTTTAAACTTGAGTGACCTTATGACCTCTGGTATAGTCACAGTATAATGAAATCAGAAGTGCTTGTCCAAGGTGGTTAAACTTTGCACAAAACAAGTGTAACATATAGTATAAACCCTTTGTAGACAATTGTCAGAACAGTAATGATTGTACAGAAACATATGTTGTTATTCAATTGCAAAGACCTGTTTCAGCAATAGCAGCATAAATAAATAATCTACATACCTGAGAAATGTGTTAATTACTGTAATGCCCAATTATGCCTAATGTTGCTAATTTGTATTGTATGTGCTATATTGCAAATAACAATCAATTAACACTTAAGCAAAAACACAAATAATTATTCTTTTTATATAATTGTAAATACATTTAGGCAGTAAAGTTAACCCAGGAATGGCAACATCTTATGAGATATAATTGAGCTTGGGAATGGCCTTCATAAACCCCCATCATAATGTTTGAAGCCCTTATACAATTTACTGTAAGCGTTCAGAATTATTACAGATTTATGACAAGAAAAACTTGACACACATGCTGAGCTGCATCGAACTAATCTTCAGGTTCCCAGCTTTGAGATGATGTACAACACTTCTATGTGGCATCTACTGTTAACCTGCTATCTTCCAAACACATATCAGATCCGCTGCCTCTCTTGACATTATAAATTACATCTTTTTGGTGACAAAAGATGTTATTGAGTTGCCTTATGGAAAATGAATGCGTCCAGTGTTTTTGGTTTCTGGAAATATTAAGTGCAAGTATCTATTTGGTGAATTGTTATTGTATTTTGTAAGAGCTGTAACATGTTTTTCTACGTGAGAAGAGCTACTTATTGCTGGGGCTTTTAATGGAAAATCTCTGGTTTGATCATTCGTAATGACCATTACATTAGTTAGCAAGCCACAATGACATTACAGTAAGTGGCACCATTTCATTTCATGCCATTATTTTGTAGCAAAATGCAAATCATGGTGGGATTTTGTAACATAATGAATTCATGAATAAATACGGCATGTTTTGATCTTTTGATCTGATTCAGATGTTTGTCCAATAAACATGGTGTGTGTTTTGTATCCATGTGTGTGTGTGGTTTGCAGTGAAATTGACGTAGTGTAAATGAATATTTCATAAAACATTTACATATTTTAGTAGCATTTAATAAGAGATATTTATACATTGTACTAAATAGGATGAGTGACATGAAAAATCCAAGTTTAAATTCCAGTTTAATCAATTTAGCTTGTTATCTCTGAATAGGTAATGTGTATCACCCCCTTGTGTAATCATCATTCAATAACTGCTGGTGGAACAATCCTTTAAGACAAATACCCTCGAGCCATTCGTTATTAAACATCATCACTGAAATATTTAAAGATTTTTTTTTATACAGTGGCTGAAATCTTTTATCTTTTATTTTTCAGCTGCACTCAGATGTGGACAAAGGAGACGGCAAGGTTAAGTATGTGTTATCTGGCGAGGGCGCCACCTCCATCTTCACCATTGATGAGAACACAGGGGACATCCATGCCACGAAGCGCCTTGATCGGGAGGCACAGGCCTACTACACGCTCCAGGCTCAAGCTGTGGACCGAGTCACCAATATACCCGTAGAGCCCCGGTCTGAATTTGTGGTCAAGGTCCAGGACATCAACGATAATGAGCCAAAGTTTCTTGATGGACCGTACTTGGCAGGAGTTCCAGAGATGTCACCTTTAGGTAAGTCTCTCTATTTGTCTTAAATATAATCCAATCTACTCCCCTCTTATGTCCCCCCTAGTTCTATCCTTTTACTTTATCCCTCTTTTCTACTCCCTCTCATACTCTCACTTTCTCTTTGACTTGCCCTCGCTCCGACATCTGCATTTGATAATTTTCCACCTCACTGAATTTGTCTTCATCTCTCTCAGTCTTTAGGTCATGGGGGAATCGGGAAGTTTGCAATATTAATTTGAATCCAGTGTTCGCTTTGTAACACTCAATATGTGCTAATCACATCGGGCCCAGTTTAAACTGCATGAACTTCTCGTGGATGAGCTCCACGTCAATCGAGGTCTAGGTTAAACCGCTTGGATTTTGCCAACCCATTTCCAGAATGGAGGTTTATTGTCCTCTTTGTTCTTTTTTACTAATACTGCACAGTGATACTTCTGTTCCCTTGAGGCCTTTGAGCATTTCAGTACAATGAATTCAGTTTTTGAAAACATGATGATGTGCAAATACTTTTCCACCAAGTTGCCCTTGGAATTCACACCAGGCAATTCATTAAGGTAGCACATTTAGAAAGCCACAGCACTCCACCAAAGATATTGAGATTGATGAATGAAAAAGTCAAACAAGTCACTTTTTCAAAAAGTGTTCAATACTAAATGAAAAAATATGGTGAGTTTCTGAAGCTGGCAAAATCTAACTTACAACGGTAATGAATAAACAATTTTAAGGTAGAGGACAGTGACTGAAAGGAGCTTCACCATATTATGTTTAAAATCTAAGAAGATGCAGACAAGTGCCAGATGACCTGAGAGTTCTCTGGGATTCATATTGTCAGTGGAAATCAGAAAAAAATGGTTCTTTGAGGAGGTTCTAAACATCTATTCATCAGTTGCATGAGAGTTTTTAATTTGATTTGTACAAATTCAAGAATTTCCAACATGTGAAATATTTTTTATCAGACGGCTCTTATCTACAGGATTAAGTCCTGTTCCAATTCCATTCATTTCATTTTATTTGGGACGTTTCTATACATCACCCTGTGGGCATAAAGCTACAAAAAAAAGCCTACACAGCACAAAAAAATGCAAATGTAGAGAGGCAAATGCCAAACTGACAAACCATGTTCCACACTGAAAGTAAATCTGGGATTTGCTTTCACTTTTGTTGAGCCGAGGAGGGAAGGAACCAAACTAAAGCAGTGATTCCTAAACAGTCTTCCTATAGCTACAGTGGTCCTGTAAACTAAAAGAGAATATGGCAAAAGCTGTATGTATGCTTACATACAGCTTTTGCCATATTCTCTCTTTTTAAATTAGCTAACATTTGCTAACACCAACTACATTTAAATCTGGTGGAACTGTTATGTATGAAGTTACAAACCAATATTGAACAAATTGAAATTTTTTATCAACGGTATGAAGTCATATGATCAGCTAACAAATGATCTTCCTGATTGCGAGCAGGCTAATGTTAGCTCTTTGTTAGCAAGATGATATTAGCTATGTTAGCAAGCTAATATTAGCTAATATCCACTTAAGTCCTAAGTAATATTTGGGAGTGTCAGCTTGTAAAAACTTAGTTCTGGCCACACATTTGTATCGATTTTTAACTGTCTCGCAATGCTTCATTATCTACCTACAATCCATCCAAAGATTGTTTAGGAAAAAAAATGTGCCAAAGAAATCCAATGTCCATCTCATAGTTGTTTAAAAGTTTAGTTTGAACAAGATGTGGTGGACAAAGTGACCAACATTGCCATTTACGGGGCCACCAGGCTAAAAACTCAGCAGTTGATATTCCGTTGATGGCATTAGCATTTATTACTGCAGATATGTCTTTTATCAGTCTGTTTTAAATGCAGTCCCTGAGGTAACCGTGATATAAGCCCCTGTCTTTTACTCGCTGCTTCTTGCTGCATGGTCAAGATTTCCTCCAAGCTTTAGAACGGGTCACGCTCGAGCTCAAAGTGCTAGTAAATGCAAATGAGCCACAACAACATCCTGAGGCTTTTCAACTTAGCAGGTGTATAAGAAACAGAGAGAGTGACCTCCATATTGATCAGCCATGGTGTCTGTGCTCTTTATGTGGAAGTTAACATAGCACTCCAAAAAAATCTGTTCACCAAAGCTTGTTTACGTTGTTTTTAAGGGTTTGTTTTTCCCATTAATGCTACTTAAACTCTACATTTTTGCCAAAAAGAAATGTGTGTTTCAGAGCATGAGATGCTGTTTTTGTGGTGTTTTTAAGTCAGTGTATTGTAATGAAGTCTGATGTGCTTTAATTTACATATTTATCACCTCACATATGCCAGCAAAGACCTCTAGGCTTAGCAGTGTTGATGAGTGACGCATGTTTAAAAACTGACTCAAGCAAACTTACGGTCTGAATCAGGCTTGAAGGCCATGGGCATGTTTCCCACAAATTGGGCTCAGAGTTCACATTAGCTGGTACTTGCAGGTCCCTCTCTGCTGAAACATGTGTGATCCAAACAAATACACTTCTGTCCACCCATTAAACACAGCAGCACAGACATCTCTGACTTCCTGCAGCTCCTCCCAGGGGTTCCCAAGGCGCTCCCAGGCATGCTGGGAGCTGTGGTCTAATCACAAGTAAGCTATGAGTGATGGGATGGAGGCAGATATGAACTTGGGTTTCAATTGACAGGAAAAGGGTGATATGTGGTATGTTGCAATTCATGTGATTTAAATGGTGGTTTCTCAGCCTGCTTCTAGAGAGCGACTGCCATGCATGTTTTAGGTATCTCCCTCTTTCCTCTTACAGATCTGATTCGAATGATCTGCTCATAAATAAGCAGCTGAAGCTTGTCAAGGGCTTGAAGGCGAGTTAATAATTACAATCGGGTGTGTAAGAGTAGAGAAATACCTAAAACATATAGGACCGTAGCTTTCCAGGAGCAGGGCTGGAGACAGCTCATTTAAAAAACACAAACACTGTGTTGAACCTGGGGATTACTGTAGGTGAATGACAAATTATATGTATTTCCCTTTGAGGTGTTCCTGTTGATTATTAATAGTAGTCATTTATTAAAATATATTCAAATGCAGCCACACAATGCATCCTCAGAGACCGAGTAAAATAATTTGAGATATTTGATACCGAAGCCTGAACATAAACAAAAAATAATTTGTCAGGCACCACAATTTGCAGCCTGAATAATAATTCATTATCAGGATGCAAGTTAGCAATCAGTCGTCTCACAATATTGAAAAGATCCAGAGTAGATAAGTCAGTTTACACAATGATAGATACGGCAAAATAGGCATCAGGAACTGCCTGAGAATGTCTTTAAAGAGTAACTTAAAGGGACAGTTTGGATTTACTGAACCGTGGTTGTATGAGGTACTTATCCACAGTCAGTGTATTACCTGCAGTAGATGGCGGTCTGCACGGCCCCGTTTGGAGAAGCAGGCATGAATACCGACACGGCAGCTAAGCAATGTACTGCTGTGGACAGGGGCAGCAGAGAAACATATTATAGCCACTTATTACTATATTTAGAATATTTTCACCACTTTGCTCGCCTTCAGGCAGCCGTGACCAGGTTTATGCATGTTTACCTTGAGGAACACCGTAGATACTGGCCTCCAACATTTAATCTACTGTGTACTTGTTTTTCTTTTAAAAGGTTATTCAGATTCACTAAAGTCACACAATGTTCCTTTCTACAAATCATATTATACAGAGTTAAGAAAAAAAAATCTCTGTTTGGTACCTTGCAAAATTTCACACCATCATTTTAAAACATTTAGTCTGGTACCTGTCTATAGGAAGTACTGCTCCTTTTCTAGAGACGATCCAGTAATTCTGCACTCAAGCCAAAAGTCTATCATGTTGCCATCCAGTCTTTGGTTTCATCCAGAACTATTAACTGTATGTTAAAAGGACAGACTGAGGATGTGGGATGATTGAAACGCTGTCAGAGCGGTATGTTGCCCTTTAAACCTGCAATAACAGACTCAGGCAACGTCAACCAGATGTGAAATCAACACCTATATATTTTCACCTTTTTAGTTGATGGGAAACTTGTTTATGTATAGTTACCTGTTAACACACCTGGAGGATACAGAGCAACTTTAGCTTTCAATATATTTCTGTCAACCTGACACATGTAAGTCCCATATTCTCTCCCGTTTGGCTCTGTTTTTGATGGTTCTTTACCCGGTTTAACAAGGTACTTGCCGCAACTTTTGCCAATGGAAAACCAAAAAGTTGCATGTTGAGTTGACCTGTGGCATATGTTTACCATCTAGTAACTAACCATGTCTTTCCAATGTTTGGTTTGGCAGGCAGTGTAAAGTGGGTTTTAAGCTAATTTTGTAGTTGTTTCTAGCTGAAACAACACTTTACGACCAGTGAGAGTGAAGCATAACAATAAAGCTGCGATCCAGAAAACCAAAACAATGAAAGATGCTATAAAGCTCGGTTACACTGAGGGGAAACTGCTGAGGATCATTTTCTGTGGATTAATCACTTAGAGGCACAACCTCTTAAACATGCATGTTAAAATGAAATTATTCATTGCAGCCACTTTTAATTTCAGGGGTTTACCAGCATGATAAATGAAAGCATGCTTTATTTCCTCACACTAATAAACAGGAAGTACTGAAAAGCTCTTTTTTTTTTTATCATCACCCTCGAAACCCTTAAAAACACGCATGGCACCATACACATGGAAATTAGCGGAAACAAAGGTGTTTATGGCTTTTTCGCAACCTTCAAAGTGAAAATGAAAATTTCAGCAGGCGTACAGTGGCAGTGGGAGTCGTTCCAAGAGAAGCAGTGCTTTGCTTACTACACAAGCAGGGAGATCTCTGAAGGATTACACAGCCGACTGTCAACGGGGGGTACAGAGCTCAGGCTTAAGGAACCAGAGGATTAGAGTACAAGGGCTTGGAGTCTTGTGTCCAACCCGAGATAAGACAGCAACTCGGTGCATCAACCACAGAGGAGGAATGCGTTCACACCACGAGCGCCGAGGCGCAGGGTCACCCTCGCCACTTTATTTACTCCACCAGTTCCTGTGAAGGTCTTAATCACAAGTTGAGAGGACAACAGGAGAATAATGCATCCCCTCTCTTTGTAAATATCTGCTCAGAGCAATCATCAATGCAGTAAAGAGCAGGGAAGGGCCATGCACCTCTTGTCCTCAATAATTCCTTTATAGATGTCTTTAAATCATTAATGGTCACAGCTCTGCACCGCTGATGAATGAGTTCAATTTAGAGGAAATCATGAATTTAATTAATTAAAGTAATTAGAGGCAGTGCTCGTCCGCACACGTGGAGACCTTATGGCCCGAGGATCTCTGAAGGCTTTTTGTCTTAATCACGGCGGGGATGTCAAATAAAAGACAAGAGAGCTTGAGGACAGTTGGAGGTGTGACAATCGCCGGGCTTGGCTCCCTCCTGCTGCACATCCAAGGGCCAAAGGAGCAGTTTGAGGGCTCATTACAAGCATAGAGAATGTAATGTCAACCCAAGGCCACAGCTCTTGAATTTACTACTCACCAGTCCTATATTCCAGCTGTCATTGTTCCTGTCTAATTCATGAGAGCCGGGATCAAGGAAGGGACAGACGCTCACGTCCGGAAATGAAAAAGGCGTTCCTAAAGTTGATCCAAATTATTCTTTGTCATCATTTGGGGTAAAGTTGATTCCTTTTTGCATAATGAGCTACAAATATCCACTCTGTGCCCACTTTATTAGGTACAGTTTGTTTTATTTCTGTGACACGCCAAACATTTGTCATACCAGTCCCACATACATACATCTACATACATCTAATGGTTTTGCATATATGAAGTTTGAGTAAATCCCAGGCTTTTTCCAGATAACTGGCTAATTTATATGTTTCATATGTGAAACTATCTGAGTCTTTGTGCATCATCCATATTTACAAAATCTATTTCTGTCTTTTTAAACAAAGCTTTGTGTTGCTCACAATTAAAAGGACAGTAGAAAACAAAGAGGAATAATTTTCCATATCTTTTAAACACAATAAAACATCCATCTGGAGCTCAGTGTTAAGTGACAGCATCTTTAATGTGTAAATAAGATTAAATTATATTACAGAGGACACAGTCAAAAGTGGTGTTTTCACTAAACACTGCACAAAATTTTACATTTCATCGTCCGTCACACATCTACTGCACTTCATCTCAGAGGTAAATATTTACTGCACTACATTTATCTGACAGCTTTAGTTACATTTCAGATTATCATTTTTCATATCTTTCCTTTTAGTAAAAAAATAAATATGTTTGTGATAAACTGAAGGATAAATGCTCCTATGTGTTCCTTATGTGCTGTGAAAATCCTCCTACTTCTTTAGCTAAATACAGATCCTGATCTTATAGAATGTGATGCAACTGCCCACCAGTTTATAAAGAAACCTTAAACATCGACAGCAGTTTCATACAACACACACATTAATGCAGAAGTAATATCAATCCAAAAACATTATACAATAACATAATAGTAAAACATGCTGCACAATTGACACTTCAAAAACATTTTGCTGGTGACACTTTTGCTTAAATACGGTTTTGAATTGAGTGTTTTCACAGTGTGGTATTATTACTTATCTTAAATGCAGTAAAGCCTCTGAATTCCTCTTCCATCACTGTGTACTTTACTACATTACATTGGAGATCTTTATAATTTCTTATTCTCCTTTTGCTTTGAACTGAACATTTAACGCAAAATAAAAAATAGACTTTATCGCAAAACAGTTGGATGGACATGTGTGCCTGAGTGTACATTGTTTGTTAAAACCAACATCGAAAACAGCGTGTGGTTAGTAACTTTATTTAAAAGCGCTGTAATTCGCTCTCTCTCTTGGCAATTGCAAATAAGGGTGAATTGAACTCTGAGCAATAATCCCTGCTTATCTGAAGCAACGGGGAGCAGGTGTGATTGTGCAAGAATATAATCAACTTAATCAACAGTGGCAGCTTTGAATACTCATGAAGGCATTGCAAAATTACTTGGCTCCAGCAGGATGTTTTAATATGTATTATATTGATTTTTTTTTTTTTTTCGTAACCAAAGACTTTGATTGAAAGAAATTGTATTGCAACCTTAAACCATAGATTGATGTTAACAGTGTAATAACGTGACTTTCCATTTAATTCAAGAAGTCAGAAAAGGTTGTTGTAGTCTTAAAGGGATCACTGGGCTCTATAAAGTATCAGTATAAAAGCATTGTACAAAATGTATTTTAGTGTAAAATTATTTTAGTTTAATACAATTAGTTTAAGTTTTCAATATATATTTAAAATATTAGTGCTTTACTTTGCCCACAGACGGTCCAATTTAAGTTTATGTGGCAGGAACCAAGTCCACCAGACTCCATTGACAAAAACAACCATTTTAATTTGCAGAACACAGGAGCTGCTGGTCTACCTCTGCTGCAATTTGTTCTTTTGTTTGTGTTATTATGTGACTGTGGAGAATCCAGACTAACCCGTAAAAACACCAAAGTCACATTATAACACAAACACATGAAAAAATCGAGGCAGCATCTCCTGTGATTTCTGAGTTAAAATGTCTGTTTTTGTCAAAGGAGTCTGGTAGCTCTAAAGAGAGCATGGATAACAGCTTCAGCTCCAAAACTGTAAAGCTGTGAAAATATTCTAAATAAAACTGATATAGATTTTTTAGGTGACTAACATGTTTTAGCTGCTGCCCCCGTCCACAGCAGTGCGTTGTTTAGATTCTGTGTAGGTACGAGTGTCGACCGCCTTCTACTATAGATAATACACTGACTACGGAGTACCTCATACAACCCCACTTTAAAAAAATCAACACTCTTCCTTAATGTGAATAATCAAATTTTCAGGTCACAGATTTAATATTTGTTGTTTTATGACATGCTTCTATTTCTACCTGCAACACTTGCAGCTTGTATTAATATAAAATTACATTCTGGGTCACATCCCTCAAATTTGCATTGCGAGTGCACACTCGGAAATGCATATTGTACTTGACAGTTGGATGCAGCCTGTATGCACAAGTCGCTGAAGAATACCTGTCTCCCATTCAGATTTAAGCACGCCACATTTATTTTCATTACTGGCAGATGACAGTTGCTCACCCAAGATGCGGAATTGATTAGGAAACCTGTTTTGTACACAGCTGCGGGGGATGAATAAAAAAAACGCAGAGATCAGATCCATCACGTCAATGAAGACGGACAAATACTGAAGGGACACAGACAGGGCAAATTGAGTAGCAGATGACAGCTTTGTGGAGCAGAAAAATCTATTCAAATTTCAGGGTGTTTTTCTGACATCCTGCTCACCCGGCTGGGATTACCTTTCATTCTGACAATATTGTTACTTAGGACAGGATGCTCGTTGGACAACCTGGAGCAAAAATAAACCCTTAAAAGCTGTGCTCCATCCGAGTCCATATTGAATGTTAATTTACAGCCTCGTCTGCAGAGCGCTCTGTGGCGTGATTTTAACTATCAACCTGTAATAGAGATTTAGACGTCGCCCGAGCTCTCTTTCATACAGTCATCCTTTGACCTTGGCGTTTTAAACTACCTGTAATATAACCTGTCATGACTAAGAGGTGATGATATAATCTAGGTGTCCTTCTACAACCGGCTTGGTGATAACTTCTCCAGCTTCTACTAGCCTT
>CAFUXE010000269.1:42646-54928 GCA_903364295.1 Serranus cabrilla | reverse complement strand
TTTCTCCTATTATATTGTTCACAACCAGGGCCAGAGCCTGTTAATTCTGCTTTACGGCCAGAACTGAGGACTCTAATCTTCAATTTCCATGATCACTTTCATTCTGTAAAAAGCCTGTAAAATACATCTCATGTTGGAAAGTGAGATTTTTATTACGATGTTTTCTCCAAAGTAAAATATCACCAACTTGCAAGACAGCACTTTCTGTCAGATGCTGCAATATGAGCTGGAGAAATGTGCAGCTGGCCATTAAAGTGAAATACTCAAGCAGCTATTCATATGACCAGCTAGAAAAAGCTGTTTTTTTTTTCATTTTCAAGGTTATTTCAACAATGTTTTATTCTATTGTTGATGATTTCACTGCTGTAAAGTGTGCACTAGGCGTCAGCTTTAATGCCAACACTGACGCACAGTCTAACAGTGGCCTGAACCGTAATGTCTGATTGTGATAGTTTACAATCAAATGGCTTTTCCTCCCTATTATCACATGGATATCAATCCTTTGACATTAAAAATCTGTATAAGTCTAGTTGGAGCATTAGGGCTCATTTACACCATCACGAGCGACCTATTGAAATTGATTGGCAATGATTGTCGCTGATTATTTTTTCTCTGTGAAATCTTCAAACGCTCCTCAGCCTTTACCTTCCACAGCCACGGCTGTCAGCTCAAGTCACATCAGCCGCGTTCAGTCGGTATGTTTAAAAAGAAATGCATAAGAAGTCATGTCTGATGTCTTCTTCTCTGCCTCGGAGGAAGAGTGGGAGAGGACAATACTGTACTGCACGCAGAAACAACAGTTGTCAGTTGTCAGCAGAGTTCACAGTCGAGTTTGAAAACAAATTTCCTTCTTGTAAGCTGGGAGGAGGTTTGGGGATTCGGGGGCACTACAGGGCACTGAAACAAAATCAAGCTTTATATCTTGGGTTTTATAAGTTTATCTGCAGTACTCCACTGCATAATGTCAGTTTCTCACTCTTCCACAGACTAAGGAGATTTAACTATTTGGCAATCATTTCTTTACCCAGCAAACATTTCCTGTTAGACTGTGATTCAGTGGACACTTTCCTTTCCTGTCAATCACTCATTAGCTGCCTTTTCTGGGTAATAGACAGTGGATTGTGTGGCTTTAGCTAAGTTAGCATTTTGGCTAATTAAGGTGTGTATTGTCTAATACTAGTAAGCACATGCTTGCCAATCTTGGGATTTGTGAATATTAATAAATGAGCTAATTAGTGTATTATTCTTACAGCCAAAAGCGTCATTAAAACTACTTGAATGCACAATGTGTCATTTTCTCTCCATCCAAACAATAACAAAAGATGTTACTTCCAGCTTCGGCTTATTAACATTTCTCAGCTTGTTTCTCTAAAAATATAAGATCCAGATTTTCAGACGTTTTTTACTCGGAGCAAAAGTATCTGCAGAGGTCTCCTCTTTTCAAAACAAAAGTGCCCCTTGATTCAAAACACGGTTTCGTGTTAAATATCTGTGTTTTTCCGACATGGTTTTTGCATTTACTAACAAGTTTTTCTGATATCAAGATCTCAACGTTCTGTGGCAAAATTTTGGTTATATTATATTGTTAAGATTAACCTATATCTAAAAATTGTATTGTAGAAATGTGGTTTAAAACGGGATAAAAAGTTAATTTGAGACAGCTTCAGTGGTACAACCACAACATGTTGACAAGTTGTAAGTACAGAACTTAACGAAATATGTAACATAAGTCTAGTCATTTTTAGATATTTAAAGCAAAGAAATGCAGTTAAATATAATTATAAAGGGCTGTTTGGTTTATTTGAAGCATTTTATAGTCATATACCCCTTAAATTATACTTAGTGTCAGTTAATGCTATATAATTAAAGGGGTTTGGTTTCCACCTTTTTAATTGAATGCAGACATTAAGGGATCTGTCGTTAATATGTCTTTATCTACAACCATGGTGATAATTAAGGTGTATGTGTTCAGGGGTAAATTAAGGATTCCTTTCTTGTAATTTAAGGTGCTGCCTTTTGTTTTTCTGTTATATTGTGTGGACTCTCAGCTCAGTATTTTATTTTGGATGCATAACTTGTGCTGAAATAAATGCACCCCTTTTCTTTGTTCTAAATGCATCCATCTAAACTAAAAGATCTGCCTTCCACTGTGTCCCAGCACCAGAATCTGACAGAGTGTCTCAAACAAACAACACTTAAGATGTGTGTGCAACAAATCTGCTGTCCTGGCTCTCGCCTTCACATTTTATTTTGTTTTCATAGCTACATTTTCCTCTCTGCAGATCAACATCTTCTCCAGAAGCAGTTTGCTGCACCCTAAAATCAGTAACTGGATGTGTTGCCATCTGTGCATATTAACATAGATTCTAAATGGAAAATAAAATACTAAGAGTAAAGAAAAAAGGGGTATAAAGGAAGGAAAAATGTTTTCCCAACTGTGCCTTTTTCTGAAAGTTAGTGTTGTAAAATTCTTTAATCTACAGAGTTTTATTGACCCTAATTAGAGCAACAAAAAGCTCCCGTGTCCTCCGATGACACCGCTGGAGGACGAGTTCAAACTCTTTGACGCTTCTAAAAAAGTTTGCACTTTTGGGATCAGTGTGATATGAGATACATGATAATTTCTTTTCTGGTGGGGGTGAAGTGCCTGTTTAGCACAGCACAGATTGGTTGCAGAACCCATTTGGCTGCTGAATTAGAATCAACAGATTGAAGTTACCGGAAAAGATGCTGCTGACTGATCTGCGGGAGGGAAATGGAAACAATGGCAGCGAAATGATCTCCAAAGGCTCGGAGTTACGCTTTAATCTCGCTGCAGCATCCCTGCAAATGATGGCAACAAGCGAAAGTGTTATTTGTTTAGCAGCGTTTGAGGCCGAGAGCCAGTACACAGCACATGTCAGATCTCTGGGTGCTGCTGAAGTGAAGAACTGCTTTAAACTCAGGCATTTTGTTTAAAAATGAAACTCAAAACAGAACTAAAGTAAACACCAGCCCCAACAAAGAAAGACAGTGTAATGACTAATGACTAATGAGATTATTTACCGCCTCAGAAGTCACATTTTCATTGCTTTCTCGCTTTTTTCCCCCTCTTTCAAGTGGAATCGGTCACACACTCTGTTGATATGATGACTGTTTCCACATTTAGCTCTGTTTGACTTGGCCTCTGGATGCTGTCTTGGAAACTAATGAAGGGTTGTCTGCCCACAGGAACCATGGTTGTGCAAGTGGCAGCCACAGATGCAGATGACCCAACATATGGGAACAGTGCCAGGGTGGTCTACAGCATCATCCACGGACAGCCGTACTTCTCTGTGGAGCCCAAGACAGGTAGGAGCGAACAAAATGGTGATTTAACGCACAGATGTGGCCACAGTGAGTCATTCAAAGCCCTTGATATATATTTCCTCTATCAGATTTTTACTGTGAGTGATAAAAGCCGACATAAACACAAATATCTGCCAGAATTGGAACATTTTGGTTAGTTTCCAGAGAGATTTCTGTATTCCTGTTCCTTTCTGTGCTTTGGGGCTCAGTTATAATTTAATCAACTTCTGTGCACCAATCAGAATTGAGCAATATCTGAGTCAAAATGACAGTTGGATGATATGGATGACAGTTTACCATGTTCACACAGCAGCCATTTGGCTCCAGCGTCATGCTCAGGATGGGAAAGAATCTCCTAAAAACTATAATCAGTCAGCTAGCTAAACATTGACTTTTATACCCCAGATAATTGTTGAAACAATCCAAATATAGGCAGAAAAGTCTGTAAAGATCATCCAAAGAATAAAAAAAAGGAATACAGCAAGTAAAAGTAAGTTTACATCCACAATGTTGAAGAAAAGGGCACCGGCATTGATGAATGAAGTTGGAAAGCAGTTAACTTACTTGTTGTATCTGTTAGCATTAGCTAACATTAGCAAGCTAGCTACACACCATGGTCCCAGCTTTGTGGCATATACTGGTGAACTGATATCTCCCCCTAAAAATCCCTGTACCCCTAATTAGAAGACAGTAAAAAGGAGAATTTGAGTAAAAGAGGTTAATCTAACATTTGCAGATTTTTGCAAGTATGCAAACTACCTGTAAATTGACCTAATTGACCTATTTGTTATTGATTAAAGCAGTGAGTTTCAAAGAATGCAGCTGACAACCAAATTGTATTTAGCATCGTCACTTCAGGTAACACAGCAATCAGAAAACAATTTTTTAGTTTTTTAAAAAGCCTGAGAAAAAGGAGCTGAAATAAGCTGCTAGATAAGATGTGAGGTAGTTTGTTGACTTGTGGGGCGTTTTATCCTGAGAAGTGCAGCGGCAGTCCTCGCTACATCTTCATCGCCGGCTCATTAGCCACTGCCCTGCCGAGGCCGGGCTACTTCATGCAAAGCACTCTTGCAAGAAAACAGAAAAATATGGGCCATCCCATAATATTAGGCTTCATCCTCTGCTTCGAGAGCAACACATACACACACACACGCCGGGGTTTTTATGAATGTAGTTCCAATTCATGAACTGGTGAAAGCCACTGCAATGCAGGGATTTATGTCGGTTATTTTTCACACTCAGGCAGACACAGAAATATGAGGGATGCTCGACAACAAAATCTCCATGACCTGTAAGGTTCACAGTAAACATTCAATAAGCCTAACCACCGGAAGAAAATGGAGCATTCAAGAAAAATGAACGTATATCACAAGAAAGGAAATGATTTTGTTCTGTGTTGGCATAATGGATGTGGCGTCTGAGGAGGAAAAGACGTTGTGAGCATTAGATTTCAGCACGCTTAGCTGTGAAGTCTGCACAGTTTCACAGCACTTCTGTGTTGTTTTTCACTTTCTGGAGAACGTCGACTAATGAAGCCTCACGCGGGAGCTTTCATTAGGGAGCATTTCCGTGTTCCCATGTTTTGGGGAGAACATTTACATGTTTTACACACTCTAAATGAAAAAGTTCCTCATGGATACTCCTTAAGCTCCGACAGTTCCTCTGGGACATCTCTGAGGCTGTAAATCTTTGATTTTAAGTGATTCCTCGTGGCTGCTTAGAAGCTAAAACTTCTGTGGACTAATTAATGTGTTAACAAGCTGTGATCACCTTCCTGAAGATGAGTTTGGTTTGGGAACTTATTTGTGCTTCGGTGTTTTTCTGGGTTCTTTTCTGCAATTAATTCAGCTGGTGATGAAGCACCAGAAATTGAAGGCTTTCGGTAGATCTGGTCCCTTTTTAACTACCACTCAAGCCCAAAATAGATGGTCATTTGGCTGATTTTGCAAACTTTCCAGATCTGCCTCAGACAGGCCATATCACTCCAGATGGCTGTTTTACATTTCTGATATCAGATGGCAATTTGTTATATTCCACTTCATCTTCAGTCTGACATCGCCTCCACTCTTAACCCAACAAACCACTAGAGACGAATGTATCCACCTGATCTAACAACATTTTAACTCAACACTGATGCAAACAAACTGCTTTTCCAGGATTTTAAGAGTGCAGTGGAGTAAAATGTTGGGCAACACTGAGAAGACGTGCCATCTCTGTAAATGCACAGCTTGACAACAGTGTAAGTCCTGCCCGAGGCACTGATTGGCTAATCATTAGTCCCACTGCGACGCACATTGGGTCGATTGCTTTTTAATCGAAAGACCCCAGTTTAATATCATGATATCTGACAAATCAGTTAACTCGGTGGAGTGGATGGATGCAAAAGGACTGGACGCAGGCAATTACACTGCATGCTTTGTAAAAACACCAAATCTAATAATTATAGAGAAGTTTATGTGATCTTATATAATTCCTCAACTAGTTAACTTTACGACCCAAACCTCTACGTCCAAATGTCTTCAACTGCTGAATGCTTTGGTTTGTTAAAGGGCTAAATGTTTAAACTTTATCTGCTGTCGGTCTGAGCAGGTAGCATTCAGTGGATTTGTTTGAGCTTTTCAGCCTCTAACAGCTTAGTTTACCGTGATTTTCTGACAAAATGATACATTTAAGTGCCACATTCACTTTCCTTTTAACTTTGGTTTAGTCTCCAGCACCTGAGGGAAATATCTGGTTGTTTAGCAGCTAAATGCTCCACTTTGTTTACCAGCTGGTTGCCAACTTTGTTTCTGTGCTGTTTGATGCTGGACTGGTCTCATACAATGGGTTTTGAGTGCTTCTTCACTTAACAGCTGCCTGTTGAATCAGGAAACGGTGCCAGAGTGCCAGAGTACGCCGAAACAGTCATTTTATCAGTTATTTGATCTACTCAGGGAACTGAAACACTTTAAATGGTTAATGGACTGCATTTGTATAGCGTTTTGTTAGTCATGTTGACCTCTTGAAACCACTTTAACACAAGACAGCATTTACCCATTCATGCACATAAAACATTCACACTGTCATACACAAATGGGGCCGCCATCAGGATACAGTATCTTTCCGAGGATATTCAGACAGGTAGCCAGGGATCAAACCTTCTGATCGGTGGGCGACGGCTCCATCTGAGCCTTTTCTGCAGCAGACGACCAGGAAGATTTTCCTGTGAGGCCGTCAAGACTTGAACACTGAAGCATTCAATTCCCACTGATAAGACACCACATAGTCCTTTTATTTGCATGATGTAAGTTTTAGCACTCGGTATAGATAGATAGATAGACAGACAGACAGACAGACAGACAGACAGACAGACAGACAGACAGACAGACAGATAGACAGAACTCAGTAAATAGTTCTACTGGAGAGCAAAATCCAGTCAAGCTACCCATCGACAATCCTCTGATTGCTTTTTGACTTTTCATCAGCTTTTTCTGCATTCATAAAGCCAATAAAAACTGGCTAATTGTGAAAATATCTGGTGAAAGACGTCGTCTCTTTCTTGCTAATCCGAGTATAAATGATGACCAGTGTGTGGAAGAGGAAGTCTTGGCCCGTTTACACCCAAACCCAGAAATATAGGCTGTTACCCCCAGAGGAGGCTAAATCATTATCAGATCAATAGCTGTTTGGTTTCAAGATTGCTGTGTTGGTAGAGTGTGTCAGACATTAATTATAGGGTTGGTGTTTGATACCTGGCTCCAAATGTGCCCGTGAGCAACACACTGAACCCCATGTGATGCCAGTGTGTTGAAAAAAAAAACCGGATCCTTCACTTGTTTTTGCAGGTGTTGGAATGGAAAGTTGCTTTGAGCATAAAACTTGAAGCTCACAGATAAATCCCACCTTGGTACTCTTTCTGTAGGCCTAGTTTATTAACCTGTCAAACAAGAGGCAGACACACACACACAAACCTGGACGTGCACCCAGACACAGCCCTTGGGCCCCTGCCAGCGCCTGGCTTTCTGCTGCCCATCTCTTCCTGACCACGACTGATTATACTTGGCTCCCTTTCCGTCCACGTAGAAGGTGATTGGATCTCATGGTTATGAGATGCAATATTGGTGTCAGAAGTGAACAGCATGGATGGCTGTCAGAGAGGTGTGACTCCATGTGGGACTCGACGCAGGGAAGCATGAAGACATGCTGTTTGACAAGAGTAACCTTAATAACAACCTGGTGTAAAAACACGGCTTATAGAGCAGCAAGTTGTGTGTCGGGGGGGAAATCCTGCTGGCTTTTATAGCAGCATTGTTACTGTCTCCAAGTCTCTGTTGGTTAGTGGAAGAGTTTTTTTTTGTGACAGATATCTTTTTAGATTTTTTCCTACTATATTGCTCCCGGAAAAAGAAGAGCCACAGCTGTAATTGAGAGAAATATTAGAAGGTGTTCGCCCGGTTAGCTGCGTCTTCATCTTAATTTAGTTACCTTTCAAGAACAACTTCCTTGGGGAAATAAAAATTTATGCTGGTAAAAAATGCTCTGCTGGTTTCCTGTAAAAAGATCCTGTTGTGTCATCAATTTTTAACTCCGTTCTACCTTTTATAAACTTGCCAACTTTTGTATTTATTGGTCTATTTGTGGTTTATTTATTTTACATTTTCTGGAAAATCACTTCAAATTTGATCAAATTACCCAGGAGCAACTTATCTCACTTTCTGCTTCTTGTTATTTTAAATTAAATTAAAATTAACGCCATGAAGGAGGAAAAAGTGGCCTCATTTATCATGCAGTGTCCAAACAGGGACTGATGGAAACTTAACCGCTTGCCTCTGGCTCTTCAATGATCTTTAACAAAGTTTGCGAGAACACTTGAACCCATCGACGAGTCTCAAGTGGGACTTCATGACACCAATACCAATTAGAGCAAGAGCAGACATTTACTTAAGTGATGTTCAAACAGCGAGTCTGTCCCATAAAGTCCCCATTACTCTCATATCATGTTTTTCTTGGAGCCCTTCAGCTCAATGACCACAGCTCATACTTTCATAGCCTCAGCTGCTGACGTGTTTTTCATTAAGCTAAGTGGATTCTTTAAACCCCCATGGTTGATATTTCAAAAGCTTTAATGGCTCATGATTGCCCGCTGTAAGTGGCCTGTGTTCTCTGACAATAGATTGTGGCGCTAACCAGAGTTAGCTTGTGCTGCACGCCACTCCGTCCGCTGCACATACTGGGAAACAAGCAGCATGGCGGATGAGACGTGATGCGGAGATGTCAGTCCGCCTATGTCCTGATTCCTATTGAACTGTCAGTGCGCTTAAAGCATCACTCATTGGATCTGAGGATGTTGAGAGTGACAGTCGCTTGCATGTGTTGGTTTGCATCTTGACATCATTTTACTTTCTCAGATTTTCCACCACATAAGAATGTAGAAAGATTTATAGGAATGTCAACTGCAACAACACTAAATGCCTGTACAGTAGCTGACTATTTATCTCGTTTTCTTATCTAAAGCATACAGGCCTTTGTGTATTTTACTGCTCAGATGATCATACTTTAAGACTAAAAGACTAAAAGAAGAAAAACACTTTTATACCACTCTTTTTTTCAGGAAAAGTTTAATTCAGAGGCAGTAAAATGCATTATAGCTCACTGTTAGAGGTGGAATGTGGTAAATACATTAACTGATACTAGTAAGTGCATTTACACAAGTAGTGTATTACCAATTTATGCAACTTTTACTTCTACTCCACTACATTTTATGGGCAAATATTTTACTTTTTACTCCACTATATTCATTTAACCAATTACAGAGCAGAGGCTTCTTGCTCTCCCATGCTCTGGTCATTGTTTACAGTCACAACAGTGGAGTTGGAGTTAAGACACCAAGTCTAAAAGTGGATTGTTTTATAAGCAGTCAGTTTATGATGGAAAAATTAAAGCAGATTTTTTTAAACTAATAAAAAGCTAAACCATCGACAGACATATATATATACAATATTGAAAGAATATTATATAAGATTTCAGAAAAAGTGATGAAGAATCTCCAGAGGAATACATTATTCAAGTTAAAAAAGCATATTTTTAATGTAATGTAACCAGAACACTGGACAAAAAACTAAATTATCAACCATCCGCCACAAATCTTTTGTTGCATGTAAGTTATTAACTAAAAAGTGTTTTTAAGAATTGTTATGGTATCACAAAACTAGAATTGAAGAATAGATTTTTGAGAAAGTTCATCGATAACAGATATTGTTTCCAATGTAGTAATTTTATGAGCTATCCAAGCAACATTTTCTGCTTTATATATTGAGTAAAAAAGTTTTCATAACGGCACAAATCTGACAGCATATCAATGATACTGATCTGCCTTTAATTGGCAAATATCAGCCAATAATAACTGTCAACCGATATATCTACCAGGCTCCACACAAAACAATCAAGTGTCTCCATATTATCTTAGACCCGTAATAACAGACATTGCTGTTAGTTAACTGACTATATGACAGTTATAAACGTGTGGCTCTGTTACTCTACATTTGTTATTTTCACCATGTTGCCACAGTTGCTGCTATTTAGCAAAAGTCAAACCTGGAGGAGACGCACATCATCTGTGGGCCAGCCAGACACCAAATTGATGGTGTAATTAGTGCGTGTGTTGGGGGAAATAACCTGAGCACACACCGAGTCATTTTCCCAGATTCTCCTGAGTGAGCTGCTTGTTTAATTTCATGATAATACCATTGAAATGTTTATCTGTAGAACAATTATACAAGGGCTCTGATATCAGCATAGCATTAATAACAACATTAAGTGTCATAAGCTGGTGGTCATACCAGGTATAAGGCTGTTTTTATGGGAAGTGTTGTCTTTTTTTTCTCTCACAAAAGCGCCGTTTTCTTGGTTTAAATATACTTCCTGCAGGTGGTGAAGAGTGTCTGTCGTCTTGGCTGTGAAAGGGACCACACGGTTTGTGTTAAGTGTTAGTTTTCAACATATTGTCAATACCGTGTATCTTACAGAGCACACTCAGGGGGGAGACACACCACGCTGCAGACAGCAGACCAGGATTGAGTGTTGTGGGATGAGCGTTGTGCTTCCGTCTTTGCAAGTTACTAATTAGTCCCATTTGCAGCACACGCCTGGGCCATAGCAGAGGGTGACTTTGACAGAGTGGCTGGGCTGAAATACACTCTAAGCTTCACACTGCAATACTGCGCTAGCGATTAAGTGGCAGAGGGCTAATGGTCAGGGGGGAGGAGGATGTGCGTGACCCGGTGTTAGGTGGGTAGCATCCTGGCTCTATTTCGTCTAACAAGTCTCTTTACTCTGGTTCTTAATCCCAAATTGAATCTACAAGGTGCCCTTGGGAAAAGTACTTAATCCTGAATAGCTCCAATAACTTCCAAGAAATACATAATGTCGGCAAAAATACATACGTGCCTGCACCTAAAGGTGCTCGGTTAAGTCAGTATTTTGTGATATATATTGATTGATAGCTTGTGGTTTAGTTTGAAGGTGAAGCTGGAATTATAAACGCTGTTAAGGACTACGTTCTAATTGATGGCAAGCTCAAGGAGGTTTGAACAGCTGCCTCCAGCTCCGTACACCTTGGTGATATGGCAAGTCCTTTAGAGACAATTATCCGCGCACATTAACACTGCTAAGCATGCATGCATGCTCACAAGCCTCAATGGCTGGAATAACAAGAGAAGAATTTAGTTAGTGGGAAATGCCAGGTGCCTGAATGAGAGGATTAATTACACTCTGAAGGGGGTATTTAAGATGTGACACGGTTTGCCTCTCAGAGCGACACGAGTATGACATCTGAATATGACAGGCTCTCAGGTGAGAGAAGCCTGGACGGGCCGAGCTTTGTCTCTTCTCAGCCTGAGAATCTAATTAAAGTGGAGAATGAAGGGAAAGGCCAGCTCCAAATCCTCCTGTAATCATCACGTGTGGAGTTTTGACGCCGAGGTCAGGAGGAGACGCGTTGGCTGTGATCAGCCTGTGATTAAGATATTAGGGTGGCCTTTCTGAAACCCTGTGTGCTTTTCCTCACCCTCTTCTTTTAAAGTGTGTGCTGTTGTGGCTCAGACGAGACCCTTGTGGTGGCGACCGCACTAAATCGAGAACATTACAGCTGAAGGCTAGATATAAATCTGGCTGCCTCCTGTAATATGGAGAGGGAGATGCAATTTTTCAATTCTAATCACAAACAACAACACAAACACCTGGATGTTTGCACAGATGAACACACTTGTTGTCAGCGTGGCATCACAAATGAATAGATCCTGTGTTGGGTGACACGTTCCTCTAACACGTGGGTGCTTTGTGTTGTGGCCTCCTCACACTGAGCAGGTAAAGTGACCCGTGATTAGAGCGTGATGCTTGAATGTCACTCGGTAATAAACTACCTGAGCTGGAGGTTTATTCCCTGTTTGTGTGGCCTGTTTTTGTGTTATGGGATCTATTCTTTGTAAGTGGACCGCCTGAGGGTTCAGCAAATCACATACTGCACCCTTCATGTTTAAGTGTTCATCACCTTCATCAGCACCTCTCATAGCTGCACGCAGAGCCAGAGGGTTCCTCCAAAGTCTGCACTTTTATTTCCTCCTTCCAAGACAAATGTCAAGTATCTGGGCTTTAGCAGGGAGCATGGCCCACCCGTCTGCCGCCAGTGGTGTGGAGACAGCTAGATAAATGCACGGCTACAATGCGTCTGGCTTTGCACCGGAGGCAAGGAGTCACGGCGCAATGCGAGGCCGCGCCGTGATAGCGACAGAAGGATTTTAATCATCGCCTCTCCCCAGGAATGACACCAGCGCCGCACGGGGTAACAGAGATAGAGAGCGAGGGGGCTGGCACCCAGCAGACAAACAACAGTCTCGCAACATCGGCGTGTGGATTAGCAGTGTCGCTCGGTGAGAAGTATGTGTGCTTCTGGCCAGGCGGGAGGAGAAACATGTTTTT